>CM040182.1:23520933-23703433 GCA_022606455.1 Callitettix versicolor
TATTCAAGTTTGTTCAATATGCCTTTTTTTGTTTGTGCAATATATTCATTCTTCCATTTTCGGTAATGTATTTTTCACAGTATTATTACTTCATACTGTATTGTTAGTTTTTCGTTCACTAATGTGCACTGTTATTAACGGTAATGTTTGTTTAGTTTGCCCTTTTTTTGTGTATTATTTTTTATTTTTCCATTTTTTGCAATGTATTTTTCACTGTATTATTACCTTATTACTATTTTGTTTGTTTTTCGTTCAATAATGAGCACTGTTATTAATGGTAGTGTTTGTTAAGTTTGCCCTTTTTTTTGTGCAATATTTTTTATTCTTCCTTTTTTTTGTTTGTTTTTCGTTCAAAAATGTGCATTGTTATTAATGGTAATGTTTGTTTAGTTTGCCCTTCTTTGGGTAATATATTTATTCTTCCAATTTTTGGCAATGTATTTTCCATTGTATTCTTAACATTGTTTTTCATTCAGTAATGTACATTGTTATTAATATTAATGTTTAGTTTGCCTTTTTTTGTATAATATATTAATTCTTCCATTTTTGGCAATGTATTTTTCATTCTATTTTTAATATTGTTTTTCATTTAATAATGTGCATTGTTATTAATATTAATGTTTAGTTTGCCTTTTTTTGTATAATATATTAATTCTTCCATTTTTGGCAATGTATTTTTCATTCTATTTTTAATATTGTTTTTCACTTAATAATGTGCATTGTTATTAATATTAATGTTTAGTTTGCCTTTTTTTGTATAATATAATAATCCTTTCATTTTTGCAATATATTTTTCATTCTATTTTTAATATTGTTTGTTTTTCATTCAATAATGTGCTTTGTTATTAATGTTTAGTTTGCCTTTTTTGTGTAATATATTTATCCTTGTATTTTTGGCAGTGAATTTTCATTGTATTCTTAATATTGTTTTTCATTTAATAATGTGCATTGTTAATATTAATGTTTAGTTTGCCTTTTTTTGTATAATATATTAATCCTCTCATTTTGGCAATGTATTTTTCATTCTATTTTTAATATTGTGTATTTTTCATTCAATAATGTGCTTTGTTATTAATATTAATGTTTAGTTTGCCTTTTTTGTGTAATATATTTATCCTTGTATTTTTGGCAATGTATTTTTCATTGTATTATTACCTTATTACTGTACTGTTTGTTTTTCATTCAATAATGTGCATTGTTATTAATGCTAATGTTTCTTTATTTTGCCCTTTTTAGCAATGTATTTTTTATTGCTTTATTACTTTATTAATGTATTGTTTGTTTTTCATTCAATAATGTGCACGCACTGCTATTAATGTTAATGTTAGTTGTTTGCAGTTTTTGAGCGCAATAAATTTATTTTTCCATTTTTGCAGTGTATTTTTCATTCAATTATGTGCATTGTTATTAATGTAGCTGTATGCAATATTTATCAAATATGTAAATGTTTGTGTTATTATCCAATATTATTTTTCATTGTATTCTTCATACTGCATTGTTAAATACTGTTATTCACTGAATAACGTTCATCGATATAAAAATGTTTACATTGTTAAGAATTGTTTTTTAGTCAATGATGTTCACTATAATTGTTTATATTTTTGTACAATATATTATATCTTTGCATTGTATTTATATTTGCAGAGTTGTGATACATATTCATTTTTGTTTTTTGTGCGATATATTTATCACTGTATTATTTGTTCAGTATTGTTGTTCATTAACATGTTAATCGTTAATTAATGCTTACATTGTACAATGTTGGTTTGCACTGTATTTATAAATTTATTGTGCATGTATAATGTATATTTGATATGCGTGTTATTTATTATTGTTTGTATTGTGTTTACAATGGATTTTTTATTTACTTTGTTCAAAAATTGTTTTTTATTCAATAATATCCACGGTGATTTAAGTTTACATTATTTGTTCACTGCACTTATGTTCGTTGTACAGTTGTGATTCTTGTAATTGCTTGTAAAATGTATAAAACATTTTCTGTAATTTTCTTTTCACTGCATTATACATTCGATGTTTTCATGTCTGCAGTATTTATACTACGAAGTTATGTTTGCACTGGAAATTATATTTTCAAATATGCTGAGTTTGTCATTGTTAATTTTTAATTTTTATTATAAAATACGAATATTTTTCCATATTAAAATGTTTACGAAACGTTATTCGATAATAGTTTTTCGAAACTCGCTTCAATCACGTCGCCGAGATATATGCACCGATGTTTGTGGTACGAGCAGTGTGTTATGAATACAAACATACAAAACAGCTTCGCAGACACGATTAGACGCTATTCTATTCCACAGTCTAGATCTAAATGGCATTGCATTCGATTTGCAATTTCGAACAACTTGATTTGCTTTTAAAATAAATCGAGACGCACTTGTGATGCTTTACTGTTTTGCAAAATAAAATATCTGTTACTCCCCCCCCCCCCCAATACCCTGCTCCGCCTGCATCAACGAAAACCCACGTGACCTAGACTACATAAATAGGGTGAACGGTAATTCATTTGAAACCCTACAAAATTTTAATTTCCTTTTAGAAATAAATAACAAACAGTTCTCTCTTAGATGATGTAATTAAGCAACAAGTAACACTTATCTATACTTTGATTAATGTTGTACAAACGTTTCCCTCATTTTTGATTTTATTAAGTACAGTGTGTTCAATAATAATCTTAAAAACGCTTAAAAATTCAGTTCCGAATTAAAGGCACCCAATAAAAACCACTTGTTTGGACTCATAAGAGCTTCCAGCGGACAGGGTTCTTGATGGCCTCATTAGTACCTCATTTAAAAAAATTAATTTGATAAAGATAGATGAACGTCTTTACGGTAACACAATTTACACAATATAATAATAACACAAATATATACTATAATACAAAGACACGCTCAGAATAAAAGGCCGTCAGGGAAGTCGCCTTTCAAGAACTTATTTCATTATTCTAGGAAAAATCATATTTTTTTCTTTTTTACAAAAAAAAAACATCTCAGTCATGAAAACTTGTACAAAATTTAAAGAATAATCTTTGTTCATAAAGTTTAAATCTTAAACGTTACAAACAATAATCCATTCTCCACGTTTTATTGTTTTTAAATTAAACAATAATTCCGTTCACTCACTGCCACGCATGTCTGCAACAGTTAATGTGTGAAGTCGTCTTTCACATTGAAGAAGTCGATAACTTCACCTCTACCATTGAATATAAACGTACTAGAATAACCCTTATGAAAGCTTTGTGAGCGCTCAACGCTGATGGCATCTTGCGGCAAAGTTCAATTACAGTTAAAAAGACAATAGTACTGTCTATTTTCTCAAACGTTTCCACCACTGTCCTTGCAGACTGCAGTGTTCGTAGCGGCAGATAGTCGAATTACTTGGATTTCATTTTTTTTTTTTTAAGGCGAAAAAAGCACATTGAGACTATTATCGCCTCCATAAATGTAAGTGTGAGTGTAAAGTGTTAAAGTCGTAAGTGTAGTGTTGTAAGTCCAAGTGTTTGTTAGTCTCGGGTACAGCGAGGCACGTCTAAATCCTCTCAATAGGTGCAGCTAGTCTGCACCCCTGCGGGGTACTTGGCCTTCAGTCACTAATACCCAGCACGCTGTATTAATAAGGTAAACTGGCTGAATATCGGATACTTTTTGTTGAATTAAGTTTTAATATATTAAACACACTTATATCATTACTAAACTTTGCTAAATGTTCGAGAAACGTATTGACTACATGTATCTATCAACAAAATATGCAACATATATGTATAAAGGAAAAATAATATTTTTTTTCCTAAAAGTAAGCACTTTTTGATTTTATAAAAAAGCCGTCCTAATATCGGATAGGTGGTATGCCTAATATCGGATAGAAGTTTAACATGGGAATTCAAACAATGATAAACAATCAGAAAAAATTATTTATTAATATGAATTATGAAACAAAAACAACATAGTAACTAAAATATAATTGTTGAAGAAAACTTCAGTTGTTAATTTTCAAGAGTTGAGCGTGGGACATGAAACATCTTTGATGCCTTTAGAAATCCCATTTCTTTGTTTTTAACAGCTTGGACTGCTTTTATCATATTTTCCTTGCTCCATTTCTCTTGGCGGCATCTGTGACAATTGTATTTAATATACGAAACCCATATAAACACTGCTTAATATCGGATATCCGATATTAAGCATACCCAAGTATCCGATATTAGGGCGGAAGCTACCTCGTGGAAAAAGTAAACTAACCTCAAAACTAACTATAATTTGCCTTTTTTCGCTCCGTATTACTAATCTACACTAAGCTACAGCTATGTTATGCATAAAAAATGAACGCACATACCTTTTCTAAAGGGTGAAAAAATGAACCAAAGTTGGGCTTGCAAATATTCAGAATTTCACAAAACACAAAATTATAAACAAAACCGACATCCGAACTCACTGAAGGCGTTCGGGGAGTACGTCCTTTATGAGGGATAAAGGAAGTAGAGGAAGACCTAGTTCGAGTGTTTTTAGCTAGGAGCAGCATTTACTGGCTAAGAAACAGCACTATCCGATATTACGAAGGTATCCGATATTCGGTCAGTTTACCTTATACGCGTAATTGTAGCTGTACTTCAGCCGTCTTCTTCTTAACTCAGTTAAAACCAAGACACACCGCAAAGAAATGGAACAGATCTTATATTTTTTCTACATTACACAGTAAATCAGTCCTTTTAAACGGAAGTTTAGTCACCTCTTAGTTCCAATAACCACCAGCATTTCTGCAATGACATTTCGGCATGCCGGCTACCTGCATTTCTGCAATCACATTTCGGCATGCCGGTAAGTTTTGGGCATCTAATTTCAACCCTGTTCGACAATGCTCAATTCCAACCTTATACATCCGCAAAAACGTGCTCTAAAATATCACCTAACAATATCCTCATGGACGGCTATCCCCAAACTGAACTTCATTACTTTAATCAACCAGTTTTTTTAATTTTTTAATGCAGTGAGTTAATAATTTTTTCAGCATTCTCTCATCTGACATTATTAATATCTTAATTATGTAATTTAAGTTCAAATCTAACGTATGAAAGAATACAGGTTGTCTACTACTTTCTATCATTTAAAAATCAGTCATGTAATGCGGCATTCTAAACAATAAAATAAAGGTTAGTTATGAATAGCTTTAAATTTGACACTGTGTAAGACCTGTGTGAATGGGCGGATGGAAGATGTGTGCACTGCCTCCCCAATGTAATAAAATAAAAATAAAAAGATTTTAATTTAAATATTTGCTTAGTTTCAACCCTAATTAAAATTAATTAAAACAAATATAAAGCAAAACAATAAAAATGGCTGATATGCTGTTTTTTTTTCGAATATATTAATATCGCTGTAACTGGACATATTCAAAAAATGCTTTTCAAGTAAAAGTAAGTCACGAAGTTATAAGTAGTTTATGGGAGCTGAGGGACTCGGTGGTCGATGTGCTAAACATCAGTCTGCCGCGTCTCTGAAACTGCGAACATTAAGGTTCTTAGTTCTAGCCGCAGTTACTCTCGTTGCCTTTCCCTTACCGTTAACGCTGATTCCTCGTCCTCATTAGTCTACCTGGCATAAAGTATGGACGGTAATCATAATTAAAAAAAACGGAAGTGATTGGGAAAAATGTTACTGGACCACCTTTGGTTGGAAATTTTATGCTCTTGTCGTTCAGCTAGTAGGCTACTATAGGAAACAATCAGCAACTACACCCATCATCGTTAAAAAAAAGAGGCCGCCATATTGAAACAGAAGTGAGGGGGACTCGGTGGTCGATTTGACTAAAGCACTCGTCAGTCTGCTGCGTCTCTGAACTGCGCACCTTAAGGTTCGTAGTTCGAACCGCAGTTACGGATGTTGCTTTTCCCTTACCGTTAACGCTGATCCCTCCTCATTAGAGCGCGCGCGCACGCACGCACGCCCCCACACAAAATTTTAATTAGTAAATATTATTTATTGGAAATTATAACAAAAAATATTATTAAATTCAATAAGAACAATTTACTATTTCGTATTACTATAATCATAAGGTGCTCTAACATCGTTACTGTTTATGACTATTAACTGAAACAATGAATAAAACTATGAACAGTGAAATTCGCCTATCGAATTTCCCCCAATTCAAGGGGACGGGAGGAGAGGCAACTCCTCCAGAGCTCTGTTGACCAAGTTACGCCACCAGTAACACAATTAGACGCAATAGTGAGCATAGAACAAAGACAAACACGCTGTACAAATAATAGACAATCGACAAATTTGTTTGCGCTTTCATAGATGTCAATGGCCAAAGGTCAAAGCTTAATAAGATATGAGATAATGCCTCTGGTTATAGTTAATCTTAATAAAAAAACTTAAATCAATGTTAATGGGAGTTAGTATAATTTAGCTCCACTTTGCCTAATTAAAATGAAAATTTAATTAGACTTAAGTATAATGTATAAGGTCGAAGTAAAATCACCAAGTAGGCTTGATTAGTCACATCAGTATGATCGAAACACATGCCCAACCAAATGTTGACATAGCGGTCAAGTGCGATTCGAGTGTTCTCTACTTAAAAATTATAATAAACATTTAGATATAAACATCGTTAAACACCCAATCTGTTCGTGATGGCTGAAAAACCATTCTAAACATACGCTTCTAAAATTCTAGTTTTATAAAAAACAATTTACAAAAGTTGGTTCCGCTTGCTGTTCGGGAAAACTTCGGCAAACATCGGTTATGCACGGAGCATACCCCCAAACTATAGGTCTGCAATGGGACAGAGAGAGAGAGATAATGTGCGAGAGAGAGGTCGAATACGCATTACTCAAAAAAACGAATGTTTTTGAAGCAGTAAAAACATAATTCAACAATACGAAAAGAAGAGTTGTTGAAGCGTGTATTACAATTAGTTGGATTTTTTTTTTTTTTTTTTTTTAACGTCCGATTATTGTGCACACTTGGGCTAATGCAGACTATGGGATGATTTATAGTGTATGCAAATGCCAAGCCCTGGCCAGGAATCGAACCCGGGTCCTCGGGGTGAAAGCCCAGTACGCTATCAACTAGGCCTCGAGGCGGCTCAGTCACAGTTAGTTGGTTGTTAGTTGGAGGTAGGGGTACCATCCTATAGGTCACATGGAGTGTTTCTCCCCCCCCCCAGACGAGTCGGTGGCGACTGAAACCTTTAGAAAGAACACAACGTGACCAGATTCGTTGCAAGTTCCATTCACAGATTCGTTATATTGGAGCACCAACAGGATATGATAGTGGCAGTGATTTAATCATACTATTATCACGTATACAAGTTTTAGTGCACTCATTTATTAAATCTTTGTTAGTGTAAATTACTCATTTATCAGATTCCAAATTTGCGTAATAAGCGATAAACGTATTTCGCCGATTTCCATCATTGGTCCTCCGGGCCGGATAAGTTGCATCAGTCCTTTTAAATTCAGTTACATTCATTCTTTAAATCGCGATACAATCAATCTTATTATTAAAGTGCATAACAGTGCACGTGAGTGCGCGTGTTGAAGAAGCGAGGGTACAGAAGAAAGGCAAACTGTCGGCAGCCGGAAAGCACCTCGCCATAAAACTGTGAGTGACCCGCCATAAATAACAGTCTCTCTGTCCATTATCCAAAACAGTTGTAAACTTCAAAATCCTTATCCCTGTCACGACCTTTTTACTTGAACCTCACAGACACAAACTTTCACAGTTTACTGGAGATTTTCACCCTACCCTATTTCTATTGTTTATAATTTCAGTTTCACTCCCTCCTAAAACTTGTATGACTAATAATTCAAGTATTTAGTGTTGATACTTGGGTTAAAATGACAGAGGAAATAAACATTGTCGATCAAACTGACATCCGTCTGCGACTTTTTACACAACGAAGAGGCCAACCACAAGCCAAACGAAGATTCAGCAATTATTTAAGTTCATTAACAGAAAACAATGTTACACAGCTTAGAATCAGATTTATCAAATTGTAAGACGTATGCGCTGAATTCGAAAATTTTCAGACGAAAATTGAAACGATTGACTGTAGCGACGTCCAATTCGAAGAAAGGGGACATTTGAAACGTATTCGGACTTACAGCAGAAGCCGAAGACTATTCAGAATCACACACCATAAGCACGCATAGAAAACAGCAACAGTGCAAACGCACCTTCCACGCATACAACATCTGAAGTTCAAGTTCGACTGCCTGCCATAGAACTACCATCATTCAATGGTCAGAATGAAGATTGGAACTCTTTCTCAGACACATTTAAAGCTCTTATCCACTCAAACAGCGATTTAAATGACGTACAAAAACTTCACTATTTGAAGTCATCACTAAAAGTTGAAGCAGCGCAGGTCATCGAATCTCTCGAACTCATCCACAAACTGTGCTGCTGCCTGGAGCTTGTTGGAAGAACGATTCAAAAATAAGAAACTGATTAAACAAAAACACATAAAGGCATTGTTTGACCTCCCTTCGGTTGAAAAGGAGTCAACCAGTCTGAGATACCTCTTGGACAACACTTTGAAACACATTCGCGCTCTAAAGTGCTCGATCAACCTACCGATAGCCGGGATACACTGTTGTTACACATAATATTGTCCAAGCTCACCGTTGGCATGCAACGCGAGTGGGAGCTAACAACCGAACCCGACAGCCTACCCGCATTCCAACAACTGACAAACTTTTTACAGCGAGATGCCACATTTTGGAAAGCAGAATGAAACCAATATTGAAACTAAATGCTACTAATCCTAAACCTAAAATTACTCATAAATAATGTTTTTTTGTTCAAAACACTAATTGTCGCCTTCTTAATGGCAACCATGCAATATTAAATGTCAGATATTGCTAAAGAGCAGTACGAAAGAACGCTACGAAAAACTCAAGAAAGCCGGCATATGTTTTAACTGCCTGAAGGCAGGGCACATGTTAAAGGAATGTCGTTCAAGAGGGTGCAGAATATGCATAGCCAAGCACAATACAGTTTTACATGAACATGATTCGAAGACATAAAAGGGAACTATACCCAAGGAAGCAAGAGATAGGTTCAAAGGCCAACGAACAACAGAGTCAACGAACAACTGTGCTTCTGTCTACCGCGCTCGTAGATGTCTTGGGTCACAATGGAAGACGCATCAAATGCAGAGCACTGTAAGACAACGGTTCTCAGTCCTGCTTCATAACTGAAGGCATGGTTCAGCAATTAGGCCTCAAAAGGAGTCGCAAAACAAACCAAGTGACAGGCATAGGTGAAACTGCGATTACAAACATAAAGGGAACAACTCTAGCCACAATAAGGTCTTGTGTCACCAATTATAAGACAATTATGCTCTTTGTGATTATACCCTCCCACATGTTCACTGCCAAATGAAGCTGTAAACATTAAACAATTTAAAACCCCCCCACATGGCTTTAACTGATCCAAACTTTGAAATTCCAGGGAGAATTGATCTTATCTTTCGGCCAGGAAATATTCTAGCAGCTACTATGGATAGGACCAGTACAAAACAGAAGGTTTTCCAACCCTCCAAAAAACAAGATTGGGGTGGGTAGTTGGAGGCGAGATGGAGCAACAACATGCAGCCAATCATAAACTGACTTGCCACCTAACTACTGAACAGATCCACACACAACTTCAACATTTTTGGAACGCTGAAGAACTACAAAGAGGATTTTCACCTCAGAAGAGAGGACTTGCGAAAAACAAGTCAAGGAGCAAACAACAAGAGAGCCAGATGGACGTTATACAGTGAAGATGCCGTTTCGGTGTGAACTCAAAAAACTCTGCCAATCCCGTGACATGGCTGTGCGAAGATTCATGCAAGTGGAGAGACGATTAGAACGTGAGCCAAACATTTATGAAGAATACAAGAGTTTCATGCACGAGTATGCACAACTGAAATCATATGGACAAGATAAACGAAGATCCTTGTAATAAGCCAGAATATTTTTTTGACACAACCACCCGGTCATCAAAATATCAAGTTCAACAACCAAATTACGAGTAGTTTTCGATGCGTCAGCACCTTACCTCGACACGAGAGTTTTTAAAACAGATAGAAGAAGATGGACACCATTTCAACACCACCTACGTAGAATTATGGGAACAGCATCGTTAATCTATGAAGAATTCAACACTATTTTAACCCAAGTAGTTTTAAATTATGTAGTTAACATGTAACAAGTAGTTAACCGTGTAGTTTTAAACTTTAGACCTATCTTTCCTTACCCCAGCACACTTCCTCACTGGCGGATCACTAAAAGCAATTCCAGAACCAACTCTGATGTTACTTCCAGAAGGACGTCCAGATGGTAAAATGAAATCCATGACTACCTTGCAGCACCGAGGCGAGTGGAGGGTTCTACGGCCGTCTGTCAAAATTAATACCCTAGTACTACTGAAGGATACCCCCTCTTTCCTGGCCAATTTGTAGAATTGTCCGCCTACATCCCGGAAAGGACAGCCTAACCAGAGTCGTGACTATCAAGACAGCTACAGGAGAGAAGAAGAGAAGCATCGCTAAACTGTGTCCACTACCTCTTGATGAATAGTGGTCCACCGTCAGTGATTGCCATTGGACAATAACAGTTCAAATTAATATTGACAGTCCAGTCTATGATGTGTATTACTTTAATTTATTATTTCTTTGTACCGCTGCCACTATACTTTTCGTCATGAAACTTTAATACTTTTTTTAAAGTCCACACTTTCAAAGTGGGCGTAATGTTGAAGCGTTTTTCAGTTAGTTGGAGGTACGGGTGCCATCCTATTGGTCACAAGGAGTGTTCCTCCCCCCAGACAAGTCAGTGGCGATTGAACCTTTAGAAAGAACACAACGTGACTAGATTCGTTACAAGTTCCCCTCACTGATTCGTTATATTGGAGCACCAAGAGGATAGGGTAGTGCCAGTGATTCAATCATACTTTTTTTGCGTGTTTAACGTCCGACTATTGTGCACACTTGGGCTAATGCAGACAATGGGATGATTTATAGCGTATGAAAATGCCAAGCCCTGGCCAGGAATCGAACCCGCGTCCTAGGGATGAAAGCCCAGTACGCTATCAACTAGGCCACCGAGGCGGCTTAGTCATACTATTATCACGTATACAAGTTTTAGTGCACTCACTTATTAAATCTTTGTTACCGACTATAAAACTGTCTAAATTATTCATTTACCAGATTCCAAATTTGCGTGATAAGCGATAAACGTATTTCGCCGATTTTCAACAATATCGGAATGTTCGGAACAATATCGGAGTGTTTGTGGAATATCCACACTAGTGCTTGCAAAACCGGAGATTTAAAACACACTCATTCTTAAAAATCGTCTGTATGAATCGCGATCTTCCAAATGCAGTTCTTAAATAATGGCATTTACACCTAGTATCTTATCCTTTGTATCCATGGTCGGACCCAAACCGTTTTTTGTCTTTTTCCTCCTTTTTTATTGTCAACATTATTCGATCCATTACAGCTACTGTACTTGATTGAAAATATTCTCAAAATATATTTAGTTAATAACCCAGCTGATCAACGAAATGTGAACATGAAAATTGTCCATCAAATATTTGACAATTAACTTCGCTAATTGTTGAATTATTACATTACAACTACACCCATCATCGTTAAAAAAGGAGGCCGCCATATTGAAACAGAAGTGAGGGACTCGGTGGTCGATGTGATTATATTCCCCTAACCTACATAAAATAAAGATCTTAAATAATAAACAAACATAAATTGACATTTTAAATTTTCATTTTTGTTTTCAATAAAATTTAAAATTACACTATCAAAAAAATCTGTCAAATATTTGATGAAAATTTTAACCATATACCATGTTCAAATATTTTTTAAAGTTGTATCAAAGAAAATATATTACATTCGTCAAATGTCTTTGATCAGCTACTTTATTAACTAGATATATTTTGAGGTTATGTTCACTCAAGTGCAGTAGCTGTAATGGATCGAATAATGTTGACTTATACTGCTGCATTAATCACTTATCTTGCTGTGGCGCTACTAAGGAAAAAGAAAAACCGAGTTTGGGTCCGACCGTGGATAGGAAGGAGAGAGACGCTAGGTGTAAATGCCACTATTACGTGGATATTCCACAAACTGTCTTATTTTTCATACTGTACAATAATGTTTTACTGCTTCAGAAGTCAATGACAATTTCGTAACAGCTTTTAAATTGTATGTAAAGGAAGGGACAATGTGACACAAACAGGAAATGACAAAATTTTGAGGTTATGTCAACGTATTTTAATAGCTTTGTCAAAGATTACTACATGCCAAAGACCCATCAAAGTTTGCTAAATTGTTCATCAAAGAGCCGTCAAATTTATTTCATCAAAGATCAAAGAAATCTATTATTATTTCAAAGGAAAATATTTCATCAAAAGATCAAAGGATATGCAATACGCCCCTGCGATTAAAAAAATATCTAAAAAAGCAACATCATTGCATATTACGGATTTTGATCACAATTTTGAAACTTACTGCGGTACGGCCAACGCCTAAAATTTCTGCGTCTAATTTGATTTACGGCCGGCCGATCCAGACGTTCGTTTAATAAACCTTGTTCGCAAAATTCCCTTCCATCACGTCAGCAAAAAAGGCGTGCAGCGAATATTTATCACACGAGTCTCTGGAAGGCACAAACCGAATCGTAAAAATTATTCAATAATTACACCGTTGGATTCGTTATTCTGTTCTGTGTTAAGGGATATGTAATTAATTTTTATGTGAAGTAATTTACAAGGACTTGATACGGTATAGGTAAAAAAATTATATTACCTTATACAAAACACTGGACTTCATTATTTTCTTGAATAAAAACTATCGCAAGCTATTTCCTCCCGTTTTCACAGGTCAGTACGTTATAATATTGTGAGTAATATTTTACACGTTTTTGACATAGCGAACTATAATTTCCAGCAAGTTATTAATTTTTTATGAAACGTCCGCAATTTCAATAATATCTACAGCGTTTTTTTTAACAATTACGTTCATTATATAAACGGGTTCAACATATTATTACTGTAATAAATGAATGTACAAAACATGATATTTAATACATGAAAGTACCTTACACTCGCTGAGGCATTATCTCACTTCTCGTAAAGGTAGAGGGGTGAAATTTCGTACGAAAGCTGAAGAAACATTTTTCGCAATTTTAAGTTTAAGGAATGAACCAGCCTACACAATGTAAAATACTGTTTTTTAAAAACAAATTGTAAGAACGAAAACAGCCAAGTGGTATTTCTATACAGTAACGAGTGTTTGTGTGATATTAACGGTGTTGTTAAGAGGAGGCTTGGAGGATATCTTAGGCAGAACATTTTAACAGTATGTAAAACTCGGGTGTATTTGACCAAGCGAAGCGAAGTATCTGTTCTCCAATCGTCAACGTTCGGCATTTGGTTTGTACGTTTAGGCCAAACGTACAGATCGATTATTTTGAATCTTCGTACGCAGGTACCTTGTACAAAGCCCGACTGGCGTATGTGCATTTCGGTCCATTCACTTCCATTTCAAGATGGCGACCTGATGATTTTGAAATTTCTTACAAACGTACCTTGTATAAAGCTCTAATATATAAGTTTTATTTGCAAAACAAAGTGACCGATTGTTTTGAAATTTATTATGAACACACCTTATGTAAAGACATAACGACGTTGAGTGTAAAACGTTTTCCTATCCAATTCCGTTTCAAGATGACAGCCTTTAATTTAACCATGACGAGTGTACGCATGGAAAAAAGAACTGATCAACTGTTTTGAAATTTGGTACGAACGAACCACGTATAAAAATCCTAATAACGTATGTGTAAGATTTGTCCCCATTCACTTCCGTTTTAAGATGGCGTCCTTTGATTTAAAGATGACGAGTGTAAGCCTACGCAATTTTAACAAAACGCGTTATTAACAAATTATTTTGAAATTTGGTACGAAAGTGCCTTGTATAAAGCCTGAAAGATGTATGTGTAAAATTCACTTCCAGTTTTGTTTTTTTTTTGACTAATGAGAACGAGGGATCAGCGTTAACGGTAAGGGAAAAGCAACTAGAGTAACTGCGGCTAGAACTAAGAACCTTCAGAAACGCAGCAGACTGACCGGTGCTTTGGTCACATCGACCACCGAGCCCACCACTTCCGTTTCAATATGGCGGCCTCTTGTCTAACAATGATGAGTGTAGTTGCTAACTGTTTCCTGTAATACTGGTTGAACGGCAAGAGCACAAAATGTCAAATAAAGGCAGTCCAGTAACATTTTCCCTAAATATTACGGTTACCGGTTAAATTGGCGGAAAAATTTAGGGCGCGTCAGAACTCTGTCGCACAGCGGTGGCCTACAATTGATTAAGAATATACTGCGAGGTCTGTTCCGTGAACTACTAGTTGTTTTCAGGCAACTTATGTAGGCCTTCGTACTGCCAGTACCAGTCATTATTCTTAATGCTCGAAGATATGCATTCAGATCAATCCTTGATCCTTTAAACCTAATTCAAAAGTATATAATTAGAATGACCCTAGAATAAATACAATTATTTTCCTTCCGATTATTTGTTTACTAATTTAAAGCCCTCAGCCTGAGGCATCATTTCCGTAAAAGTTCTTTTAATAAATATTAAAATTTAAATACCGAAGTTAATAAATTCAACATAATATTCTCTGTCACAAAATTATGTAGCAGCCATGTATATTTTATCTTACACAATGTACTTATCATTGTGTATATTATAAACGTATATTATATATGTATATGGAATCTTTCAGAGTATTTGCGAAAGTATGGTCATTATAACCACACAGATTTTTTAAAAAAATTCTTCAGTGGTCAATAAATACGGGAAGGACTTCTGCTGGGCAAACCACTTTATAAGTAACAAGACATTATTACATCTCTTTCAGAAGTTGCATACACAATTTTTCGTGTTATTCTGTTGCCTTTTAAGGTATATCCTTCATATACAGTGAAGAATATTGTCCCTAATACAATATTTGCATTCAGAATATGTAAGAACATTAAGGTTAACTTTTTTTCTCAACAAGTCTTGCCCACAAATAGGCTTAAGCTATCGTAAGGGGTTCAACTCTTACAATGTGCAATAGTTATTTAAGACGGTACCATGTTTAGTATATGCGCTATGAAGACCAATATGAGCAAGAAAATTAATGTTTTCTTATTGGGTTTTCTCAACAAGTCTTGCTCACAAATATGCTTAGCTAACGTAAGTGTTCAACTCTTACAATGTACAATGGTTTTTTAAGACGGTACCATGTTTAGTATATGCGCTATGAAGACCAACATGCGTAAGAAAATTAATGTTTTCTTATTGGGTTTTCTCAACAAGTCTTGCCCACAAATATGCTTAGCTAACGTAAGTGTTCAACTCTTACAATGTACAATGGTTATTTAAGACGGTACCATGTTTAGTATATGCGCTATAAAGACCAACATGCGTAAGAAAATTAATGTTTTCTTATTGGGTTTTCTCAACAAGTCTTGCCCACAAATATGCTTAGCTAACGTAAGTGTTCAACTCTTACAATGTTCAATGGTTATTTAAGACGGTACCATGTTTAGTATATGCGCTATGAAGACCAACATGCGTAAGAAAATTAATGTTTTCTTATTGGGTTTTCTCAACAAGTCTTGCCCACAAATATGCTTAGCTAACGTAAGTGTTCAACTCTTACAATGTGCAATGGTTATTTAAGACGGTACCATGTTTAGTATATGCGCTATGAAGAACAATATGAGCAAGAAAATTAATGTTTTCTTATTGGGTTTTATCAACAAGTCTTGCTCACAAATATGCTTAGCTAACGTAAGTGTTCAACTCTTACAATGTACAATGGTTATTTAAGACGGTACCATGTTTAGTATATGCGCTATGAAGACCAATATGCGTAAGAAAATTAATGTTTTCTTATTGGGTTTTCTCAACAAGTCTTGCCCACAAATATGCTTAGCTAACGTAAGTGTTCAACTCTTACAATGTGTAATGGTTTTTTAAGACGGTACCATGTTTAGTATATGCGCTATGAAGACCAACATGCGTAAGAAAATTAATGTTTTCTTATTGGGTTTTCTCAACAAGTCTTGCCCACAAATATGCTTAGCTAACGTAAGTGTTCAACTCTTACAATGTTCAATGGTTATTTAAGACGGTACCATGTTTAGTATATGCGCTATGAAGACCAATATGCGTAAGAAAATTAATGTTTTATTATTGGGTTTTCTCAACAAGTCTTGCCCACAAATATGCTTAGCTAACGTAAGTGTTCAACTCTTACAATGTACAATGGTTATTTAAGACGGTACCATGTTTAGTATATGCGCTATGAAGACCAACATGCGTAAGAAAATTAATGAACCGTTTAATTGGAGGAAGTGGTCAACAGCTGAATCTTTTATTTTGTAACAGTTACAAATTTAAATTGTTTTTTTTTTTTATTTTAAGGCGAAAAGCACATTGAGGCTATCACAGCTTTCCTAAATGTAAGCGTGATTGTAAAGTGTTAAAGTTATAAGTGTAAGTCCCCGCGAGGGGGGGGTTATTGCAGGCTTAGGGATTATTGCCGAATAAACGAAATAAGATGATCCAATAATGAACGACGGTGACGGTCACAATTCGAAATACTGTGATTTCTCGATAAAGGAATGTTTCTCCCGTTACTACAATAAGAAATCAACAGAAGTATTCTAGGCACCCAATCCACTTCGGCCCCAATAAATATCGTATAGCGCTGGACAGGAATTTAATATAAAATATAGACTACCGGTGTACAGTCAAACAACAGGCAATACTAAACGTTCTCAGAATTCTCCTTCTCCAATCATTGTTAAGTTTCGGTTTCTGCACATCCCTTATGAATGAGGAAATATTTTCCGCGTCTGAAGCGGAATGCATCACATGGTTAGAAAAACAGTCGCGTTAACTATTAAGAAAATGAATATAAACACAAAAATGTAACATGTAATTATTATTACAGATTTTTAATTGGAACAAGAGATATTGTAATATTTAAAAGTGGCACCATAGTAAGTCCTAGACCCTGAAATAAGCGCAAAATAATGACCTCTGGATTACATTTTGAAGTCGTTAAAAATGTGTATGTGTGTGTGTGTGTGTGTGTGTGTGTGTGTGTGTGTGTGTGTGTGTGTGTGTGTGTGTGTGCATCAGCTAAATACGTCAAACAGTTTCAAAATGACGGCCATTACAAATCTTTAAAATAATTAATTCTTCATCTTATAGGTTTTTGGAAATTATTCCACCACCGTAAAAAACGCTAAAATCATAAACGGATCAGATTTTTTAAAAATTTCTTTGAAATTACGATAACGAATCTGACAGCCGTTGTATTTTTTAGTGTTTTCACACACACACACACACACACACACGCGCGCGCGCGCGCGCGCGCGCACACACACACACACACACACACACACACACACACCCGTGAGCGTACTAACACATAACACGAGGTCGTGCGTGCGCGCACGCATACATGCATACACAAAAAAGCGTTTGCACGCTCGCGCACGGACACACACATGTGCACGCACGCGCACGCACAAGCGCGCGCGCGAAGTAATGCCTGGCGGCGATTCCGTGGGGGGAGGGTTTACAGAAGAGGAATGCTTTTGGTGGTTTTTTTAGTGGGCAACAATATATCCTAACTTGAGTTTAAACTTGAGTCCCACACTCTGGGGTAGTGACGGTACCCTACCCCAGGAAGTCTATAAAAGATTTCCCCCACCTTTTTTTGGCATCGCCAGAACACACGCGCGCGCGCGCGCGCACACACACACACACACACACACACACACACACACACACACACACACACACACACACACACACACACACACACACACACACACACACACACACACACACACACACACACACACACACACACACACACACACACACACACACACACACACACACACACACACACACACACACACACACACACACACACACACACACACACACACACACACACACAGTCAGTCAAGCCCACATACCTACAAACACATACACGCAAGCAAGCACGCACGCACACACAATCAGTCAAGCTCACATACCTACAAACACATACACGCAAGCACGCACGCACGCACACACTTTTTAACGTCCCCCACCACCATAAAAACTGATCTAAAGATCAGGATGGCGTTCATTACGAGGTCTCGAGCTTGGGTCTTTCCATTTTGCTCAAATACTTCATTTTCTAATGGAAATTCAATAATAAAATATTATTAAGTTATAAATAAAACATGCTACAGCATACTGTGGAACAGCATGCCGCATATATTACTTGTACAGTAGTATCAGGTATCAATATAACAACGGCAGAATTTAATAGAAAACATGCAATATTCGTCTTTGCAGAGCCCCCCCCCTCCCAAGTTCCTCTACCTACACCATTCTCCTCACAATAAACTGAAATTGCTCGGCTTCCTTGATCTAGATTACTTGCTCTATTTATTGCATCACAATAATGCACTTCCGGGAATATCACTTCGAAAACAATTATTGCATTGTGTTCTTAGAGAATTTCTATTCATAAAGAAGCTAGCTATTGTGGAGCGACCATCACGGTATAATCCAGGATCGAGACCTTGTAATGAGCACCGATCCATACCTCTTGATTGAAATAAGACTGACGTTTTTCTATATTGTATGTAATGTTTATATTTTTCGATAATAAATTACACGCGCGCGCGCGCACGCGCACACACACACACACACACACACACACACACACACACACACACACACACTACATAATCAGTCCAACTAGCACAAAATTATTATAGCTTTACAGTTAAGTATATCTTGCATGTACTTTGTATAAGATCGTTCTTTAATATTATGTTCATAAACAAGTTTAATAATCAATATTTAAATTATGCAAATAAACGCGCGCGCGCGCGCACGCACACACACACACAAATATAGATAATAAATAAATATATATTTATTTATTTATTGTGTGTGTGCGCGCGCGCGCTCGTATTCGCATTATAATTTAAATATTGATTATTAAACTTGTTTATGAACATAATACGAGGGCTATTCAGAAAGTAGATTACGTTTTTGGATAAAAAAAAAACTAAGTACAGGAAAAAAAATTATTATATACATTTGAAAGAGGAACTAAAATACTATTTTTCGACATAATCGCCAAACAAATTTAGACATTTGTCATATCGGTGAACTAGCTTTGAAATTCCCGTGTCGTAGAATTCCGCCGCCTGTGACGCCAGCCAGTCAGTCACGCCCGCGCGGAGATCTGCGTCGTCATCGAAGCGTTGTGTTGCAAGCCAAGTCTTCAAGTACGTAATCAGTGAAGGTGGAGTTCGCCAATGGTGCATTAGATTTAAAAATGGACGAAGTAATGTTCATGACGAAGAGAAGAGTGGCAGACCGAGCATTGTGAGTGATGAGCTGGTTGCAAATGTCAATGAAAAAATTCGTGAAAACCGCCGTTTCACAATAACCGAACTTTCAATTTGTTTCCCACAAGTTTCGCGAACATTGTTGTACGAAATTGTCACCAAAAAGTTAGGATACCATAAGTTTTGTGCCAGATGGGTGCCAAAGTTCCTGACAGAACAGCACAAGGGTCAGCCCTCACACGGCAAATCGAACAAAGACGTCTTGACGGCCTTCAAGTGGGAGATTTTCCTCATCCACCCTACAGTCCGGACCTGGCACCTAGTGATTTCCACTTATTCCCGAAGATGAAGACTTGGCTTGCAACACAGCGCTTCGATGACGACGCAGATCTCCGCGCGGGCGTGACTGACTGGCTGGCGTCACAGGCGGCGGAATTCTACGACACGGGAATTTCAAAGCTAGTTCACCGATATGACAAATGTCTAAATTTGTTTGGCGATTATGTCGAAAAATAGTATTTTAGTTCCTCTTTCAAATGTATATAATAAAATTTTTTTCCTGTACTTAGTTTTTTTTTTATCCAAAAACGTAATCTACTTTCTGTATAGCCCTCGTATTAAAGAACAATCTTATACAAAGTACATGCAAGATATACTTAACTGTAAAGCTATAATAATTTTGTGCTAGTTGGACTGATTATGTAGTGTAATGGCGTTAATTATAATTTTAATATGTATTATTGAACTAATCCATATATAGATAATAAAACTTGCATTATGACTATTAAAAAAACTAGATTCAAAATATCAACAAACAAAATTCAGGAAAAACGTTTGGTACATGTTGAAAGAGCCTGGTAGGGCCTATACCTCGCGGAGAGACTTCCAATGGTGGGGAGGAAATTGGTGCTGACGCCTTTCCTTGCTTACCGTTATCAACCCAGTAACACGAGGTAGAGTCAAGAAATTCCCGTAATTGGTCAATGGATTTTATTTTTTTTTATTTTATTTTTTTTTTGTTAAACGTCCGACTATTGTGCACACTTGGGCTAATGCAGACGATGGGATGATTTATAGCGCATGAAAATGCCAAGCCCTGGCCGGGAATCTAACCCGGGTCCTCGGGGTGAAAGCCCAGTACGTTATCAACTAGGCCACCGAGGCGGCCCATTGGTCAATGGAAATTACCGCAGTACGTATAATATATAAACTTTATTTTCCTTCAAAATACTCTCCTCCTGCATGTACACACGTTTGTGGGGAACACTCCTGAAAACCATTTTTGGAAATATTGTTTAGCCGCTTAGTCACATTTTCCATCACCTCTTGTGGATCAGCAAAACGGTGTCCCTTCAGTTGTCATTTTTAGTCTTGGAAACAGGTAAAAATCCGATGGTTCAAGGTCACGAGAATAGGAAGGGTGTTCCAGAGTGGCAACATTGTGTTATGCAAGGTATTGCTTCATCATCACCGGTCGCTGTGACAGTACATTGTCATGCAACAAAAATCAATAGCCTTGCCCATTTTTCAGGTCCTTTTCATTTAACTGCATCTCCTAGCCCGTAAATAACAATTATAATATATAATTATTATATGTAATTATAATATATATATATAATACAATATAATATATATATATATATAATTATTGATTATATATTATAACATTCTTAACGTACTTTATGCATGTTAGACTAATGAGGACGAGGGATCAGTGTTAACGATACGGTGTAACTGCGGCTAGAACTAAAGACCTTAAGGAACTACTGCAGTAGACAGATCAGTGTTTTATCCACATCGACTACCGAGTCGCCTACGTCTATTATAAATACTTAATAAGATTTGTCAAAATATGACTGAAATATTAATAAATAACGGTTAACTATAACATACTCGAACAGTACTGTTGTGGTATAAAAATTGTCAAAGTTATGAACCTTCAAAGTAGTTAGTACACCAGTAGAAAAACTGAGTGAAAATCGTGTTTTCCGGTAAATTTCTTGAAATATAAAATTGACGTCTGAAAATATATTGACGTATTAACTGCGTGAAAATCATGTTTTCCGATGAAATATAAAATTGACGTCTGAAAATATATTGACGCCTTAACTGCGTGAAAATCGTGTTTTCCGGTAAATTTCAGGAAATATAAAATTAACGTCTGAAAATATACTCACGCATTTACTGCGTGAAAAACGTGTTTTACGGTAAATTTCTTGAAATATAAAATTCTGGCATTCAAAAATTGGTATAGGTCATATACATTAAATAATTTAACTACACAAATTTAGAAAATACATATTTCTAAAATTAACAAGAACAATAAACATAACCTCAAATGAAATATTGAAGCTATTGTGCGAAATCAGCTGTTTAGAAGTATTCACAGTCTGGATATATACAAGAAAATATATGTTGTGAGGTAGACCTATGCATTACGGATTCAAGAGTGACGCGAAATCAAATGTTTATACCCATGTTTTGTCAACCGCGACCATACAAGTTTTCACTTCAAAAATACATTTTATTAATCACTAAAGAAAAATAACGTAATAACGTTTGGAATAATAATGTTCACTAGAGTGCGCGTATGGATGTGTTAGAGCGTTCCGTGACGGCAAAATGATTTTTTTTTTTGGGGGGGGGGGCAAAACATACACTCATACTCCGCGATAAGAAGTAGTCACTTCAATAAGAAATTATGACAATGAAAGTGAAGTGCATAATGTTATCTATTAAATCACAGTTTTTTAACATAATATGAGCCCCGCAAGGGAGTGCAGACTAGCTGCACCTATTGAGAGGATTTAGACGTCCCTCGTGGTACCCGAGTCTAACACACACTTACACTTAAGACTTTAACACTTTAAACTCGCACTTACATTTAGTGAGGCGATAACAGCCTCAATGTACTTTTCGCCTTAAAATAAAAATTAAAAAAAATATAATATAAGGATAAGGATCACAGTAAATAAAAGAACAGTCAAGAGAAAGAATGCTCTCATGCTTCAATTGCAGTCTTCTTGACGTCCAGTGGAAGTGGTGGAGGGGGCGCTTTGTCAAGGCAGACTCGCTACCGCGTTTATTCGGTTATCAATTCAATCCAGCATTACTGTCGGATTTTTTATCATAGACGCCAGACTCTGACTCGATGTTACAAGCAAACGAAAAATACTGTAACAAATGTAACTATACATTTACCTTATTTACTTTATCCTGAACAATAACACAATACAAATTGTTTTAAGAATTATAGTTTTTTAGAGACTAATATGTTTTTCTCGTAGTCATTGTTGCTGTTGTTGTAGACTAGCTGCACCCATTGAGAGGATTTAGACGTCCCTCACGGTACCCAAGTCTAACATACACTTACACTTACACTTACAACAATACATTACGACTTTAACACTTTACTACACTCACACTTTCTAGGAAGCGATAATAGCCTCAATGTGCATTTAGCCTTAAAAAAAAAATGTCTGAACTTTATGATTCTACCAGGTCAAGTTTTGGAAATAATTTTGCTTGCAGCGATTGTTACCCGCAAATGAAGTTAAATATTTTGCAAACGAATTTGGATTCAAAGCTGAACTGGAAATCACACATTACAAAGAAAAGAAAAGAGATTCAGATTAAGTTCAAGAATACGTATTGGCTATTTAGATATAATGCAGGATTAAGTATAAGTAATCCTTACAATCAAGGACAATCGTACTTTTAGACAATCAAGGTCTTATGCTGGTATGGTGCTGTGGACTGGAAATTTGGGGATGTGCCAAGAGAAATAATATAAAGAAAATTCAAATTATTGAAAACGAAATATTTCGGATAGTAAATGCGCTGTGGTACATACGCAATGAAAGTATTCCCAAAGACCTTGAAGTTAATACAGTTGTTTATGAAATCAAATCCTCCCATCGTCTGCATTAGCCCAAGTGTGCACAACAGGCGGACGTTAAAAAAAAAAAAAAATATGAAATCAAAACAGTAGCAACTTCAAACCCATACTAATGCCAGCACAAAACAATTCAGAACGAAGGCTGCAGTAGGACTAGGCCCTTCGACTTGGTGCAGTGACAGCACATCAAGCTAAAAGGTGTAGCTGACAACCAGAGTAATTCAGTGGGATGAACATCTGACACTGATCTATTTTAAGTTATAACTTCTAGCTAAGTTTGTGCTTAGTTGTATTTTTTTTTTTTTATTATTTTTTTTTATATATATAACGTCCGACTATTGTGCACACTTTGGCTAATGCAGACGATGGGATGATTTATAGCGTATGAAAATGCCAAGCCCTAACCAAGAATCGAACCCGGGTCATCGGGCTGAAAGCCTAGTACGCTATCAACTAGGCCACCGAGGCGGCTTGTGCTTAGTTGAAATCCTCGATTAAAAAAAAAATCGTTCAAACGATGTGTTTAAATATTTTTGCGTTTTGTATTCCCGCGTCCGCACGTCAGCGAGGCATATGCGTGCCGCTGTTTTATATGTGTAGAAGTGATCAATGACGTCAATAAATCAGCTGTTTATTTAATTTGAATTTTTTTTTTAATTTTTATTTTATACAGTTGTAATTTTTGTCTGTAATACTTGTCATTCCTCTTGTAATAATATAAATCAAATGATACGTACGTATAGGCCTACCTAACCGGCATACGGTTATTATAAACAAGGGGGCCCATGCGGTAGTTGGAAGAAAGGGAAAACATGTTTAAAAATACATCGAAATGCGATCGGTTTGAAATAATAATTACAAATTTATTAGTCATTGTAGTATATACACAATGCAGATAAATGTTTTTTTTAACAAGAAATTTTTACAGGGCATTAAAATACCTGTACACGTAATACCTGTAAAAAATTGTACACGATATTTGATGTAAGAGGGCAATCTTCTTGTACTTTCTGTATTTCATTTTCTTTAATGGAGGCAAACATGTTAGTAGATTTAGGTACCCTTGAAAAGGCTACGTATAATTGTCCGTGAGTAAAGTCGGCATTTGGTAAATACAATCCTGCTCTTTGAAGTGTTTGTCCCTGCGACTTGTTTATAGTGATAGCAAAAAATTGTAATAGGTAACTGTCTTCTAGTCAATTGGATCAGATGGTGTCAAGTTTATCCGTGGTATTACTACAGTTTTCCGGTGTCAATCAACTCAGCATTGATTATGAATTCATTGAGTTTAGTTATGACCATAAAAAACTGACAGGGGACTGTCAGTAGGGTCGCATAACCTATAAGTTTATTGACTTAAATATTAAAATCGTTTTAAACACGTTATGCAAAACAATGTCATTTGTAATTGGATTGTCTATTCGTGATTAATAAGTTAGCTTCGTAAAATATACAAAATAATGTCTGATTTCTGATACCGCGCATGCGCATGCGAGCTGCCCATCCAGGACATTCATTTCCAAAAGACGAGCAGCATTAAATGTAAAATACTTTGTAGATTTACGTATATAAGGACATTCTCGCATGTTTTCGTAAATTACAAACAAACACAGATATTTGAATTTAATACACTGGTGATTTCACTTATAACCACTTGTGTGCCACCGACGCATCAAACGAAGAAACTGTAAGGATTGACTTGTCACAAATCACAAAGAAAAATGTAAGGATTGACTTGTCACAAATCACAGAGAAAAATGTAAGGACTAACTTGGCACAAATCACAAAGAAAAGAGTAAGGCTTGACTTGTCACAAAGCAAAAAGAAAAATGTAAGGATTGACTTGTCACAAATTACAAAGGAAAATGTAAGGACTGACTTGTCACAAATCACAAAGAAAAATGTAAGGACTGACGGAACAAATCGCAAAGAAAAGAATAAGGATTGACTTGTTACAAATAACAAAGAAAAATGTTTATAACATTGACACGCACGAATAAAAATTAAAGAAAAACTAAACTGACACTTATAAAACTACGTACTTGAGGAGGACGGTAAAATTATTGAGTCCCTGTCCATCACAATTGTGACCAAAATTTTGTACTGTTACAGTAGTACAGAATAGAATGTTTTGTCTTCCATTTCTTGGAAATCGGGTTATGGTCTCGTTTCACAGACACGAAGGTAACCCCCCCCCTTTTCTAGACACCAATGAGACACTTTTACAGGTTTTTTATTTCTTAGTGTTACGGAGGGAAAAACAAAAAATCGAACAGCTTGTAATTGTAACATCTGTCAATCAATATCACGTGTTCATCCACTTGGACCGACTTAACGCACGGCCACAATATGTCCAGTAAGACCCAGACTGTCCGCCACTGAGCACGATCCGGCAAGCTGGTTTTTAACTTTCTCATAAATAATTCAGTTTTTAAAATACCGCTTTTTGAAATAACTTATCACTAGCACGTGCAGACAATGACATTTCATCGGTTATTTTCGTGCAAAAAACATGTCAAGAAAGTCAACTGCTATAAAGTTAAGCATTATTCACAAGAAACGTAATAACTGGGTAAATAGTAGAATAAAAATCCAGATATCTAGTTTACGACAGTACTGTGTACAGTCGCTGCAAAATAAATTTTGTCATCCTTAAAACTCTCGGTCCGGTGAAATTCTGAAGTTTAACAACAGCAAAAACACTACGAAAATCTGTATTTTTTAAAAACATATTATTCTAAAAAAAACCTGTATATAATTCTTCACGATAAAACAAAGTAACTGTTACATTATATTTATTACATTATTTTTCCTTTACTTGAAACAACGAATCAAAATCATGAGTCATTAATGAAAAAAATCTTACGGTAGGCCCTACTACACAAATCTTATCGATACATTCGCAATTTCCGCATCTTATCGATACTAGTAAGACTTTCCTGAAAGCTGACTTCGCCATACTTAAAACACTGTTCCACACCCAATAACTTTAGATTTCGACATTACACGTAAGCAAATATAATGACAACGCCCGTGTAAACATAACAATCGATACCTTAATTAATTCTTTTTTATTTATGAAACCTTAATTAGGTGTAATTAAATTTAAATCGATCAATTTAAAAGTGATATCTCTAACGCTTGCTCGATATCTAAAATGGTTACAGAGTTATAAGCATTTTTATGCTGAAAAACCAGCTTCATTTTAATATTTCACAGTTGGCAGCATGCAAGCCTTTTATTTAGACGCTGGTTTAACACCACAAACGCGCGCACGCGCGCGCGTGTGTGTGTATGTGTGTGTGAGGGTAATCTTATACAGAACGGAATAATAAAAATAATAATTAATATTATTATTATTATTACATTGCAGACTGTACGGCTCTATGGGCTGAATGTAGGTTATTGTGAATTCACTCTAATAGCTAAAATTAATTGTATCATGCTTGCATGATTGTGAAAGCATTTACTGAAGTGTAATACGCTCATTGTAGAGGCAAGAAATCATGTTTAAAACGACATAATTAACATACATTTTTCGCGTCCGTGGTTGTACAGAAAACGCCTAAGTCATAGTGACAGCGCCTGTTTATCAGGAGATAGATGGGTAAATAAGATTTACAAGTTTCGTGGTTTCACAACCCCTGGTAACGAGAGTGAGGGGTATATCGTGCAACTAAGCTTCTTAGACTAGACAGACCCTACAAGTTCATTGAACCGGTTCCTTCAGTGTATTTAGGCAGTCCATTGAGCTTATTCATCTGGAGGTCCTCCAGGTCCTGAAGCCACCCGCAGGGGGTGGCTAAATCCTATTGAGAGGATTTAGACGTCCCTCGCGGTACCCGAGTCTAACACACACTTACACTTACAATACTACACTTACGACTTTACACTCATACCTGCATTTTAGGGAAGCGATAATAGCCTCAATGTGATTTTCGCCTTAAAACAAAAAAAAACTCAAGGTCCTGGAAGACAAACACCCACTCCTGTTGGCAAGAGCCTCGCAACGGTTGATATTTGAAGTTTTCTGCTTCTAGACCCCTTTGACACCTCCTCCTCTCTTACTATCCGTTTTTTGATTACAGACCTCTGACTGATTCGTTGTTACAAGCAAACGAAAAATAATGTAATAATTGTTATTGCACGGTTACAACTTTTTTAAAGAATTATACTTTTTTTTAATAATATGTTTTAACACAGTCTTTTGGGGTCATTTACCACGTCGAGAATTTTGGAGATTAAAAAAATTGATTGCTATCGACACCTGTAATGTCCTGAAATAACTGGAATTTTTAAAATTTTGATTTACGAAGTCATTCGGCTTGTAATAAAATTAATCAATTGATATTTATATGTGCACAATCGATTCATCGTTTGTCACAGATGGATAAATAAAGTATTTGGCCTATTGCATTAGTCGTTTCGCTTTCCAATGTTCTTCATTGCACGTCCAAATTGTAATAAACCACTAAAAAAATGTTCGCCTATTCTTTTATCTGGAAAAGTTACTCAGGTTATTTCTTGAAATTTGAATTGAAGGATGAGGCCTATTAAAGGATTATTCATATGTTTTGGTCGCAGCTTTGAATGAAAGATAGTTTTTCATGTTTCGTCAAGTGTTTTATCGAAACATTTGAGCAAATTCTGATGAACCGATTTTTGAGAAATTAGGCAGATCTTCCTGTGTTTTGTTCCCGAAGCGAGTTAGTGACCTGTAAGTTTTGATGTTAAAGACCACATTGGAGCAACATTTGATCTACATTGTCAGAATCGATCCCGCAGGGGTGCAGACTAGTTGCAGCTATTGAGAGGATTTAGACGTCCCTCGCGGTATCCGAGTCTAACACACACTTACATTTACTACTTTAACACTTTACACTCACACTTACATTTAGGGAGGCGATAATAGCCTCAATGTGCTTTTCGTCTTAAAAAAAAAAAACCGAAGGTCCTGGAAGACAAACACCCACTCCTGTTGGCAAGAGCTTCGCAACCGAGGTTGATACCTGAAGTTTTCTGCTTCTAGACCCCTTTGACACCTCCTCCTCTCTTACTATCGGTTTTTTTATTACAGACCTCTGACTTTGATTCGATTTTACAAGCAAACGAAAAATAATGTAATTACACTGATACCTTAACTGTATTATTCTGAACAATAACACGATTACAACTTTTTTAAAGAATTATACAATGTTTTTTTAAATTATATGTTTAAAAACAGTTTTTTGGGGGTCATTTACCACGCCGAGAGTTTTGGAGATAAAAAAAAAATCATTGCTATCGATACCTGTAATGTCCTGAAATAACTGAAATTTAAAAATTTTGATTTACAAAGACATTCACCTTATAATAACATTAATCAAATGATATTTATACGTGCACAAACGGCATATCATTATTAAAAGTATTTCACAAAAGAAAATACTGAACAATTATTTAAACTGTTAATGAATTATTATTGACAATTGATAATTATAAAGGTATGCGGTGAAGGTACAGTCTGGGCCCGGCAACAGTGGATACGCACCGAGTAGGGCTTGTGGAACGATTGCAGGTCGGACTTGGTGTTTTTCATTTTTAAAATACGAGCTAACATTAAAACACCAACTGCTTTGGAGATTTACGAATTAATGTTTTTGTAAATTACAGCCTAACAATTACATAGATAATTGCATTTAATACACTGGTAATTTCATTTATAAACACTTGTATGCCACCGACACATCAAAGAAACTGTAAGGAATGACGTCAAAATTCACAAAGAAAAATGTTTATAACATCGACATGCATGAATAACGATTAAAGAATAACTAAAACTGACACTGCTAAGCCTACATAATTCTTTCAAAGTGAAAATTATGCACGTTTTACACCCTCCCTTAATGAGAGGGTACATATACCATATAATGTATAATAGTAAATAATACAATTTATAATACATATAGTATCAATTGTATAGTGATTGGGAGAAAACTGCAATTAAATGAAAGGCCTACAATCATGAAAGGCAATTACATGAAAGGCGCACCAATCATTAAACCTACAAGGACGAGTGGTTATCGAATTTGGAAATATTAACAGTCTGATAATTCAGCGAGTATAGAATATGAACATTCGAGCTTGAATATTATTGAACACGTACAACAAGTTTTTTCTAAATTTTTTTATCTAACGTCATTGAATATAAACGTACTAGAATGATAACCCTTATGAGAGATGTGAACGCTCACTGCTGGTGGCATGTTGCGGCAAAATATTCAAGTACAGTTAAATAGATTATTTTACTGTTTAATTTCTCAAACGTCTCCACCCGCTATCCTTGCAGCCTGCAGCGTTCTCAGCGGCAGACAGTCCAATGACTTGGGACTTTAGCCGTAAATATCGAGCACGCTATTTATAACGGTGGCTGTACTTCTAGTCCGTTCATTATATTCAATGACGAAAATGAAGGGGTGTGTGACATGAAAATTTGAACTTTTGGAGAGGTTTCTAGCTGTTTTATGTTTGACTCCTTATGTGCAAAATTTATAAATGAATCAGTATTACGTCTGGTTTTATACGACCGCAAATGCCTAGTGGTACCACAGTAACGATGACTTATATGCCGACTTAAATTTTGAGGAAAATACAATCAAAACATTCGATGTGCTTCGTAAAAGGAGAAGCAAAATCACGTCAATGTGGAAGCCCATCAACTTTTTAATACAAATTACCCACAATGCCTTAAGCGAAGAAACCCCTTAACTTATAACGTAATTTATTGATGTGTGTGTGTGTGTGTGTGTATATGTGTATATATATATATATATATATATATATATATATATATATATATATAGAGAGAGAGAGAGAGAGAGAGAGAGAGAGAGAGAGAGAGAGAGAGAGAGGGGGGAGGGAGAGGGGAGAGAGAGGGAGGAAGGGAGAGGGAAGGGGAGAGAGAGAGGGAGAGAGAGAGAGAGAGAGAGAGAGTGTTTCTGTATACTTTTACCGTTAAATTTCTTACACTGATAATGTGTTACATTTAGGATAAAGTTAAATAGAAGTTTAATTTTATTATAAGCTGTTAGTTCCAATAAATATTCAGCTTATTACTTACATTACTTATCAAGACTGCAATATACAACTTAATGAACATAAAAAAAATTATGTTGACCAATTTATCCTCCAACACTTAATAGCCAAGTCGTCTCACACTGTGAAAACAGGCCGAATATCTGAATCATTCTTCATTCCGGACTTCGCTGCAAGGACCACATTCAGAAGAAAAGAGCAGAATTTTAACTGAAGTACAGACAGCACAATTGGCTATTACGAACAAATTCTCCACTAATTCCAAGTAATATTCTGCTTTTTCCTCCCTTTTTTCCTTAACTTTCATATTTTATGATTCAGACTAATTATCGTTTACGGCAAAGGTAAAGCAACGGGAACAAATGCGTCTCGAACCCACAACCTTGATGTGCACAGTTCAGAGACTGACAGGTGACATCAACCACTCAACCTTAGAGATTATGATATATATATATATATATATATATATATATATATATATATATATATATATAATCAGATAATTAAACCGATACTGATTTATGGTATCCAACTTTCGAAACGTGCTAAACAACGTAGGAAAATTCAGACCTTTCCGAATAAAGTTTCGCAAAAGATGCTTTAGCACATCGACCATTGAGCCCTAGACATTCTGATATATAATCACATAATTAAACCGATACTGATTTATGGTATCCAACTTTGCAGATGTGCTAAACCAACCTACGTAGAAAAATGTAATCCTTTCCCAATAGTTTCGCAAAGGTGCTTTAGCCACATCCGACCATCGAGCCCTAGAGATTTTGATATATAATCAGATAATTAAACCGATACTGATTTACGGTATCCACCTTTAGAGTGCTAAACCAACTAACAGACAAATTAGACCTTTCCAAATAAAGTTTCGCGAAAGGTGCTTTAGCCACATCGACCATCGAGCTCTAGAGATTTTTATATCCACCTTTCGGGAGGCGCTAAAACAACTAAAGTTGGAAAATTCAGTCCTTTCCGAATAAAGTTTCGTAAAAGGTGGTTTAACCATATCGACCATCGAGCCCTAGTGATTTTGATATACTCGTATAATCAGATAATTAAACCAATACTGATTTATGATATCCACCTTTGGGGACGTGCTAAACCAATTAACGTAGGAAAAGTCAGTCCTTTCCCAATAAACTTTCTCAGAAGGTGCTTTAGCCAAATCGACCACCGAGCCCTACATATTCTGACATATAATCTCCGATACTGATTTACGGTATCCAACTTTAGGAACCGTAAATGAACCAACTAACGTAGGAAAATTCAGACCTTTCCTGATAAAGTTTCGCGAAATATGGTAAAACGTTCCGTGGCATGTGCACACAATCATGATATCCATCGAGATCTAGGCATTCATATGGTAGCTGAGGAAATTAGAAAGTCTGCTGTTAAGCATGAAATTAGACTACAACAGCATAATGATGGAGAAGCCATTAAATCGCTTAACAAGGATTTAATTAGAAAATTTAAAAGAACCACTTTAGAACTGAATCACCGTAGAAATGGTGTAGGAACACAACACAACACACAAGAAAAAAGAAACTTGGCAATATCATTTGATAAACTGAGGTATTGCTAATTTAGGTTAGGCGGATTAGATGAATTTTAGTTGCTGGTCCAATAGACCAGTTTTAATTGGTGTTGCTTGAAATTTTTTTAAAAATTATAAAAAAAATACATTTAATCTGCAAAATTGGTAATTCATGCAAATTTCAACATCAACTAAGATGTTAAAAACTGATTTATTCCGTCGGCCTATTTTTTTAATGATATGAAATACACGATGTAAAATATGTGATTTTTAACATCGTTAATATCTGAATAAATTAACATCTAAAATCATTAAATTAATTTAAAAGTACTTACCGTATTTTTAATACGAGCCAAAGGGGGACACTCTTTTCACTTTTCCCCTCAAGTTGAAAATTTTATTGAAAACATAATTTTCGTCTTTCAAATGTAAAAAATAAAGCAATTAAACAACAGTAAAAAACTAGAAAGTCATTCGTATGTTATTGATCACTGTCTCGTTGACGTGATATAAGCGATTTTTTATCGTAAATTTCTTTTTAAAATCTGATTTCATAAGCATCAGCTGTTTAGGTTTTGTGGTTTTGTACTGGCACATTTAAACGCTAATTACGATTTTCGGTGTGATCTTGCTCTATGATAATCCGCTTACATCACTTCAATCAAACAGCCAAGTGCCGATAATTATTTGAAGTGGGGAGGGGGCAAGTTAATGAGATAATACTGTTTAAACAGGGTTTGAATATTGTAATTAATCAAGAGATGCATACTATTCCCAGACCTACAGGGCACTTGTATAAACATTACTATCTACAATAGGCCTATTTGACCCTATTTCCTGCTGTAAACACAACACACCCTGTTAGATTATTACTGACATGGGTGGTGAGGGATGCACGATGCATTTACAATGATGACAGACTACATCGAAGAAATGGTTTAGTTTATCTTCTTTGGAAGATAACAGACTAAAAGCTATTCGAAGGGGGATTATCCACACGAGTTTTAGCCAGACTTCCCCATCTTGCGCAACCGTGTCAATAAATTCATGAATAAATGTTTCACTGTTCGTTGTGGCTGTATGAACTGTTTGTTCCAGTGTCATCTGCCTTAAAACGCGCTTATGGAACATGTGTTCGAAGCAATTTTCGAGCAGTTTCCGGCAATGTTTCAAAACAGTTTTAGACATTTCTGTGCGATTATTTCGTACAGAATGTTGAGCAACACAATAAAACGGATGAATCAACATTTATTGACCCGCTAGTAAAATTTCGTTCTAAGTTTTAGCTTGTTAGTACGTTTGAAATAAATTACTGGACACTTATTAACAATTCAAAACAAAAATTTTAGATGGGAATGAAAATGTAAGTTCACGTTATACCACTCAGTTTTTCCAGCAGTAACTGAAAAATAAATACATACAGAAGAAAAATCAGCTTTTGTGTTAGGCTTCTCGGTTGCTAACTAGAGATGGGCACTTCTGCTATTTTTAAAAAATATCAACGAACTGTTTGTTGGAAAAAAATAACTGTTTGGAATAACAGTTTGAAAATAACAGGTTTAGAAAAATGAAACTCGAAGTTGTATTAGCAGCTAAAACAAAAGCACAAACGTTCAGTTTTCTAAGACTACTTTTTCATTCCCATTACCACCATGTCCTTAACTGTTTTTGGGTGTAAAACATTTTTAAAAAATAATTTTTATAAGTGTAGTAATAATTAAATTACATTCTCAAAAAGTAATATGCCATTTTATGTACAAAATGCAATGAATTTCTAATAGAAGCATTCTTTTTTTTACTTAAAAATTAATTAGCCTTTGCATATTTACTGAAATGCAAACAATTTAGAATATTTTTAGTTGATTAAAAAATATTGATGATTGATAATAAATATAAAACATATGTTTAAATAAAATTAGGTTATGTATTTACAAAACACAAGTAAACTACAGAGAAAAACTAATAACACAATTATGGCTGTTTTTACAGTTTAAAAAATATTTGAACAACAAATTTTACATTTAAAACTTTCAAACAACTCGCAACAAAATAGAGATAAACTTTGACAACGCCTAAACAGTTCTTACTTCACTACGTTGCAACAAGAAATGGAGGGAAAAAGTATAGCAAATAGCAAGTTAAAGAAAAGGTGTTTGTAGTCGTTTGTACTGATTGAAGGAAAAGAGTTTAGCAGGAAAATAGCAGAAAAAAGTGTTAGCACTTGCGGCAACGTTCGAATATAATTTAGGTGGTGGGGAAGTCCAAACTGTTGTTCCTTGTTTAACAAATAACGATCCAGTCCAATTCAAACTGTTAGTTTCGGTTTGGTAAAGCAGTTTGTTTTTCGTATGTAGAATAACAGTTTGTTTTAACAGTTTGGAGTTTTCTTACCCATCTCTAATGCTAACGCGCCCGAAGCTTCAGTTATGTTCGCCTGGTTGTGAAACAGGCAACTATGCTAGCGAGTCTCACTGCGAGGTTGACTCATCAACAAAGTGGTTAAATGATCAAAAAAACCAACATTACTATTTATTTACTATTCCGTTGATTGTTACTTTAAAATTAATTACTCGAATGTTATTTTAAGAAATGTTAATCCTTCAACGTGAAATATAAAATGAAATATTTTTGTTCTTTCAGATTTGGAACCGAATCGCTGAAAAAACATTTCTTAGATTTTTGTATATCTGCCCGGGTATAATTACTTTTTTATATTAGAAGTGTGTGTGTGTGTGTGTGTGTGTGTGTGTGTGTGCGCGCGCGCGCGCGCGAGTGCGTTTACACTTTAAGCTGTCACCAATTTGTATAAGTTGGTTTAAATTCGACGCAAAAATCGATTTTATTAATAGCTTTGACAAGGTCCTTACCCAGTAAAATCCGTTAACTGTTTCAAAATGGCGGCCACTTCAAAATCAGATAAAAATCGTAACTTTTTTATCTTACACTTTCTGAAGACGAATCTTTTAAAATCCGACACCTTCCATCAGATATACAACCATAGTTAAAATAACAGCAGACCTCGCGATATATTCATAATTAATTGTCTCGCCACCGTTCCACGACAGAGCTCGTAAAATTGTCTGCCAATTTAAACGGTAACCGTCATATCTTACCAGACCAAACTTAAGCTCCTTTTGTTACTGGAAATTTTATGCTCTTTCTCCACGAAACAATCGAAATTATGATTAGGTCCGGCCGTACGGGCCAGAATTACAGGAAACATCCAACTACAATTGTCATCGTTAAACCATACGCCGCCATCTTGAAACGTTAGTGAATAGAAAATATCTTACACATATGTCGTTAAGGCTTTATGTAAGATATTTTCGTACAAAATTTCAAATTAATCGGTCGATGCATTTGGCCAAAACTGATTACACTCCTCAACGTTAAATCAAAGGTAAATCAAAGGTTAAATCTTAAAACGGAAGTAAATGGGCAAAACATACGTCGTTTGGGCTTCATTCAAAGTACCTTCGTACCATATTTTAAAAAAAACGTCATTGCGTTTGACCAAAATCGTCATTATAAATCAGAGGCCGCCATCTTGAAACGGAAATGAATGGGGGAAATCTTACAAATACGTCGTTTGGGCTTTATACAAGGTACCTTAGTAACAAATTTCAAAACAATCGGTAGTTGCGTTTGGCCAAAACTGCGTTAACAAACCAAATGCCGAACAGTCGAATTCCAACTAAACCTATGTTCACTTATTGATTCCTTGGGGCCGTCCGCCATCAGAGATGAGGGATCAGCGAGTATCCTGCAAAGTATAGTTTTTAGGTTCTGTATTCATTCCCGGAGTTTTATAACTCACTCCGTATATTACATTGATTTTATATTAGACAAGTTAAACTACCGTGCCGAAGAATGTGAGCAGGCTCACTGTAATTATAAGTTTATTAATCATATTTATTTACGAACGACACCGAGTTGTTATTTAGATAAGTATTAAGTTTAATAATTCGCTTTTATAATACAAATCAAGACATTAAACTTTTTACAATAATTATCGGTAAGCCTACTGTATAAAAGATTACAAAGCAGATACGGCATAAAAAGGTTTTTTTTTGTTTCTGTATTTTTATTGTCATAATTAAAATGCGCCTCTTTGAAAAATATCTATCCTTCTACTCGGTTGAATATAATTTCTTTTAACAAAAGATATTAAATGTTTTTTCCACTGCTGTAATTTAATTACATTTATTTATTTCCAGCATTCTGTAATTGCATTCCACTATCACGCAGAACGTTTCATTTATATACACGCGTTTTCCCCTTGAAGATTCTTATAAAATATTAATATTAAATTATTTTTATTAACTCCTCGTCAAAACATAGAAATACGGCGCGATGAGAAACGAAATTACGCTGGAACATTTAATTTATTTGTGAATAATGGAAAATTAAAAGCAGTAATCAAGTGTTAATGGCAAAAAATCTTGCGATAGCTGGTGAAGACAATGTGTGCATACTGTTGGTCGCGACTAGACTTTCTTCGCTTAGATGGGAAATCGGAGCGTTATTACCGTATGCTGCGCGATCTTGAAGTATGACTTAAAATTCCTCTTATCACATGTCACAAATACAAATTACGCATCACACAATACATGTCGAACAGGAACCTTTCAGAGCATTTACGATTTTTTAAAAAAATCGCTGTTTCGAATAAATGGCTATTCACAGATGAGGTAATAATACTGTTAATACCTGTTGAGTTAAAATTTGGAAATTTTTATTTATTTATTTTTAAAATGTTAATATAACTGTTTTTGTTATTATAAGGTAGGTAAATAACAAAAAGAACGAATGAACGCGCGCTCGTCATGTGTGTGGTGATGAATCAATAAATAACATTTTTTTACAGCCATTTAAAATGTGTTTTAGGGGTTAGGATCGATGTTTTAAAGGTTAGGATCGATGTTCTACAGGTTAGGATCGATGTTTTAGAGGTTAGGGTCGATGTTTTAGAGGTTAGGATAGAATGTTTTATAGGTTAGGATCGATGTTTAGAGATTAGGGTAAGATGTTCTCGAAGTTAGGATCGACGTTTTAGAGGTTAGAATAGATGTTTTGGAGGTTTGGATCGTTGTTTTAGAAGTTAGGATCGAATGTTTTAAGAAGTTAGGATCGGATGTTTTAGCGGTTAGGATCGATGTTTTAGAGGTTAGGATCGGATGTTTTAGCGGTTAGGATCGGATGTTTTCGAGGTTAGGATCGATGTTTTAGAGGTTAGGATCGATGTTTTAGCGGTTAGGATCGGATGTTTTGCGGTTAGGATCGATGTTTTAGATGTTAGTAACAATGTTTTAGAGGTTAGCATCAGATGGATGTTTTAGAGAGGTTAGGCCCAATGTTTTAGAGGTTAGGATAGGATGTTTTATAAGATGTTTTCGAAGTTAGGATCGACGTTTTAGAGGTTAGAATCGATGTTTTAGAGGTTTGGATCGATGTTTTAGAAGTTATGATCGATGTTTTAGAGGTTAGGATCGGATGTTTTAGCGGTTAGGATCGATGTTTTAGAGGTTTAGATTGATTTTTAGAAGTAAGGATTGATTTTTAGAGGTTAAAATCGATGTTTTAGATGTTAGGATCGGATGTTTTAGAGATTATGATTGATTTTTAGCGGTTAGGATTCGTGTTTAAGAGGTTAGGATCGATGTTTTAGAGGTGAGGATTGATTTTTAGAGGTTAGGATTGATTTTTAGAGGTTAGGATCGATGTTTTATAGGTTAGGATCGGATGTTTTATAGGTTATGATCGATACTAATTTCAAGGTCCAAAGTCTGAATTTTACCATTATGACCGGGACAATAACTTCCGACGAAAAATCGCTAAAAAAACAGTACCTTTGATATGCTATTAGATACTGTTATGTTTTCTGTACATAATTGTAGTTTTAAAAAAAAGCCTTTAATAAAATGTAATTTCAAAAAATACTGCAACATAACTACAGTTTTATGATAAGCAACGGTGTAAAATTTCCGTAATTTTTGTAAAATTTTACCGATGATACGCTTATTGGCCGAGCAAAGCCAGGTCTCGTTTCAACTCGAACGTTCGGCATTTACTCTGTGTATTTGTTAACAAGTTTTGGTCAATCGCATCGACCGAATGACGTATGTTTTAAGATTTTCTCTCATCCACTTCCGTTTCAAGATGGCGGCATTTGATTTATGAAGTGTAATCAGTTTTGACCAAACGCAACGATCGATTAATTTGAAATTTGGTACGGAAGTACCTTATAAACGACATATGTAGGCTTTTTCCCATTCACCACCGTTTCAAGATGGCGGCCTCTCATTTAGCGGTAGTGGTGAGTGTAGTTGCTGGCTGTGTGCCTGCACGCACGCACACCTGTCTTAATTTTGTGCTCTTTATGCTCAATGGTGAAAGAGCATAAAATTGTTAATAACTATGGTACAGTTACCTTTTCTTAAATATTACTGGTTACTGGTTAACTTCGCGCGAAAGTTACGAGCGGTGGTCGAACAATTTAGAATAGCCTATACTGCGAAGTCAACCGTTCTCTCAATTACTAGTGCATGTTATAATACAGTGTTATATTAAAGTTATAATGTAAACGTAAATATTACAACTAAAACAAAATGTGTCGATTTGGGCTGTCCATTTGTGAGTCATACAGTCCTGCCCACTCATATCCGCTCTACAGATCCGAAACGAGCTACGTTGAGGCAAGGGAAGGTCTAATGAGCAGACAGACCCCTTCTGCCTTCTACCATTCCCGCGTCGTAAATCAATTTGTCAGCGTCGCTGGCACAATCTAGTTTAATTTTGAACTTTTTTAAATCGACAATGTAATTACAGAGTAACTATTTTACAAAAACGTCTACCGTTTTCCCAAAGTAATCTAAATAATTCTGCGAAGTTGTATTTTTCCATACATAATAAACCCCTCTGTACTGCTGTGAAGACTAGCTAAAGAAGAAAGACGCTTTTGTGCTTAGTTATTAGAAAACGTAAAAAACAAATTCAAAGAAAGTAATAAAAGCTTTTATTGCATGTCAATGTTTGACGTTTATATTAAAAATTAGATTCTACAATATAAGCAAATTGATTATTATAACTTCAGACATATAATTTTATCAATACAAGAAGGACGTTGGAGAATTGGATTAAAGCTTATTTATGCACTCCATTTTCTTTTTGAACGAGCTTATTGTTCCTAACTTGCATTCAATGCAATTCTTTATTCAATAAACGTACTTCAAAAAAACATAATTGTTACGTCCATGAGTAAACACCGCGTATTTTCTTTGCTTCGTTTGCCGTATTTAAAGTTCTCAGTCGGAGGCAACTTGTGCAAAACTTTTTAATTATACAGGGCGACAATTTTAACTACTACACATTGTACTAACGTGTAGCGTAACTGTTACGGTTACAAAGCTGAAATTTGGTGTATTAATACTACTCGAAACTCCTACATTGAATTTACAATACAGTAAAATCTCTCTACTGCGTATCCGTTTATAACGGAAATCTCTCTATAAGAGTAAAATGTGTTATTGTAACTTTCTCTATTTAGGTAAAAAAAAAATCCCGGAATCTTTTTATAGCGGCGAAACACGCACTCTTCTACCTTATTTCTCAGTATGCCAACATGTCATTCGTAGTGCGTCAACTGAATCGAGTGTTCTGCGATTAGTATATTTTACAAGTAGTGCACTGTTTTTTTTAATACTTTTACAATACAGTGTATTGGCGCCTAAAAAAAAATTATCGTTAGATGTAAAGGTTAGTTTTGCGTGAGTTGGAGAAATTTGTGAGGAAAGCAGATGTTTGCCGAAATTTTAATTTAGTTCTCCTGTTGGCATGATACTGAAAAATAAAAATAAAATAAAAGATGGCCTATAATGAACAGTATAACCAAGAAAATTCGAAAGCCAAAATTTGAAGGAATTGATGAAGCGGTTTTGCAGTATGTTCGGCAAAATATTGTTTTTTTCTCACACAGTATTTTATTCGTACAGTATTATTTAATTAATATTGTTCTTTTTTAAGACTGTACGTCATATAGTTTTTTTAAGTAACCTTTGCACTCAATACTTTGAATTAAAAATAGTGTATAGCACGTTTTACACATAAAAACACATTTTATACACGTTTTGGTTGCGCTCTCTCTATAGCGAAGAAACACTAACGCTTCAATGCCGTTACACAGAGATTTTTTGTAGTTAGTTGTCACACAGATCTACACTTTACATAATACACAAAAAATAACGTTAATGAACACTCTTCCCAACCGCAATTCAAGTCTCCAGTAAAATAATGTATAAAAGTATCTAATTATAAAACACATCTATTATTTACATGGAGACTTTATTTTCGGTTAGAAAAGGTGTTCAATAACTATTTTTAACTTTCTACATGTTGGTTCCTTTTTTTTGTTCAACGTCCGACTATTGTGCACACTTGGGCATTACGTACAGGAATCATTCACAGCACTTGCGAATTTTTAAAAAATTGAAACATTTAAAAACGAGATTCACCAGCGGTCAGTAAATATAAAAAAGGCTGATGCTAAACAGTTTTATAATGTTATAAGTAATAACAAGGCAATATTACACGATTTCCAATCGTTTATAAAATATTATGGCGCAATCGATAATCCTGTATATTAAGAATACATTAATATATGTACATTAATGTATCCTGTACATTAAAAATATGTACGAATTTATGTTAGTTTTATTAATTATTTCTTATTGGAGTTTTTTTGTTAATCTTGCCCACGTACTAAGGCTATACGGACAGTAATTTTTTACGTTTTATATGTAATTTTGTTTGGTATACATTTAAGATATAATAACAATTTACAATCTACTAACTTACAATTTTAGTAATGACTTCATAATAATACTTTTACCTTTATACTTTCATTAACTGTCATACTGATTTGGAACTAAGGCAGTTTTATAACATTATTTCTTTTCCAATGACAACTTTTGTTTTTAATTACTCAAACAGTTTTCAATTATTCAGACGACGTGTGCGTATAACCTTAATGTATTGATTTACAACTACAGGTGAAGTAGACGTTATGATACTTTAATAATTAAATTTCCTTATAATCTAATTAATTATCTTATAGGTTAAGAAGGTACAAAGTCAAGTAATTTTTTGTACTTTAAAATGTGCTAACGGAATTTCAGAATAACTGTTCGAAGTATTATTCCCCTATATATTATTAAAGTTATTCCCCTACATATTAAGTTATTAAAGGCCCTACATATTTCCTTTTTTTAATAACTTATAGCAATGCACAGGACTGAACCAGAAATTTATGTATCTGTGGGGAGACGTTTGGTCAGCAGATATTTACAGGGTTGTCAGATTAATTTGGTGCAAAAACAATATATTTGTCTATTATTTCTTTTTGAATAAGCCGCCTCGATGGCGTACTAGGGGCTTTCACCCCGAGGACCTGGGTTCGAGTCCCGGCCAGGGCTTGGCATTTTCATACGCTATAAGTCATCCCATCGTCTGCATTAGCCCAAGTGTGCACAACAGTCGGACGTTAAAAAAAAAAAATCTTTTAGAATAATCTTCATTTTTAATTAACAGTGTCAATTTCAATTTAACTACAAAGTGCGTCAACTTTAAAAAAAAATCGATTTAAAGCAAGAGATGACACAATGCGTCATTAGAGAATACGTTACCTCACATTGGGTTATTGAAACATAAGAAGGATCCCGTAACAGTCCTTAACAGGATTATTATACACATATATGAAAGGTTACATAAATTAACTGCTTTTGTAAGAGTTTCTTTAAAAAAATCGATTCACTGCAAGAAATGACAAGCCCCGCGTAATTTAGACCCTACGTTACGTCACATTGGATTATTGATGCATATGTGAGATCGTCCATAAACAGTCCTTAACAGTATTATTATACACATATATGAAAGGTTATATATGTCTTTCATATACAAATCAACCGTTTTTGTAATAGTTCATTTTAAAAAATCGATTTACGGCAAGGGATGAGACACGCCCCGCGTCATTAGACCCTACGTTACCTCACATTGGATTATTGAGGCATATGTGAAATCGTCCAATCGTCTTATTATACTATATAATCGTACTATTATACACATATATGAAAGGTTATGTGTATTAACCTTTCATACACAAATCAACCGTTTTTGTAACAGTTCATTTTAAAAATGTTATTAGACCCTACGTTACCTCACATTGGATTATTGAGGCATATGTGAAATCGTCCAATCGTCTTATTATACTATATAATCGTACTATTATACACATATATGAAAGGTTATGTGTATTAATCTTTCATACACAAATCAACCGTTTTTGTAACAGTTCATTTTAAAAAATCGATTTACGGCAAGGGATGAGACACGCCCCGCGTCATTAGACCCTACGTTACCTCACATTGGATTATTGAGGCATATGTGAAATCGTCCAATCGTCTTATTATACTATATAATCGTACTATTAGACACATATATGAAAGGTTATGTGTATTAACCTTTCATACACAAATCAACCGTTTTTGTAACAGTTCATTTTAAAAATGTTATTAGACCCTACGTTACCTCACATTGGATTATTGAGGCATATGTGAAATCGTCCAATCGTCTTATTATACTATATAATCGTACTATTATACACATATATGAAAGGTTATGTGTATTAATCTTTCATACACAAATCAACCGTTTTTGTAACAGTTCATTTTAAAAAATCGATTTACGGCAAGGGATGAGACACGCCCCGCGTCATTAGACCCTACGTTACCTCACATTGGATTATTGAGGCATATGTGAAATCGTCCAATCGTCTTATTATACTATATAATCGTACTATTATACACATATATGAAAGGTTATGTGTATTAATCTTTCATACACAAATCAACCGTTTTTGTAATAGTTCATTTTAAAAAATCGATTTACGGCAAGGGATGAGACACGCCCCGCGTCATTAGACCCTACGTTACCTCACATTGGATTATTGAGGCATATGTGAAATCGTCCAATCGTCTTATTATACTATATAATCGTACTATTAGACACATATATGAAAGGTTATGTGTATTAACCTTTCATACACAAATCAACCGTTTTTGTAACAGTTCATTTTAAAAATGTTATTAGACCCTACGTTACCTCACATTGGATTATTGAGGCATATGTGAAATCGTCCAATCGTCTTATTATACTATATAATCGTACTATTATACACATATATGAAAGGTTATGTGTATTAATCTTTCATACACAAATCAACCGTTTTGTAACAGTTCATTTTAAAAATCGATTTACGGCAAGGGATGAGACACGCCCCGCGTCATTAGACCCTACGTTACCTCACATTGGATTATTGAGGCATATGTGAAATCGTCCAATCGTCTTATTATACTATATAATCGTACTATTAGACACATATATGAAAGGTTATGTGTATTAACCTTTCATACACAAATCAACCGTTTTTGTAACAGTTCATTTTAAAAATGTTATTAGACCCTACGTTACCTCACATTGGATTATTGAGGCATATGTGAAATCGTCCAATCGTCTTATTATACTATATAATCGTACTATTAGACACATATATGAAAGGTTATGTGTATTAACCTTTCATACACAAATCAACCGTTTTTGTAACAGTTCATTTTAAAAATGTTATTAGACCCTACGTTACCTCATACCAGAGGCTCCAAAATAATACACATATATGAAAGGTTTATACCTATATGTTTTTAATGCATGTTAAATTCCGCAATTTAGTTATTAACTAATTTATAATGAGTATAACTTACTTTGGCAAAATCGTTATAATTTATATTTACATTTAGAATATATAGGAATTTAGTTAGTGTCTTAGTTCTTTCTTATTGGATTTATTAACAAATATTGTCCGCGTACATGTCCAAGACCATATAGACAATAATTTTCTTTTAAGATCAATCTACCAAATTACAATTTTGGTGAATTTAAGGGCGTGCAGGATGGTTCAGGAGTTTTTTTACCTAACATAGCCAAGTGTTCTGCAATCAGTCTGGCAGATTTCATACTATATGGAAGTACTGTTTATAAACAATACTGACTGTTTTGTTTGTTAGGCAGTTTACAATGCATTATTTGGAAATTTGGTACGAAGGTACCTTACATAAAGCCCAAACGACATACTTGCAAGATTTTTACCATAACTGATCAAATTTAATCTGAAATCATACAAATGAACCTATGACAGTTATATATAGATGGAATTTGTTTCCGAAACATTCCAGAAAATGACTAAGCTTCGAAAATTTAGAAAGTTAACACTTGTACCGTACTAATCTGGGGTCGACCAATATAGTCTTGAAAAACCAGTGGTTTTATAAATAGAAGTAAGTGGAACTGAGAGGTAAGAGGCACTGAGGTGGCCAAGAGTTAGATGGAACTGTGAGGTAAGAGGCACTGAGGTGGCCAAGAGGTATGTAGAACTGAGAGGTAACAAGTACTGAGGTGGCCAAGAGGTATGTAGAACTGAGAGGTAACAGGCACTGAGGTGACCAAGAGATAAGTGGAACTGAGAGCTAAGAGGCACTGTGGTGGCCAAGAGGTAAGTGGAGCTGAGAGGTAAGAGGCACTGAGGTGGCCAAGAGGTAAGTGGAGCTGAGAGGAAAGAGGCACTGAGGTGACCAAGAGGTAAGTGGAATTAAGAGGTAAGAGGCACTGAGGTGGCCAAGAGGTATGTAGAACTGAGAGGTAAGAGGCACTGAGGTGGCCAAGAGGTATGTAGAACTGAGAGGTAATAGGCACTGAGGTGGCAAAGAGGTAAGTGGAACTGAGAGGTAAGAGGCACTGAGGTGGAAAAGAGGTATTTGGGACTGAAGTGGAAGACCCCGCCGCATCAGAAGGGTGAAAACAAAGAACAAACCGATTAATGTAAAAGAGTTCATCCCCATGTTTATTCGCTAGTAAAAAGTCTGCAAACACTGTGTGTATAACATCAATTTCAGTAAGTTACTGTTTTCAAATACCGACGGGAAAACAACGAAAACGTCACCAGTGAAAACCGACGAGACCATTTCGAAGGCCTTAAAATAACTCTATGTTGTTGGCGAGTTAAAATAATACTGAATAAAAACGTACTAGAATGATAACCCTTATGGAAGATGTGTGAATGCTTGCTGGTGGTAGCATCTTGCGGCAGTGTTCAACTTCAGTTAAATACACAATAATACTGTATATTTTCTGAAAAGTCTTCCCCCTTGCCTTTGCAGCTTGAAGCGTTCGTAGCGGCAAATAGTCCAATTACTTGGACTTCAGCCTCTGATATCGAGCACGCTTTTTATAAAGGTGACAGTACTTCTAGTCCGTTTATATTCAATGGGTTTACTCACACAAATTACAGACTAGAAAAACACTACTTACAGGACGACTGTTGGAAATAATTTACATAAATTTAAAACTCAGTTAAAGAAAAAAAAAAGACGGAAAGAGACTTACTTAAAGAGTGGATAATTTTTTGAAGCAACATAAATGCTGAATGTCTCTTGAATAGTTTGTCATTAGCGGTCGTTCTGTACAAATGCCACCGTTCTACCTTTTATTATTAATGTTTATTTAGACATATGCCATAATTTGTATATGTGTGTGTGTGTGTGTGTGTGTGTGTGTGTGTGTGTGTGTGTGTGTGTGTGTGCGCGCGCGCGCGCGTGAGCGGGCGCGTTTGTATGTGGTATACGTGTGCGTAAGAGCGCGCGTGGTTTTGTATGCGTGTTTGTGTGCGTGCACGTGCGCGTTTCAGTTTCAAATCCAGGCCCGTACGTAAACATCAAGTGCCAAGAACGTTCACAATACTACATAACATTTTGTACTGGAAAAAAAGATTTCACATTTCAGCTAATAGCTGGATCAAAAAAAAAAATAAAATACTTTAATCGGTAGAACAGATTTTGCCGAGTAGCTTGCCTAACGAACTCGCCCAAGCTGGTGCTTCAATAAAAACGCTAAAGTACTCCATAATTTATGAAAAGTAACATTTTAACATCGATACAAAGGACACACGTTGCCATTACGTATGAAAAATTACATCTGACATGTCCTCCATGACATGCTCTGCATGTTGTAACTCGATCGATAAATTTTTTATAACCTTCAGGCAGGTGTTCTCGATTTGACCGACGACACTGCGAATCTCTTCCTTTAGTTGCGATATTGTTCGTGGATTATTTTGCTAAACTTGTGATTTTAAATAACCGAAAGATTTTTTTTGCGTTTAACGTCCGACTATTGTGCACACTTGGGCTAATGCAGACGATGGGATGATTTATAGCGTATGAAAATGCCAAGACCTCGCTGGGAATCGAATCTGAGTCCTCGGGGTGAAAGCCCAGTACGCTATCAACTAGGCCACCAAGGCGGCTAAAGCCCGAAAAAAAGAAGTCGCAGGGTGTTTGGTCACATGACCTTGCTGGACAGTTCCGATCGCCGTTGCGTGAAAGGACTCGGGTCGGGAATTCACTCCTAAACAAAGCTACCGTATCGTGTGAGGTGTGGCAGGTAGCGTCATCCTGCTGGAACCATAATTGCTCAATATCCACATTATTCAAGTAAGGCTATAAGCATGTTTCAACCTGTAGCGTTGTCCCTTCACTGATACGGTGTTTCCATCCTCATCTTCGAAAAAGTAAGGCCCGACGACTAGGATTGCCATACGTTCCTATTTTGTACGGACAGTTTGTATTTTACAGTCCGTGTCCGTACAAAGGGGAAAAGGGTAAATGTCCGAATTTTTCGTTTTGTTACTAATTTATAGTATTTTAATTTGATTAAATTTGATTAAACAATAGCTTGTAAATTTAAACTAGCGTTCTTATTGAATCATTCTTTACAAAATTTTAATCAACACTACAACAATAGCTTGTCAATTTAAACCAGCCTTCTTACTGAATCACTCTTTACAAAGTTTTAAACAACACTACAACAATAGTTTGCAATTTAAAACCAGTGTTCTTTACTGAATCACTTTTTACAAAATTTTAATCAACACTACAACAATAGCTTGTCAATTTAAACCAGCCTTCTTACTGAATCACTCTTTACAAAGTTTTAAACAACACTACAACAATAGTTTGCAATTTAAAACCAGTGTTCTTTACTGAATCACTTTTTACAAAATTTTAATCAACACTACAACAATAGTTTGTAATTTAAAACCAGCGTTCTTACTGAATCATTCTTTACAAAATTTTAATCAATACTACAATAGCTTGTCATTTTAAACCAGCCTTCTTACTGAATCACTCTTTACAAAGTTTTAAACAACACTACAACAGCTTGCAATTTAAAACCAGCGTTCTTACTGAATCACTTTTACAAAATTTTAATCAACACTACAACAATAGCTTGTAATTTTAAACCTGCGTTCTTACTGAATCACTTTTACAAAATTTTAATCAACACTACAACAATAGCTTGTAATTTTAAACCAACGTTCTTACTGAATCACTTTTACAAAATTTTAATCAACACTACAACAATAGCTTGTAATTTTAAACCTGCGTTCTTACTGAATCACTCTTTATAAAGTTTTAAACAAATAACCAAAATTATGCGAACTCTACAACTTAAAAATAAATTCCTCCGAAAAAGTGTCCGAAGAGTCCTGCTCATAATCTCTGGTCTAGGAGCTTACCATGATGGCCCTCACATAGCAATGTACATTAGCTAATTAATATAAGCATACAATAGATAACGTTGTATATCATATTTATACTTTTAAATGCCATAAAAACAGACGTATAAATATAGTATAGTTGTAACTGTAATAATTATACAGATTACTGTGATTTACTGCTAAACATAGTTGACAAAGTTGTAAGTTACGGCAATAAATATCAAGCTTAGCTGTTCCAAATAACGTACAGACCTCCTGTTGTGGGAACTTGTCAGCTAAACAAAGGTTATTGTCCACTATAGTTTCTTTTAGGGCAGAGGCAGTTAGACCTTCCTTGAACTGGTTGAATGATGGCTGTCAAACTTTACGATTGTAAAAAATGCTGAACACTTCAAAGGAGATTCGCGTTGACTTTTGAAGCCCGTACAACGTACAAGCAGAGAAAAATGAAATCGATACAATACAGATGCTCATCAGGATAGCGGAAGTTAAAAGTTCAGATTTATAAATGAAGATAGCGTCTGTATCTAAAATGCAGTTTGTTTACAGAGCTGCTGCCATCGGTGCATTTCCCTTCCCTTCTCTCCACTTTCCCCTAGCCCACTACAATGCCCTTTTGTCTCATCTGTAATAGCATTGCTTGCTTTTTCCAATGAATGAGAGTGAATAAGTAGTAAAAATACCTTGTTAGCATCTTCCACATAAGCGATTTTACAACAGTTTCTTAAAAGTAAGCCTAACTGAAATTAAATTTACTAAAAATACTAAAAGTGGTGGTTGCTTTTTTTTTAATGCATTAAAGTTGAAAACGAAACTTGTAGAAAATTGCTTTCACAAAATTTTAAATAATTTTACTTTTTTGGTTTTCTTAATTTTCTTAAACCTACATTTATTAATACTTATAATAAATTCATTTTACAAAGTTATCGCGCAGGAAAAACAATGTTTTTGTACCACATTTTTGTGTTTTACATTGCGATGTTAAAAATCACGGCCGTTACTGATCCGGAACCCGTTTTCTTCAATCTGTCACGCAAACAATCACAAGAAACTATTTAATTTACTCCTAAATACGGGTTCCTAAAGAAGCAAACAAAATTTAGCAAAATCTTACGCCAGGCAGGCAACTTCAATGTTTATATGAAGTTCTATAAATTAGCGATATCAGTGGAAAATGAACTATTGAAGCGGTTATACTAAGATCCAGACTTGGGACCTTGAAATAGGAGACGATCCTGATCTACAATTCGGTCCGCCTCGGTTGTAGATCTAGGCTTTCACTCCGAGAATCCGGGTTCATTCCCGACCAGGGCTTGGCATTTTCATGCGCTATAAATCATCCCATCGTCTGCATTAGCCCAAGTGTGCACAATAGTCGGTCGTTAATCAAAAAAAAGATCCACAATTCACTATGTGACGAGTCGCGCGCGCGCGCGTGCTGTTAGGGAAGTCTTCGCTTCTGAATGCGAAGATACGTAAGTAGGTTGCTGTAAAATAACTATAATGCTGCAATGGCTAACTCATAAAATAATATTGATTTTATATTCAAAATAATGTCTTAATTTATATTGTAATTGCGCTTTAGAATTGTACGTTCGTTATTTTGTCATCAACAGTTGGGTTTCGCAGCTGGTCTAGCAAATCTAGAAAATACGTCACACACGCGCTCGCACGCACGCACACTCTAAATTCACTCGCTCATCGGTCACTGTATCTCAAGGACGACAACGCTTATGAAGCTGAAATTGTGCATAGTGGCCGGTCTAATGCACAAACAGGATGACTGTCAAAAATTAGCAGTTAGAAGTTTTATATGTAGTCTATTATTTTTAACTTTTTGAAGTAGCTTTAGTTGAAGTAACATGCAAGTTGCGCTTTCGCCCATAATTACTACATTTACTAGATTCTCTGTACTAGATTCTTGTCAGTTACATACGGAAGAGAGAGACGGAGATAGGAGACAGTGTTGCTTGATGTGATGCTACAGTGGCGCGGCTCTAGCGCTCCATGTGTAAATCACCGTTACTAAGGCAGTGAGCCTCCTGTATTGTATATTTTGTATTCTGTATTTTTCTGTAGTATAAGCCTCACGCACTGTACAGTACTACGTTTACAATTTAGTCTAAATACAGCGGTCGAGGGATCGGTGATAAAGGCAAAATAAAAGCTTGTAACAGTTACTCCTTGAGGTGCGCAAGTTCGGAGACACAGCAGAGTACTTAAAAAACGTCTCAAGAGACGCCCGTTCCAAGATATAATACATAGCCTACATACGTCTACTCGCTAAACAAATTTCAAACCACAATACCCAAACATTTATAAACAGTTCCTTTTTATAACTGTATTCATTCTTATTGGATTGAACGTGTTTGAAATAAATAACTGGGCGCCTTTTATAAATTCAAAACTAAAAATTCAGATGCAAATGAAAAGGAAAAATGTGCATTTACGTTATTACTGACAGTTTCCCCGGCAGTAACTGAAAAATACGTTAAAGAAAAAGAAAGATCAGTTTTTGTTTTGGTTGCTGGGTTGCTAACGCGCCCGAAGTCTTATGTTCGCCTGGTTGTGAAACAGGCAACTATGCGGCCAGTCTCACTGCGATGTTGACTCATCAACAAAGTGGTCAAATGATCAAAACCAACATTACTATTTATTTACTATTCCGTTGTTACCTTAAAATTAATTGCTCGATTTTTCTGTTTTGTTTTTTAATTGCTCGAATATTATGTTAAGATATTTTAATTTTTCAACCTTATGTTTAAAATAAAATATGCTTGTTTTTCTTCATCTGAAACAGAGATCATTAAAAAAACATTTCTTACACTTTTGTATTATATGTGTGTGTGTGTGTGTGTGTGTGTGTGTGTGTTTTTTTGTGTTTAACGTCCGACTATTGTGCACACTTGGACTAATGCAGACGATGGGATGAGTTAATTTATAGCGTATGAAAATGCTAAGCCCTCGCCGAGAATCGAACCCGGGTCCTCGGGGTGAAAGCCTAGTACGCTATCCACTAGGCCACCGAGGCGGCTCTTTTGTATTTTATATATTAGGTGTGTGCGTGTGCGTGTGTGCGTGCGCGCGCGCGCGTGTGTGTAATCTTAACCAAAAAAAGTCGATTTTGGTAATAACAGCTTGGACCAATTACCATTATCATTACTGAGAATCCGTTCAATAGATTCAGTTTAAATTAGCATTTTACACGTTCAATGTAGTTTGAAACTTTCGTAAGCCGTTTTTTTGCCGATCTGCTTCAAACTCAGTCGAAAAATCGGTTTGCTAACAGTTCGACAAGTTTTTATCCAAAGAAATCCGTTTAACCGATTCGCAGTGGCGACGATTTAAATTTGTATTGTTATTGCGTTGTTTTCATTTCATAGTTTATAAATTGTTATTTAGTCTGATTTATTTTCATGGAACTCTATACAGTCTTTATTTTGATTTTAAACATTACATTAGTGTGTGTAATTTTAGTATCGCTGTAATTGTTTGTATACTGTATAATTATTAACAATTCAGTATCGTACTGTATTTTTATTTATTTATTTTTTATTTAAAGGCGAAAAGCACATTGACGCTATTATCACCTCCCTAAATGTAAGCGTGAGTGTAAAGTGTTGAGTCGTACTTCAAACCGAAATTAACAATTTATTTATAACAATGAAATTTACGATTCACATTGGCACGCTTCATTTAACGCGGGCGATGGAACTTCGTTGCAATCACTGCTATCAGGCGCTTCGAGATGTTGTGCATTAAGCAGTACGCAGTACGAAGAACAAAGATTTATTATGATTAAATATAAAATTAATAACGCCGGATTCGTTTTCAGTTAAACTTGGAACGGCCTACGCTATGAGTTACGACGAATGTACGCCGCACTGAGCATGATGAATAGATAATAAAATTAAGACTTTATAGCAATAATGGTGGCATAACGCTGCCTTGCAGTTGTACCCTATGACTCATCCTACAGGTTATACATTCCTCAGCAACACTGTAAGTGCGCGCGAACAGTGTAGTGTCAACGCTATACCCTACTTGTACATTGTTTTCTCGAAATCGCTGCACGCAACTGTCTTGCTGACGTGACAGAAGCGAACTCCCAACAATATAACACTAGCAAAAATCTTACGCTGTTTTTAAAACCTGCTTTCGCTACAATAATCGACGTTAGTATCTGCAAAAAAAAATTAATTATCAAACCATAATAAAAACAAGAAAATAAGCCTAAACCCTGACCGAATTTATATATATATATATATATATATATATATATATATATATATATATATATGGTTTTTTTGTGTTTAACGTCCGAATATTGTGCACACTTGGGCTAATGCAGACGATGGGATAATTTATAGCGTATGAAAATGCCAAGCCCTCGCCGGGAATCGAACCCGGGTCCTCGGGGTGAAAGCCTAGTACGCTTTCAACTAGGCCACCGAGGCGGCTTATATATATATATATATATATATATATATATATATATATATATATATATATATATATATAAGCAGCTTGATTTTATATATATATATATATATATATATATATATATATATATATATATATATGAAGTGCAGACAAAGATATTTAACGCCGTTAATAATGCAATCATATTCTAAAAAAATAATAAATAAATAAAAACGTTGATGGAATTTTTTGTCTATACTTTATGCCAGTTAGACTAACGAGGACGAGGGATCAGCGTTTAACGGTAAGGGAAAAGCAACGCGAGTATCTGCGGCTGGAACTAAGAATCATAAAGTGCACAGTTTAGATACGCAGCAGACTGACCGGTGCTTTAGCCACATCGACTACAGAGCCAACCTCGGACGTTTTAACGTTGACTTGAAATGATTTTAAGCGGTTAAAATAATTCTACTAAATGTTAAAATTTATTTAATCCTCTTTGAGTCAACCTGCATTGAGACTTGTCTCGAATCGTAGCCTATTCATAATCAGGCGAACATAACCGGAGAGCGTTAGCGATTGAACAGTTCAGAACAAACCAGCTGATTTTACTTTCTTGTATTGTATATTTTTTTCAGTTATATATAATATCCTATTTTAGTCAACCTGCATTGAGACTTGCTCGAATCGTAGCCTATGTCACAATCCGGCGAACATAACCGAAGAGTGCGTTAGCGACCGAACAGTCGAAACAAACCAGCTGATTTCATTTTCTTATTTGTGTTTCTTTTTCAGTTAGATATGACATACTCTTTTTCCATCATGGTCAGATAGTATCCCTATTCGGACTCCCCTTTCATACAGGGGGATTCCGAACCCCCCAACTCCCGAAACAGTTTTCTCGTAACGGATTACTGGACCCGGCCTAGATCCTCGATACTCGGGACACGCCCGGGGGAATTCGAACGAAAAGCTGGAAAACGTAACTGTCCTTTATCTAATGGTGTTAACCTACGTTCTATTAATACCTCTGATAAATATTTCTAGGCAGGTAATCACATTTTCTCAGAAATGTGAATAGCTGACTGGCCTAAGTGATAAGCGTACAAGTGATTCATAGAAAACAGTTGAACGTTTCTCCGCCTATGTGCATTATGCTTTGCCAAGTCAAAACACTTCCTATTTGCATCATCCAGCTTGATTAACAAGTTACCCACTTAGCTCACGGTTCTAAGATAGAATTAATACTCACGCTCGTACTTTCATAGTGACCTTCTATTGTCATTACACTCCAGCATGCTGCTTGTAGCCTACCTCTGTAATTATTATTTTTATGTTCCCAAGAGTTATTTGCTTTGTGTGCACCAAAGAAAATTATAATACGGTTATTGCAAGTAATTATTACTGTTTTCTATAAACATTTTTGGAATTCTTGGATACTGTTTCAAGGTCATAATTTATTCCTTCTAAAAGTTTAAGCTGATGAAATATTTTACCTGAATAAATAAAAACATCGCGACTGACGATAGCTGACGGTTTTTTTTCAAAAATATGTACCCGTTTTTTTAAACATTATAAAAAGTTATTCTGGCGCTCTCAAACATTGACGCACAGTGTTTTTAGCAAATTTTAACTTCAACATAACATTTCGTGTAAATAAACCTAACCTGGACAACTGGAGGACATTTTTAACATTCTTTTTATATTCTTCTTCTTTTCTGCTAGGATATTATCACTATATTCAGTACAATGATCTGCCTTCCATAGCTTCGTCAATTCTACTTTCATTGACGCGTTTCCGAGAACCTCCATCTTCAAAAACTTTTAGTATAGACAGAGTTTTTGAAGATGGAGGTTCTCCGAAACGCGTCAACGAAAGTAGAATTGACGAAGCTAGGGAAGGCAGATCATTATACTGAACATAGTGACATTTTTAACATGTTTCACGTTTTAGGGCTGGTTGTGATGTTAGATTTTCCGCGAAGCGAGTGCAAATATACACACACACATATATATATATATATATATATATATATTTATTTATTTATTTATTTATTTATTTATTTATTTTGCGCGTAGCAAATCTCATATTAAAATAATTATAATGAAAATTGCCCGTGTTTCCGCTCGGGATCGAACCGGAGACCTTGCGCATGTGAGGCGCACGTGATAACCACTACACTACGGAAACTACGAAGAAGTTTGACCGGTGTAAATATATGAAATGAATCGTTAATTTAATTGGTATAAATATATAACAGTAAAACACACACACGCGCGCGCGCGCACGCACAGGCAAGACGGAGAGAGGGTGGGGAAAGAGAGCCTCATTTCCAATTCCAGTGCGGTCCAACACTAATTTTACAATGAAAATTCTCTAAAAATCCCTGTTAGTTCTGATCCAAGTACAAGAGATCAAGTAAAAGATAAACTTATTTGCGTACTGTATTTACATCATACCAGATCAAGGCTAGATAAGCTTGTTTACGTCGTATTTTTCTCAAAAACAAAGATTGCGTAAGTGTTTCTTTAATGTCCCCAACTGAGTAGTTTTCTGTTTTTAAAATGACTTTAAAACGGAACACGCATACTGTATTATTTCTCATTCGGACACTTATTCATCACTTGTGTACATAGATCAATCAATTCTCCGAACAACACAAGACGTTATTTATTATTTTTGTTAGTTTTTTAACACTCAAAGTCTTTTCTAACAAAGGCCACAGCCTTCTAATTTGCAACTAGACTTATGTTCAAATTTTATGTTTTAGGTTAAACACTTGAGAACGGGAGTTCATTCTCGCACTCGAAACATCGTGCATCGTTCCGTACATCATACACGAATGATGACATATGAACGAATAAAAAGAAAATAATATGATTAGTTTTGTTAATATTCTTCATTTATGTTAAAATTTACATACGTTAAGAATATTTCCATTGAAAAATAACTATTGCAGTGGTCTTAATGGCAACACTTAGATCTGGGACGTCGAATAAAACGATCTTGTGATTTTTTTTTTCTTATTTTGAAGGGACGTGAAAAATTTTATACATAACAAAATGTTTCCATTTGAAATGTCTACAGTAATCAGACTAGATGAGCGGAAGTAGCAATCGGAACGGATTTAACAATATCAGGAGATACCGGATTGTTAACAATGCACCGCCTCAGCTGAATTTAAAATGTCACTAACAATCTGATCATGGGAGGTGCTGACATAATCAAGGGGAAAACGGAATAACTAAAAATATCACTAACAGTGCAGTAACGGTAGGTTCGAATATAATCAGAAGAAAAGGGATAACAGATTTTCAACAATGTACCGCATCTATTGCATTTAAAATGTCACTAACAATCTATTCATTGGAGGTGCGGATATATTCAAGGGGAAAAGGGGATAACTAAAATATCACTAACAGTGTAGTAACAAGAGGTTCGAATATAATCAGAAGAAAAAGGGATAACAGATTTTCAACAATGTACCACATCTACTGGATTTAAAATGTCACTAACAATCTATTCATTGGAAGTGCGGATATATTCAAGGGGAAAAGGGGATAACTAAAATATCACTAACAGTGCAGTAACGGTAGGTTCAATATAATCAGAAGAAAAGGGATAACAGATTTTCAACAATGTACCGCATATGTTGCATTTAAAATGTCCCTAACAATCTATTTATTGGAGGTGCGGATATATTCAAGGGGAAACGGGGATAACTAAAATATCACTAACAGTGCAGTAACGGGAGGTTCGAATATAATCAGAAGAAAAGGGATAACAAATTTTCAACACTGTATCGCATCTATTGCATATAAAATGTCACTAATAATCCACTAGCAGAAGGTGCTAACATAATCAGAATAAAAAGGGGATAACTAGAATGTCGCTAAAAGTCCAGTTGCGGGAGGTTCTAATATAATCAGAAAGAAAAGTAGATAACAGATTTTTAGATAAACAGCTTATATTTCACTTAAAATGTCACTAACAGTCCAGTCGCGGAAGGTTCTAACATAATTAGAAAGGAAAGGGGATAACAGATTTTTATGTTTCATTTGAATATAAATGAACAGAATATTCATAAACAGAATATGTTTCATTTGAAATGTCACCAAATGTCCAGTCGCGGGAGGTTCGATTACAATCGTAAAGAAAAGGGGATAACAGATTTTTAGATAAAAAGCATATGTTTCATTTGAAATGTCACCAACAGTCCAGTCGCGGGAGGTTCGATTACAATCGGAAAAAAATGGGTAACAGATTTTTAGATAAACAACACAAATTTCACTTTAAATGTCACTAACAGGCCAGTCGTGGGAGCTTATAATATAATCAGAAAGAAAAGGGGATAACAGATTTTTAGATAAACAGCATATGTTTCATTTAAAATGTTACTAACAGTCCAGTCGCGGGAGGTTTGAATATAATCAGAAAAAAAGGGGATAACAGATATCTAGATAAACAGCTTATGTTTCATTTGAAATGTCACCAACAGTCCAGTCGCAGGGGTTCGATTACAATCGGAAAGAAAATGGGATAACAGATTTTCAAAGACGTACCGCATCTGTTCATTTAAAATGTCACTCTAATAATCCAGACCGGCGAGGTGCGGATATTATACTCAGAGGGAAATAAGAGAGAGCAGATTCAATAAATGTGGCAAAACCGGTTCAGGAATTCTGTCCAACGTTGCCATTCACTTCATTCTACAGTCTATACTCTGTGCACACAGTTTCATAGCTTCATAACCCCGGTGTTGTGAAAATGTGACTGACTGATCCGAATATAAACTGAATCAGGAATACACCGTACATTTATACACGCACAAATAACACCAAATTAGGCCTACATGAAGAGTGACATCTTTAGCTTTGCAATCCTTTGTTCAGTTTCTGTAGCTAAGCACTGATCAATCATGTTTCACTACGTTTCGTATACAGTAACACATACACGCATTTGCATGCAAATTAATTTAACCAATCAACTAAATCAATTTAACGTTTAGTCTGGTGTTAAATCAATTTACATTCTCTGACTATACGATGTACAATGGACAATCAATACTTCTTCAGTAACCTCAATATTACTAATACTGTACAAAAGACTGGAGTGTGTTTAGAAGTAAACTAGTTGAGCGAAGCGAAGCAGGGTTTCCAGTAACGATTTACCGCCCAACGCGCGATTTTTTTAAATATATAGGCGATTTTAAGTTGTGGCGATGGCGACTTTCGACCCCAAAATGAAAATGAACTTTTTTCAAGAACCCGCGAAGCCGTTTTTAGGAATTGCAAACAAGCGTTATATGAAAGGTTCGGACAATATTTCTGTCGATTTTACAAGTCGAATGCAACTGGTTTTACTCGATAGATTAACTCGCATTAATGCTCTATGTGTTTGCCGTAATAAATTTTAGCCATCAGAAGAAACGATTCATAATTTTAATACAAAAAGTTTTGTATGAATTTCAAGAATACGAAGAATATTTTGCAAAAAATTTTGGTAAAATTCATGATTGCATTAATATATTTACAAACCCATATTGTAATACATAAACGAGAATACATAAAATTAGTATGTACTTTTAATTATTCAACACAATAAAGTTTAAATAAACATTATAAATCGAATTTTTTTTATCAATTATCAAATCACTTAATTACGTTTTTTTTTTTTTTTTTTTTTTTTTTTTTTAACGTCCGACTATTGTGCACACTTGGGCTAATGCGGACAATGGAATGATGTATAGCGTATGAAAATGCCAAGCCCTCGCCGGGAATCGAACCCGGGTCCTCGGGGTGAAAGCCTAGTACGCTATCCACTAGACCACCGAGGCGGCCTTAATAATAATTAATAAGTACGTGCATTAAAGTATATTAAATATATTTATATTAAACTAATACCAGGGGACCCGTGCGAAATTCCGCACTATGAAAGTTTTAAATAAACACAGCCTTTTGAATAAGTATTTCATTTTCTTTAATGGATACAAACATGTTGGTTGATTTAGTTACCCTAGAAACAGCTACATACAGTTGTCCGTGAGTAAAGAAGGCATTTGGTTAATACAATCCTGTTCTTTCAAATATTTGACCCCGCGATTAGTTTATAATAACAAACACAATTTTAATAGGCAACTGTCTTCTAGTCAATTAAAAAAGCTTTATAACCTCTAACATTTTTTGGCATTTTAGTTGTACTTCGTATTTATGATGTCCGTATTAACAATAGATAAATGCACGATGGAAGGAGAAATCACAAATATATTTGTGTAAAAACAGTGTCCAAAACATGTGTTTGGCATTCGAAATGCTTGTCCCGGCTTGTTCGACGAGGATAGGGGACTGTCAGTAGGGCCACATAACCTATAAGTTAAATGGCTTTTAAGTAAATATTGAAATTGTTCTAAGCACGTTACGCAAAAAAGTGGCATTTAAAATGGTACTTTCCATTCGTGTTAATAAGTTAGCTTCGTAAAATATACAAAATATTGTGTGACTTGTGATGCCGTTTTGCCTATGACAGTTGAAAGTGTCTTTTACGTTAAAATTTTCTACAAACACTAAGTTTTAGCGCAAAATCGTTTTGCAATGTCAGAAGCCGGTTAAAAATTTTTCTAAAGATACCTCATTTATGCCTGTACGAATAGTGTGTGCTGAGAAAAAGGGATGTTGACTCGAGAAATAATATATATATGAATAAAGTATATTAACGTTTAAATTCATGTAATATCGTTTAAAGTTTGTTGTTTAAAATCTAACTTTAAATATTATCTCATTTATACTTGTTACAAAACGGCGTTTTTTCAAATTTTGAGCGGCGATTGATGGCGATTTTGAGACGGTAGGTGGCGAAGCTCTCGCGTTAAACACTGGAAATCCTGAAGCGAAGTTTGTTTCAACTCTACCGTCCGGCATTCGGTTTGTGTTTGTTAAGCAGTTTGTGATGGCCGATTGCTTTGAAATTTTGTACAGAGTACCTAGTTTAAAGCCCGCACGACGTATGTATCACATTTTCCCCCGCTCACTGCCGTTTTAACCCTCAACTACTACACTTAAAAGACTAACTTAAATACTGTACGACGTATGTCAGACGTAATTTTTAGGAGATTTGTTTTTATTTTAAGGCGAAAAGCACATTGACGCTATTATCGCCTCCCTAAATGTAAGTGTGAGTGTAAAGTGTTAAAGTCAAAGTGTAGTGTTTTAAGTGCGTTTGTTAGACTCGGGCGAGGGACGTCTAAATCCTCTCAATAGGTGCCGCTAGTCTGCACCCTCCCCTGAGGGATAGGAGGGATGAAAAAAGGTTATAAAAAATAATTACATATATTTCGGAATTTGTTTCTTGTTTATCCGTTATTTTACTACCTAAATTTAGCCGCCTCGGTAGCCTAGTTGATACCGTACTGGGCTTTCACCCGGAGGACCTGGGTTTCCCGGCCAGGGTTTGGTATTTTCATACGCTATAAATCACCCCATCGTCTGCACTAGCCCAAGTGTGCACAATAGTCGGACGTTAAACAAAAAAAAAAAACTATTTAAATTTGGTAATGAATTTATAATAACGGACGTGAGTGTAAGTTTTCTCATTCACTTCCGTTTCAAGATGGCCGCCTCTGGTTTAAAGATGACGACTGTACTTGCGGGGTTTTTGCAGTAATACGTGAAATGCAATGCCTATTATTATTTTGACCGCAACATTTCCAATAAAGGTGGTCTTGTTAATATTTTTCGTAAATATCACGGTTAGCTGTTAAATTGGCGGAAGACGTTAAGAACGCTGTTGTGGAACACTTAAATTAAGGACATACTGCGAGGTCTACTGTTCTCTGAACTATTACTTCAACTTCGAGAACAATATATTTTCGACTATACGAAGTATAAAAATTTTCAGTGATCGCGTACAAAATTTAATGATAAAACAAAATGGTGGTGGAACAAAATTGAGATCATGATGGTTCTTTGCGGCTTTAGTTCTTTTCAGTCAAAAATGTTAAAAATTGGGTGTCAGTCCATCTGTGTGTGTGTGTGCGCGCGTGCGCGTGTGCGTGTGGGGGGTAGGTGTGTGTGTGTGCGTGCGTGCGCGCGTATGTGTGTGGGGTGGGTGGGTAGGTGTGTGTGTGTGCGCGCGCGCGTGCGTTTGTGTATGTTTGTGTGGGGTGTGTGGGTAGGTGTGTGCGTGCATGCGCGTGTGTGTGTGCGCGCGCGTGTGTGTGTGTGTGGGGGTGTGGGTAGGTGTGTGTGGGGGTGTGTGTGTGTGTGTAAACAAAATAAAATGTAGACCTACGGGACATACAATTTAAGTTCAGAAGCTATCGAAAAAAGTAAAAAAAAATCAGCCTAATCGATTTACTATTTTTTTAAAAATATATAAAGAAACCCTGACCGCTGCCGATGGGTTTTTTATTTGTATTACTATTTTTATTTTTTTATTGACAACACTAACGTAAGGTTTTATTCATTTCAAATTTTTAACTTCTTTACATCGCTATCATTTGAGCGAATACTGTTTTAGCAAGTTTTCGTTTTGTTTTGTAAATGAGAAAGTTTGTGTAATAATCCTGCAATGGAAATTCGCTGGAAGTCGTAATATTTCAGTGCTTAAGGTTAAACAGTTAAATAAAGACAGTAAAATTACGACTAATGTACTTTAATGGTCGGTAGCCTACTGCGGTTCTAGGCTACACAAAGGTTAACACTGAGTTGCGTGATTCGTCTCAATTTACGGATTTTTACATCGTATTTTTATTAACATTTGCAATAACAGCGAGTTTCTGCTTGAATTATTGAACTAATGACGCTGTAAATATGTAATATGTAGAGTATTTTTTTCCTTTACAAGACAATTCCATTTTTTATGTAGTTATTTAATGACAGAATATTCATGTTAATAGCGACCTTCCGTTGGAAAAATGAGCTATTGGAGCAGCCCTATGGACTATAAAAATGAGCTCCGATTCTGATCCTTGGATCACTTTTTGACAGGCCGTTAAAATTGTATATACTATGTAGTTATAAATGCGTGCGCACGTGTGCGCGTGTAATTTATCACGTTCGCGATTCTGTGTGAACGCACGCGCGCGCGCACACACACACACACACACACGCACGCACGCACGCACGCGCGCGCACACACACACACACACACACACACACACACACACACACACACACACACACACACACACACACACACACACACACAATATACTCGTATATCATTTTTTGTTTTCGTTGTGAACCGTAATTTAAATGTATTTCATTTATTAGTGATTTGTATCAGGATATTATATATTACAAAAATCAGAGCAAAACCTAATGAACCAATTTTCATAAATTCACCGATTTTCAGTTTTTTTCTTTTTTTCTTAAAGATTGGAAACCATGTATAACGTTTCGCACTATTTTATTAAAATTATCCGGCAGCCATTTTGTAAAAATCAATAAAAAGCTGTCAACTAGTTCGCCTCAAATCGTTTCTTATGTAGGCCCACAATGTACTTACGAACCGAATGAAAGTATACCAAATTGCTAACAGCGAGGTTAACAAGTTCGAGTCCAGTTACTACCGTCGGAACTTTCTGTGCGTCACGCCATTTAGCATCATTACTCTAATTGCCGCAAAGGCGTAAACGTTTCAAATGCTACTTCAATTTGCGAGAATATTTTCATAATCGCTGACACGTTAAAAGAGTAACAATAAGTCAGAGCGTCACACGAGAATAATTTTTATATTTTACGCCGCGCACACACACTATTGAAAACCAGGCATCACCAACGTAATCGGCGATAAAATTCTACAAAAATTTGAAATTTTAATTATGAAATTACACTGAAAATAAAACAATTCCCTTTGATTCTTTTCCCCGCAGGGGGTGCAGACTAGCCATCTATATCCTCTCAATAGGTATTGAGAGGATTTAGATGTCCCTCGCGGTAACCGAGTCTAACACACACTTACACTTACAACACTACACATACGACTTTAACACTTTACACTAACACTTACATTTAGGGAGGCGATAATAGCCACAATGTGATTTTCACCTTAAAATAACAAAAAAAAACCTTTATTTTATCTTACTTTTAAATGGAATTTAAAATACTATTTATACAGATATACGAAGATTCTTGACATGAAAGCCAATTTGAAACCGCTAAACGGCGACCATTTCAGCAATTTCAAAATATTTACAGTTACGCCACCGTACTCAAAGGCATTTCGATAGTATCGATTTTCGAAAACGCGTCCCGAATTTTTCGAAGAGTCGTCCGGGACAGCAGTTTGTCCCGATTTTTGTATTTGGCAGGGAAATATTCTTAAATTTTAGAATCATTTCGTTACTTTAAATAAAATACATGAAAAAATGTTAGTCTGCCGCCTCGGTGGCTTAGTTCATAGCGAACTGGGCTTTCACCCCGAGGACCCGGGTTCGATTCCCGGCCAGGGCTTGGCATTTTCATACGCTATAAATCATCCCATCGTCTGCATTAGCACAAGTGTGCACAACAGTCGGAAGTTAAAAAAAAAATAAAAATGTTAGCGATAATAACAAGTTACGTTACAGTATTTCAAAAGTGAAGTTCAACAAATAGTGAACATTTATACAAAATTTGTTTCGTAGTTTTGTGCTTAATTTTGGGTAGAAGTTTAATAGCGAAAAAGGGCATGATTTTTTTTACTTGTAATTAAATTTAATTAATAAACAAAATGTTTATTTTGTGAAAACAAAAATCTTATTCACTTTTTTATAAACTAGCGCCGTCTTCAACAGTCCATGCGATCCCCGAATTCGAATGACCCACACCCTTGTTCTACTTTCTTCTCGAACAAGTTGCTATTCTCTTAGACTGATCGCAAAATCGTTCACGAAATTATCCGTAATGCGTCAAACTAAAACACGTTATTCCTTACCAATTCGTCCCCAGCCGGGTATTCGTGTCCGAAAAATAACACCCCGCGAGCTTTTACTTCGCCTCAAAGGGATGAAATCGGAATGTAATTGTTTTACAACTATAAAATAAGTTTTGCGGGAAGGCGTCCGATAAGACTCACGCAACAGTCGCGGTCGCGGTCTCGATCGATGTGTTGCGTCGTTGCTACCTCACTACCTGTTTTACATGAAAGATTGTTAAGTTCAGATTACAGAACCATCTAGCGTGTAACACGATAGCCTTAATTATTTCAACCCATGACTTAGTAGGTTTTTTCTTACAGTGTTTTGCTCCCTCACGAAATATAGCTTAATAAATCGATGCACAATCGCCATGCATGTTTCTATAAGGTACAAATTACTGATTACAACTACAGGCACGCACAAACACACATGTAATATCAACTTTGCCTTGTCAGATTATAATCCATAAATTGGAAAAGTAAGGCATGTGACTGAATAATCCTTCCGATGCTGAGTCGGCGAAGGTAAAACCCAAGTGTCTGGAAGGAAACGCTACGAAACTTTCAGACGGATTCATGGAAGTCCACGAAGTAGCCTACCTTCCAGTGTGTGTCTAAAAGGAAACGCTACGAAACTTTCAGATGGATTCATGAAGTCCACGAAGTAGTCTACCTTCCAGTGTGTGTCTAAAAGGAAACGCTACGAAACTTTCAGACGGATTCATGGAAGTCCACGAAGTAGCCTACCTTCCAGTGTGTGTCTAAAAGGAAACGCTACGAAACTTTCAGATGGATTCATGGAAGTCCACGAAGTAGCCTACCTTCCAGTGTGTGTCTAAAAGGAAACGCTACGAAACTTTCAGATGGATTCATGAAGTCCACGAAGTAGTCTACCTTCCAGTGTGTGTCTAAAAGGAAACGCTACGAAACTTTCAGATGGATTCATGAAGTCCACGAAGTAGTCTACCTTCCAGTGTGTGTCTAAAAGGAAACGCTACGAAACTTTCAGATGGATTCACGGAAGTCCACGAAGTAGCCTACCTTCCAGTATGTTCCTGCAAGGAAACGCTACGAAACTTTCAGATGGATTCCAAGAAAGTCCACGAAGTAGCCTACCTTCCAGTGTGTGTCTAAAAGGAAACGCTACGAAACTTTCAGATGGATTCATGAAGTCCACGAAGTAGTCTACCTTCCAGTGTGTGTCTAAAAGGAAACGCTACGAAACTTTCAGATGGATTCACGGAAGTCCACGAAGTAGTCTACCTTCCAGTGTGTGTCTAAAAGGAAACGCTACGAAACTTTCAGATGGATTCACGGAAGTCCACGAAGTAGTCTACCTTAAATTGTGTGTCTAAAAGGAAACGCTACGAAACTTTCAGATAGATTCATGGAAGTCCACAAAGTAGCCTACCTTCCAGTGTATCTAAAAGGAAAAACTACGAAACTTTCAGATGGATTCATGGAAGTCCACGAAGTAGCCTAACTTTAAGTGTGCCTCTGCAAGGAAACGATACGGAACTTTCACATGGATTCATGGAAGTCCACGAAGTAGCCTACCTTCTAGTGTGTGTCTGCAAGGAAACGCTACGGAACTTTCACATGGATTCATGGAAGTCCACGAAGTAGCCTACCTTCCAGTGTGTTTCTGCAGGGAAAACGCTACGGAACTTTCAGGTAGATTCACGGAAGTCCACGAAGTAGCCTACCTTCCAGTGTGTCTCTACAAGGAAACGCTACGAAACTTTCAGATGGATTCACGGAAGTCCACGAAGTAGCCTACCTTTCAGAACCTTTATACACGAAAGTACAACTGTACCTTCGAGAAACAACAGAATAGAATGATACCGTTCACAACTGTAGTAAATCCATCTTCCTTCCTTTGCCTTTAGAGGCAGAAGGACAAATATGTCGTTCGAGACTTGTGTCTTCCTACATTTATCCATAAAGTACTAAATAATAATTATATATATATATATATATATATATATATATATATATATTTTCAGTAAAAACATATAAAAAAATCTTTCTAAGTACGACAAATTAAAAATATTAAACCACCCCCAAGCACTGAGTACGCATGTCTATGTCATTAACCCAATTCGAATTGGTTTGGAGCTAAGCCGACAGAAATGTGCACGATTATTCCAGTTATACATAAACTAAGTGTCTTATTTTAGTGTTTATTGTGTACAGGTACTTACCTAGATTCCTTGCTATACCGCTGATATGGGTAAATAGACTAAACAGGAGCACTCCAAAAATTAGCAGTCGCACCATAATCGGCTCGCCACCTGCACAAAAATGCAAAAATACAGAATACTGTACATTTGAGAATAAAACAATCTTAGCATGCAACAGTCTCGATTGAAGCGAATTTTCGAAAATTAACAATACCACAATAATGTCATTTGAAGTTTTTTTTTCTATTTTTGGTTGGGTTAAATTAGACCAATGAAATACAGAAACTATATAGAAATAGATATATATGCCTATATAGATTCTGTATTTATTGGTTAGATCAACCTTTATGTTATTAGGCCTTAAAGTTGGGAATAAGGACTTCTTTACCTTCTTGTCATGAACAAACTTGTTCTTTTCTTATTAACCTTTTGAACTAACAGTTTATTTTAAAAAACATCATAATAAAAATCGTCCTTCGGAACGAATCTGTTTAAGAAAATGAATCGTCCTTCGGAACAAATCTGTTCAAGAAAATGAATCGTCCTTTGGAACGAATCTGTTCAAGAAAATGACTCGTCCTTCGGAAGAAATCTGTTCAAGAAAATGAATCGTCCTTCGGAACGAATCTGTTCAAGAAAATGAATCGTCCTTCGGAACGAATCTGTTCAAGAAAATGAATCGTCCTTTGGAACGAATCTGTTCAAGAAAATGAATCGTCCTGCGGAACGAATCTGTTCAAGAAAATCAATCGTCCTGCGGAACGAATCTGTTCCAAGAAAATGAATCGTCCTGCGGAACGAATCTGTTCAAGAAAATGAATCGTCCTGCGGAACGAATCTGTTCAAGAAAATGAATCGTCCTTCGGAACGAATCTGTTCAAGAAAATGAATCGTCCTGCGGAACGAATCTGTTCAAGAAAATGAATCGTCCTGCGGAACGAATCTGTTCAAGAAAATGAATCGTCCTTCGGAACGAATCTGTTCAAAAAAATGAATCGTCCTTCATTTCCGTTTCAAGATGGCTGGCTCTGATTCAACACTGAGAATGTAGTTGTCTGTTACTTCCTATAATTCTGGCTGAACGGCAAAACTTGTTGACAAAAGTTGGCAAAAATGTTGACCACTTCGTGGAAAACGAGCTTATATTTTCCAATAAAGTAGATCCAGTTACATTTGTCATTAATATTAATTACAGTTCTGTTAAATTGGCGGAAAAGTTACTAGTGCTGTCGCGGAGCGCTCCATATATTAATTAAGAATATTTTGCGACGTGTACTGTTCTTTAAAATGCCGTACTAGTAATTAGAAGGGGCTAAATTACACGTGTTCGGGTGACAACCGAACTTGACCGAAAACGTCCGAATAGTCCGTGCAAGGAAGATGATGCTACTGTCATTCCATCTTACTTTTATACGGCCCCTTCCGTTTATACCCAGGACCAAGGACCGGACATGGATGAATTGTTGGATTGAACAAAACCCTGTTTTTTCGACCCGTTCTAGGTGTCTGTGTTTTTACGATTGTTTCGATATAATAAAATCAATTACTTTTTTAATACTATTTTGTAATGCATATGAAAGAAAAATAATATTCCAAGTTGTACAGCACGGGATTGGAAAACAGTCTGTTTTATGTTTTGGGGGGTAGGGGTGGTTCAGATAAAAAGAAGCTCACGAAGATTGAAAATGGTTTAAAATATCTAAAATTATGTGATGAGAAGACTAAAAATAATGCAGATAAAACAAGAGTTTTTAAACTTCTCTCCTCCATCCTTAATACAAATTTAACTTCTTATAAATCCAAAAGTTTCAGTTTTTCATTTTTCATTAGTCATGTGGTTAGTCAAGGTTAATAAATTTCAGGATAAAACTGTTTCCCCTGTTTCTATGCTTTCTGGTAAACATTAAAAATAAGATTGATAATTGATATTTTGTTTTCATTTGTCGTACGAAAATAGCGCGCAGGGGGTGCAGACTAGCTGTACATACTGAGAGGATTTAGACGTTCCTCGCGGTACCCGAATCTAACAAACACTTACACTTGCAACACTACACTTATGACTTTCACACTTTACTCTCACACTTACATTTAGGGAGGCGATAACAGCCTCAATGTGCTTTTCGCCTTAAAATAACAACAAAAAAGTACGAAAGAACAAGGACTTACTGAATGGTCATACTGAATCTATTCCCAATAAGACTAATGTTAATTAACGGTATAGGTTACTCCGCTACTTGCTAAGATAAATGTTTCATATATCATTTTAGAAATCTAATAATATGTGGTCTGCTTTTACATTTTATAACACAGTGAAATCTTTCTATAGCGGCACTGAAAGGAACGTTAACTTTTGTCGTTATAAGGAGAGTTCAACCAAAACGTGTATAAAATGTATTTTTATTTGCAAAATGTGTTATACACTACTTTTAATTTGAAGTATTGAGAGCAAAGTTTATTGAAATCAAACTATGTAACTTAGTGTTTAAAAAACAATACTTATTACATAATACTGTATGAATAAAATACTGCAATTTTGAGAAAAAGGTAATATTTTGCCGATGCTTCCTCTACGCTATTCCCTTAATTATAGGCTTTCTTATATTATTTCTATTTTTCAGTATCGTACCAAAGAACCAGCTAATTTAAAATTTGGCCGCCTCGGTGGCCTAGTTGATAGCGTACTGGGCTTTCACCCCGAGGACCCGCGTTCGATTACCGGCCAGGGCTTGGCATTTTCATACGCTATAAATCATCCCATCGTCTGCGTTAGCCCAAGTGTGCACAATAGGCGGACGTTAAACAAAAAAAAAAATAAAAAAATAAAAAAAATAAAATTTTGGCGAGTACCTACTTGCTTCACACCTTTCTCTAACTCGCGCAAAACTACACAATTTTCCGTTCAGAGGCCATTACACTGTATTGTAAAAGCACTACTTGTAAAATGCACTGGTCACAAAACACTCGATTCAGTTGACGCATTGCTTTTAACACTCGAATGACGTGTCGGCATACTGAGAAATAGGATAGAACAGTAGGAAGTGTGCACGTGTTTCGCCGCTATAGAGAGATTCCTGGAATTTTTTAGCCAGCCACAGTAAGAAACTTACAATATTTTTACTGTAGGAATTGGAAGGGACTAACACATTTTGCCGTTATAGAGAGGTTTCCGTTACAAAGAAATTGGCAACACAGATTTTACTGTATTTGTATCTTTAAAAGCAAAAAAATATACACAAAATGTAAAATGCTGACCGCGTTCCCACATACAAGACCTTCAAAGCGAAATATTAAACATAATTTCATCTTAACAAATAGCGGAATAATCTAGATCGTTAACTACTATAACCGACGGGACCTACATACTTCAGTTAATAATGCTCATGATTATAGCGCTTTATACCACTTTAGCATAAATTATAACGTTTTAGTAAAACTAGGTGACCCGTGCGAATACTTCTTACAGTTAGTGGTCAGTAACGTAATATGATAAAGTAGAAATAAGTTAATATTTTATTTATAAAATATAGTTACAAAATTAGTATTATTGTAAATGTTATTAATATTATATACAGTACGTTTTTCCATTTTTTAAAATTAATTTCACAAAATGTCTTTAAAAATAATGTTGGAGGCTATGATCATAGTTCATTTTTCGCCCGTTTTAAAATCTTCATCACAAGGATATCTTTAAGCTTTCGGACTCTTACAATTTTAATCCTATAATATTAAAAGGGGTGATCTAATGATTTTTTTTCTAATGTTTTTCGTCCCTTTTGAAAAAAAACCATTTTTTTAACCTCATATATTTCCATCTTTTTTAAAACGTTACGATTTATTAATTGTAATATTTTTTTCTATTTTTCGTCATTAGAGGGAAAAATAAATCTTCAAAATGGCCTATCAAACATTAATTTTGATACAGTAGGCCTATTAAGGTAGACATTTCATACCGACAAAAACACCAATGAGAAATAATATACAGAACTGGCTTACAACATATTAATCAAGACAATATCAAACAAGTGGGATTTTTAAAGGTAGAGTACATAAGCCTGTCCTAGCTTTAAACATTTTAAATTTGTTGACGCGTTTCGGAATACTTCCATTTTCATAAAAAAAAGTAAATAGTATTTTTTTAAATAAACCTATATGAGTTGACTGGGAAACAGAAAAAGCGAAATGAGCATAAATATGTAAAGATTACTCTGAATCACAAATGAGCCACAGAGTGTACAAAAATGTCAACAAATAAAATAGAATCAAAAGATGAATGCTAATAAAGTAATTTTTCTTTATAATTTTTAAATATCTCGTTGAGACCAAAATTACCAGCTTTCCTTTCACGAATACATACAAGCCTCAAAATTACCCGCCAGTTGGCAACACTGTCAATAACTGACGTGCCAGACATAATCAAATATGACGTACGTTCGCGTTTAAAAGGCTGAACAAAACTGACAAAATGGCGGACGGCGAGGCTGAAACACTTTGTACATAATGCAGATAACCCTTTGACTTTAAACCACTCAGCGTCAGAATCCAGCTATACTACCAGCTTGTTGTGCAACATACCTGCAGATGCTAAAAGAGAAAGTATTTCTTGCATCATTGGTTAATATTGCAACACTACTGAGATGGTCAAATATGCAACGGCCTTTTCTTCGGTGCGTATCTGCCGCTCTGCACAAATCTCGGATTAACTGAAAATAATCACCTCACCACTGACGGATTAATGCGGGGGGGGGACGGTTGGCTGGTTGACTTAATTTACATAACAGTAGCCTAAGGGATGACAATTTTTGAAATCAGTCCGAAAACTACCACTATCAATCTGTTTTGAGATTTAAAACGCATATATAATAAGTGTAAAAATTTACTCCATTTTAGAAAAAAAATCAATTCTCTTAGATTCCTAATTTTTAAAACTTTTGCAAAACCGGCTCCATTTGTATAACTTCCCATCATATCTATCTATAATTTGTTATATATAGTTGCTTAACCCTTATCGTTAACGCGGGCCCCTTCGTCCTCATTAGCCTAAGCAAGTCCAGTTAAGCGTCACAACAGTTTCTCAACAAAGTTTTGATCAATTCTAAGGTCGAGAAAGATCTTTCTGTTGTTGCAGTTAACACAGGAAGAAAAAAGATTTTTTTTTTTGTTATTTTAAGGCGAAAAGCACATTGAAGCTATTATCGCCTCCCTAAATGTAAGTGTGAGTGTAAAGTGTTAAAGTCGTGTTGTGTGTTACTCGGGTACCGCGAGGGACGTCTAAATCCTCTAAATAGTGCTAGTCGACACCCCATTGTAGAGTAATGAGAAAAGAAAACCAACATACAATATCTAATTGATTACCATCAGTGCAAACATTACAAAGTGCACAACGTACATATGTACAAACGGACAAAATTTCATCTACATACAAAGTTGAGATCGGGATAATGTGACGGGTTTCGGAACCTGCAGATGTCTCTGACCCTTTTCTTCGAAGCTGCGATACTTCCATTTTAAGGAAGTCAAATCGGATCTTTTACATTTTGTATTTCTTTTGTCTCGGGAGGGGCGATCGCACCCGCCTTAATCCGTCCTTGCATCGCACTCGGATGTCGCGTTGAAAAAAAGGGAATTTCCGAAAATATTTCTTCTTACCTCGCTGTTTTTTAAAAATATTTGTTCACCATAATAACCAACGATAAAATTTGCATAAATTATCGTTTTACATTTACAAATTACGAAAGGGCGAAAGTGAAACCCTGACCGTTGGATATAAACGCACTAGAACGATAAAAGAGCCTTTATGAGCGCTCAACGCTGGTGTAACAGAAAAAGCGAAATGAGCACGAATCACGTGTAAATATTACTGTGAATACGAAATGAGCCACAGAGTATACAAAAATGTCAAGTAAAATGGAGTCAAAAGAGAAAAAAGTAATTTTCCTTTATAATTTTCAGGCCGCCTCGGTGGCCTAGTTGATAGCGCACTGGGCTTTCACCCCGAGGACCCGGGTTCGATTCCCGACCAGGGCTTCACATTTTTCATACGCTATAAATCATCCCATCGTCTGCATTAGCCCAAGTGTGCAAATAGTCGGACGTTAAAACACAAAAAAAAGATGATAATTTTTATATCTCGTTGAGACCAAAATTACCTGCCAGTTCGCAATACTGTCAAATACTGACGTGCTATTTAAACCACGTCAGATTTAAATGACGTATTAAATTTAAATTTTTAAATTAAAAATATTTTTTTTAATTTCATACTTTTTCGTGATCTGATTTCACCATATTCACGAGTTTATATCTTCATGAAATATAGCGTTTTGAATTTTTAAATTCTACTGAAGATAAGAATATACGAAAATTAGCCTGAAGCCTTGCGGCAGTGTTCAACTACAGTTAAATACAGTAATTAGTGCTATTTTTTCAAACGTCTCCAGCAACCTGTCTTTACAGCGTTCGTAGCGGCAGATAGTCCAATTACTTGGACTTCAGTCGTTAATACCGAGCACGCTTTTAATTTTGCGGTAAACTGCGCACAAGGTTCTAGACACGGTTGCATATAGATGTTGTTTTACACTTCACGTTAATAATCCAACTGGCATAAAGTGTGGCCTTCAAGGAAAAAAAATAGGCCTACCTAAAATCAAAATCGAAGTGAGATTAACAAAATTTACTCTGGCGGTTATCCCGAAATCAGTGAATTCCTACTTAACGCGCGCGCGCGTCAAAAATTATATACTATATTAAAAATCTAAATTTCTCAAAAATTGGCTCAAACGAATTTGATAAAATTATGCTTAAATGCAGTCCGTAAATAAAACAGAATGATAACTCTTATGAAAGATATGTGAGCGCTCGCTGCTAATGGAACCTAGCAACACTGTTCACAGTTAAATGGACAACAGTACTGCCTATTTTCTCGAAGTCTCCACCCCGCTGCAACTTGCAGCATTCGTAGCGGCAGGTAGCCCAATTACTTGGACTTTAATCGCTTGGGGTTACATTCAATGCGCTAACCTACTTCAGATTATTTTTCTTATTTTCAATAGAAATTTAAAAAGAAAAATTCAATGCAGTTTTTAACGCTGATTACGTCGACGATATCAGACTATCAAAAACGTGCAATACAGAAAAATTTACAATTTGAAACAAATTTAAAATTGCCGTAATTTTGAAACTGTTTTGTAGCCGCCTCGGTGGCCTAGTTGATAGCGTACTGGGCTTTCACCCCGAGGACCCGGGTTCGATTCCCGGCCAGGGCTTGGCATTTTCATACGCTATAAATCATCCCATCGTCTGCATTAGCCCAGTGTGCACAATAGTCAGACGTTAAAAAAAAAGAAACTGCGGCGTCATGGAAACGTCCACGCTGTTACCGAAATCGATTTTTGTGCAATTTTAAATAAAATCAACGTAAGTTAACAATTTAAACTTTCAAATTCCACTGAAAATACTAAAAAGAACCCTAAACGCCGTCACATTATTATTCATAACATCAGTAGCATTTTATTATTCAAATGCAACTTTATGAAAATTTTTAAAACACTGATTGCAATGGTACACCGTTTGTTTACACAATTAAAAAACAATCACAAAACTTTAAGAAGAAAAAGTTACGAATTTCCAAATGTGAAATGGGTGCCATTTTGAAACTGATACTACGTTGTGAAAATTTCCAAGCTATTACAGATATTTCTTATCCAAATCAGACCAAAACTGTCTACGTAAGGGTGCTAACACATATTAAGCTATATAAATTATGAAAATGTCAACGCAAATACAATGGAAAAATCAGATTTTTAAAACTGCCATTTTTAATGGTTCATCGTATTTTGCAAAGCAACTAACGAGTTTAAAATAATATTTGTACCAAATTTAAACCATAAATTCGTGGACGCACGTAAGCACACGCGCACGCGCTAATATTTTTAACGATCCTTCCGAAAAGTGTTGCAGAAGTCAAGATCAGTGCTCATTTAGATGTTCAGAGCTTGGGGGTTACTATTATGACCGCTTCTATGTCTCATTTTCCATCCGCATACGAAACGAGAAACACCCATGTATCACCTGGTTCAACCCAAGATACAGCACAGAGCTCCTTTGGCACACGTTAGGAGGTATTGCCCCAAACCCAAATCTATTCATTCCACCCCAAGTTGTGCGCTGTGCATTCTGTGGGCAGATGATATTCAACTGAAGTACTAGGAACAGATGGGCAAGCGGACAAGGTTTATTTTATTTGTTTTGCGAATTTCCTATTGCAGCAGACGTCATGGACCAGAGACTTCAAAATGAGCGCTGTTTTGGGGGAGGGCCTTAAAGTGTGTGTGTGTGTGTGTGTGTGTGTGTGTGTGTGTGCGCGCGCGCGCGTGCGTGTGTGTCGCGCGTTCGAGTAAGACACAATGAATTAGTGTAGTGTCTAGTCTTCCTACAAATTTTTAAAGCACTTCATTATTTAAGAATTATTATTTAAGTTGTAGGTAAATACCGCAGTCTCACATTAAACAAAGGCCCACAAAACGTAAAGCAAGGCAGCCAGCGCCTAAACAACAAAATTTAAGCAACAAAAGCAAACAGTATTGTATGAGGAATTACAAGTTCAGTTGTTCTATTTTCATGACTTTAGCCTTTACAAAATTTTAAACATTTTTTGTTACTTGGCATTTTGGAAGGCCTCAGATCCAGCATCCTGTAATAAAAGAAGATGCTATGTCCTCGATGTAGATGATGACTTCTTGTACTTTTTGTAGTTCATTTTCTTTGATGTATACAAACATGTTAGTTGATTTTAGTTACCCCTGAAAAGGCTACATACTTGAGGAACAGTCCTTGAGGAAAGACGGCATTTGATAAATGCAATCCTGCCCTTTGAAGTGTTTGTCCCTGCGACTTACTTATAGTGACAGTAAACGCAATTTTTTATAGGAAACTGTCGTCTAGTTATTTAAAAAGGCATGTTTGATAACCTCTAACTGTACTTTGACATTTTAATTGCACTTCGTATTTTATGATGTCCATTTAACAATATATACATGCACAATGGACTTCTTTTTTGTTATTTTAAGGCGAAAAGCACATTGAGGCTACTATCGCTTCCCTAAATGTAAGTGTGTTAGACTCGGGTACCGCGAGGGACGTCTAAATCCTCCCTGCGAGGGCATGCACGATGGAAGGAGAACTCAAAAATATATTTGTGTGAAAACAGTGTCCAAAACATGTGTTTGGTATTCGAAATGCTTGTCCCGGCTTACGACGGGCAGGGGTAGGGGACTGTCAGTAGGGCCACATAACCTACAAGTTGAATGACTTTTAAGTAAACATTGAAATTGTTCCAAGCACGTTATGCAAAAAAGTTGCATTTGTAATGGGATTGTCTATTCGTGATTAATAAGTTAGCTTCGTAAAATATAAAAAATATTGTCTGATTTGTGATGCCGCGCATGCGCATCCACGATGCCATTTTGCCTGACAGTTAAAAGTGTCATTTATATTAAAATTACCTACAAACAGTAAATTTTAGCGCAAATTCGTTTTGCAATGTCAGAAGCCGGTAAAAAAAATCTTTCTAAAGATACCTCATTTATGCCTGTACGAATACTATGTGCTGAGAAAAAGGGATGTTCACTCGAGAAATAATATATATGACGTTCAGTATTTTTTTCTTTTTTTGCTATTTTAAGGCGAAAAGCACATTGAGGCTATTATCGCTTCCCTAAATGTAAGTGTGAGTGTAACGTGTTAAAGTCGTAAGTGTAAGTGTGTGTTAGACTCGGGTACCGCGAGGGACGTCTAAATCCTCTCAATAGGTGCAGCTATCCAGCACCCCCCTGTGGAGATGATGTTCAATACGTAAATATATATATATATATATATATATATGTATATATATTTTGTTCAGGGTATATATTTTATATCCTGAATGTGAGAGCTGGTTCAATGTTCTTGCAATAACTGTTATTTACAGTCATATTAAAATACACAAAATTACAAAAAAATTTCATAAATTTTATAATATGAAAATTATTATATATGAATTATAATATATATGAAAATTATTATATAATTTTCATATATATTATATGAAAATTATTATTTCATAAAGGCCTGGCTTTTAGTTTGTATTGTACATAACCTAAATACCTCTTTATTTACCCTTGTTAGTAGACTATTGTGAAATGCCAGGAATTATCTGGAACAACCCTTTCACGCTTTTCCCTTGCCACTCCTCCCCCCCCCCTATTCAATTCCGAACTACTTTCGCATAGTTCATCCCATTGCTTCGAAAGTATGTGTCCTCAATACCAACCAGTTTTGCCAAGTGGGTGGTAATTACCCGATTTGCGGGTAATAAGGAAAAAGCAGGTAATTTTGGTCTCAATAAAATACAAACATTATCAAGAAAATGTACTTTACTAGCATTCTTCGTTTGACTCCATTATAAGTGTTGACATTTTGTATGTTGTGGCTTATAAGTGTTGACATTTTGTATGTTGTGGCTTATAAGTGTTGACATTTTGTATGTTGTGGCTTATAAGTGTTGACATTTTGTATGTTGTGGCTTGTAAGTGTTGACATTTTGTATGTTGTGGCTTATAAGTGTTGACATTTTGTATGTTGCGGCTCCTTTTGTTTTAACAGTAATCTTTACACGTGACCTGTACTCGGTTCACTTTGTCTGTCCCTCAGTCAGCTCTTTTTTAATATTTCGTTTTGAAAATACTATTTTACTGCTTACATTCACGCGCAAGCTATGGGGTCATATGACCAAAAGATCAAACAACCAAAAGTTCATTCAACCATCTGTACTAATATTTTGGCCCAATGGACTTTTGGTCATACGAACCGTGTTTTTAAGAGGCGAGATCATATGACCAAAAGATCAAACAACCAAACGTTCATTCAACCAAATTATATTTTAATATTTTGGTCGAATGAACTTTTGGTCGTATGAACCATGTTTTTATTATTATTTTAAACACAATCACACTACTTACCCAGTCCAACTTAATTATTTATCATTCTACAACAGTGACGTTTTACACATTATATATTGGTAGGTGTGAATAATAAATGTTTACATTACTTTAAACGCCATCATACCACTTACCCAGCCCAACATAATTATTTAGTATTCAATTGTTAATTGTATAACAGTGACGTTTTATTCGTGCATTACATATTGATAGGTGTGAATAATAAATGTTTAAATTATGTTAAACGCAATCACACTACTTACCCAGTCCAACTTAATTATTCAGTATTGAAACTTACCTGTAGGCAATAATAAAAAAAAGTGAATATATAAAATATTGACAGCTTATTCAACTGTAGACCTAAACGCTAAAACAACACAGAAATTACTGGTCTTGGTATGCAGTGTAATGGCGTGTATTATTAATTTAAATATCAGTAATGACACTGATCTATATGCAATAGTAAAAAAACCCGTGTTTTACAAAATATCCTCCTTCGAAGGAAATACGAAACTCGATGTTAATAAATCTCTAAGTTGAAATTCTTTTTTTATTCTTCTTCTTTTCTGCTGGGATTATTGTCACTATGTTGAGTATATAATGATATGCCTTCCATAGCTTCGTCAATTCTACTTTTGTTGACGTGTTTCGGAGAACCTCCATCTTCAAAAACTATATCTATACTGGTCACCAATACTATGGCCCCAAAAAATTATAAATAGGATGGGAGTATTATGGCCCGTCCTATTTATAATTTTTTGGGGCCATAATATTGGTGACCAGTATAGATATAGCTTTAGAAGATGGGAGGTTCTCCGAAACGCGTCAACAAAAGTAGAATTGACGAAGCTAGGGAAGGCAGATCATCATACTCAACATAGTAAATCTAAGTTATTTTTTTGGTCGAATGAACCTTTTTTTTTGTCATATGAACCACTCTGTTAAAAACATGGTTCATATGACCAAAAGTTCATCCAAAATATTTAAGTATAATTAGGTCGAATGAACTTAGTTGTTTGATCTTTTGGTCATGAGCTCTTCCCCACTCGCAGCATAGGTTTTATAGCAAACTATACGAGGGTACCCGTGTTGATCCGGTTTAAGTGAAAAAAATTGCATAATTCATTACGATCATAGGCGTATCCGAGGAGTGTAACCCCATTGATAAAAAAAATTAAGATTTTTAAAACATTTTCTAATAGTCCAACTTAATAATTAAGTTTTCACGTCATTATTTGTCTCGCAACAAACCCCAAACCCACTGATAAAGCAACTACTGAATGGCTACACTATTGTACTATTAAATATTAATAACATTTGTATTGTACGTGCTTAGTGAAATGTTCTAGGCTTCTTCACTGTATTTACAACATCACACAGATAAACACAGCACAGAACCTGCGCTGAACAATTTCAGTGGAAGGTCACTAATAAATAATTGACCTTATAATAATTATTGATTATTAATGGATAATTTACAATGCTGGATATCCATAGAGAAATCATCATTTTCCTATACAAAGTTCTAGATGATTTGGCCCCCGCAGGGGGTGCAGACTGGCTGCACCTATTGAGAGGACTTAGACATCCCTCGCGGCACCCGAGTCTAACACACACTTACACTTACAACACTACACTTACGACTTTAACACTTTACTCTCACACTTACATTTAGGGAGGCGGTAACAGCCTCAATGTGCTTTTCGCCTTAAAATATAAAAAATTCTTAGGTTAGGTTAACTTACTCAATCACAAAAATAAGTTGTATTAAACTCAAAAAAATATTTAAAATGTAGCACAAAGTAAATACACATAAGGGGGCAAAATTAATATTAACGCCTTTGAGATATACAATGTTGTAAATATAACTGTATTTTAGAGTAAGATTTTAGAATAATAAAATATTTACAAACTATTATTTTTACTTAATAAAGTGTAATGCAGTTCAGAAGTTGGCAGAATTGAATAACTCGCCATAAATTTCATTAAAAAAAGTTTACATAGGCATCACTTGTACTGGTACTGGCTGAAGCCTGAAACTAGTCGTACTTTTCTGAAGATTACTTTTTCAAGTAAAGAACTATTGTCTTTAAAATTATAGTTTTCCTACAAGTCTTCATAACTCCCAAACATGATTAAATAAAACAAAAAAAATGGATTTTTGATAATTTATTGATTCTATATTTGTTATAGGTTATATTGCTATATTAAGTGTTACTAGCAGTTTTTCTATTTATCATACAAATTTATATGCTTGTATTATGAATCCTACTTTTGTTATAGGATGATGCATACTTTCTTTTGTGCAATTGTTCTCTTTCTATATTAGTGTTTTATTTGTTTGTACCAGTCCCGCAACAGGTATTTTATATCTCTGTGGGTTACTTACCTTTGTAAATTTTATTTATATATGTGTAATGTATTGTAGTGGTTTAAATAAATAAATCTTAATATATAAAAGAGGAAGTCCTGACTGACTGACTGATTCATAATCAACGCAGAGCCAAAACTATTTTAGCTAGCGACTTGAAATTTTCAGGGTACATTTATGTTAACATGTAGGCGTGCACTAAGAAAGGTTTTGCAAAAAATTGATTTTAACGCCATCAAACTACTTACCCAGTCCAAATTTAATAATCAACGTACAGCCAATACTATTATAGCTAGAGACTTGAAATTTTCAAAGTATTTTCTTACAACAATGTCAAGGAGCACTAAGAAAGGATTTTGCAAAAATTTGATTTTAACGCCATTAAACTACTTACCCAGTCCAAATTTATTAATCAACGTACAGCCAATACTATTATAGCTAGAGACTTGAAACTTTCAAAGTATTTTCTTACAACAATGTCAAGGTGCACTAAGAAAGGATTTTGCAAAAATTTGATTTTAACGCCATTAAACTACTTACCCAGTCCAAATTTATTAATCAACGTACAGCCAATACTATTATAGCTAGAGATTTGAAATTTTCAGCGTACCTTCTTACAACAATGTCAAGGTACACTAAGAAAGGATTTTGCAAAAATTTGATTTTAACGCCATTAAACTACTTATCCAGTCCAAATTTAATAAAAAACGTACAGTCAATACTATTATAGCTATTTTTTATGTTTCGAAATTATTACATTACTGAAACAGTTTAAGTTTCGTGAGCGAAGCCAAGACGGGTAATACTAGTAATATTATAAATTAGTAACAAAAACGGAAAATACAGACATTTACCCCTTTTTTTCCTTTGTACGGACTGTAACATGTAACGATGTTCAGTTTAGTACATTTGAATTCTTTTTATATTCGTCTTCTTTTCTGCTAGGATTATTGTCACTATGTTCAGTATAATGATCTGCCTTCCCTAGCTTCGTCAATTCTACTTTCGCTGACGCGTTTCGGAGAACCTCCATCTTCAAAAACTATATCTAAACTCGATAGATAGATATATCTATGAGTATAGATATAGTTTTTGAAGATGGAGGTTCTCCGAAACGCGTCAACGAAAGAATTGACGAAGCTAGGGAAGGCAGATCATTATACTGAACATAGTTTAGTACATTTATTTATCCATGTATTTTCAAGTAAGTACAGTAGGACATATTTATTAAATTTGATTTTTTAAAAATGTCTATCACTTTGTTTTGTTCCTTAAAGATTGTCTGTATAAAAATAGACTTAAAAATTTAAAAAAAAAACGACTAATAAAACACAAAATACAAAAAAAACAGAAATTATATATATTTCATAATTAAAATAATTTTAATCTGAAATACAATTGGTTTAAACAGATGACAACAATGTATTAGAATAAATGCTAATATTTAGTTTAATAAATAAAGAATTTACATAAGTTCATACAATAAGTGCAGTCGGGAGCTGCATATTAATATATTTGCACTAAATAATCAACACATTTGGGTGTCATTTTCCCCAGCTCAACGCCATGAATCAGCTAAAACTTGAGCGATAATTCTAGACCTATTGGTTCCCAAGTGAGTGTTTTAATTGATTTCAGTGGTTGAATCTGAGTGATTCCTATTATATAGTCCCTAGTAATTATGTTTTAGTCCAGTACATCAGTTATTGATGAATTTCATCCTAGCAACTTATTTATCATATATGAAATTAGTTATAAGTTCATCCTATAACCACAATTTTACCCCATTAAGAGTAGTATTGATGAAAGTTATGTAGCCTATGACACTCCTGGTGAAGTGAGGAAATCCCAGAGCTAAGGTGGATCAAAATCGGACGAGCCGTTAAGAAGTTATGATGGAACATACATTTTTTTTTTAACGTCTGACTATTGTGCACACTTGGGCTAATGCAGACGATGGGACGATTTATAGCGTATGAAAATGCCAAGCCCTGGCCGGAAATCGAACCCGGGTCCTCGGGGTGAAAGCCCAGTACGCTATCAACTAGGCCACCGTACATATTTACCCAGTTACTGAAAACATAACACTCCTTTTTTGGCAGTCGTGTAAGAATACAGTGCGCCATAGAATCGATGAATTACGGTATTTTTCCTGGAAGGATGAAACGAAAAACATATTTTTATATTCTGAATGTAAAAGATAGGTCTAGTGATTTATTTGCATCTCCTCTTCCTATGACAGCATTTGAACCAAAACACAAAAATGTGAAAAAACACATAATTAGATGTGATGAAATGTTTTGAACAATGCCACATTAATAATTGGTAATAATTAATTAACTAATGGAAACAGTACACTTTACTATCAAACACAATGTATGTTGCAACATGAATTTTCCTGTGGAATTAACTTCAAGCACCTGTCATAACCGGAACACTGCAGTTGAATGGTTCGTACAGTTCCATTTCAAGTACATATTAATTAATAATTATAACATTACCCTTGCATTTCACCGGGGAAGCGAGCAAACTAAAACTTCTGAACGTGCAAAACTGTATCGCTTTTGACAAGTTTCTGCTCATTTTTGAGTGGATATAACTTTTTGACTGGGAAAATAAACAAGAACTTTTATACTTGCTATAAAAATCTACAAAAACAGACAGTTGTGAAAATTTTATATTTTTATCACCAGCCCCATCAGAATTATTTGAAGCGGAAATCTGAATTTTTACAAAAAAAGTCGTTAAAAATTCATAACAATTTAAGAGCAAGTACATCACCATTATTTATGGTAAAACTACTTGCATGTAACCACATATAAAAAAAAATATTTCGAACAGTGTCAACCCTGACCCTTGCAAAAAAATCGGAAATTTTTACAAAATTTTGAAAAATTACAAAATTTGAAATTTCAACAATTTTTATGTTCCAACTTGTTGGTAATTTCCTCACAGAAAGAAGATACACACATAAATAAACAACAGACATGTCCGACCATCAAAGAACATGAACAATGTTATTTTTGTTTCATCCTTACAGGACAAAAATACTTTTTAGTTAGGATTTGTTCCGCAAAAATTGGTGCGCGCGCGCGCACGTATTTTAAATGTCAATTTTAAATTCTCATTTATTCAGAATTTAACCTTGATTACAACGTTAAGACAGGATTTTCAAAAATGTATGAATAGATATTTACGATCTTTTTAAAGCTTTTAAATGGCCGCCATTTTGAAACAGTTGAACGAATATTGCTCGGCAACGAACTTGTCCAATTGTCCAAGCTGTTATCAGAAGCGATTAGAATAGAACGTTTTTCAGTAAACTTTTTGAATGCTTTAGCAACTTGCAACAATGGTTGAGTCTAGAGAATCTGTGTAAAAAGCATCACACTGCATTTTGAGGTTATCTTAGCAACAGATATCTCTGTTATTTAAAAAACTTATCGTAATTTATGAGGCAAAATTACGGGCGCCGATTTTAATTCTTAGAAAATTAACTGCGCGCGCGCGCGTGTGTGTGTGTGTATGCGCGCGCGCGTGTGTATGTAATATATAATATTTATGTAACATATTATAAATACGGAATAATTGGAGGTAGCTTCATTTTTTTAGTTTTTTCAAGAATAGCTCAGAACCTAATTTTTATAATGGTACCCATACGTTTTGATTTGGTACTTAATACACTTAATAGATCGTAAAAGCCGACTTTGTGAAAACACGACCTTAACCGGTTGTTTTACCAAAAAAAACTTTAAAAATATGTTCTCTGAAAATATTAAAAATATAGTCAGTATATATATATATATATATATATATATATATATATATATATATATATATATATGTATGTATGTATGTATGTATGTATGTATGTATGTATGTATGTATATATGTTCTCTGAAAATATTAAAAATAGTAGTATATATATATATATATATATATATATATATATATATATATATATATATATATATATATATATATATATATAGGCAAACAGAGATTTTCATGCATTTTTCCAAACTAATCGATTGATTCAGTCCCTAATAATAGAAATACCTACGAGCGCGCTTCAGTCCCTAATAATGCGCGCGCGCGCGCGCGCACACACACACACACACACACACACACACACACACACACACACACACACACACACACACACACACACACACACACACACACACACACACACACACACACACACACACACACACACACACACACACACACACACACACACACACACCATAATAAAACCACTTTTTTTGAAAATCAAACGAAAAGGTTCAACATCTCTAAACCGGATACAATCGCCATTTTTTAATTCTTCGAATTGTAAGACTTGACTACAATTCAATAACACGAATTAAGAAATTTAATATTTGTATTAAAAAATAATATTAATACTTTGTAATGAATATTTGTGATAACCTATATACACGTGCATGTACCCTAGAAAAACCTAAATTTATTCTTTAGTTGGAAATCTAACTCAAGTGAGTGATTAAATCTACACTCAAGACTAATGGGAACAGATACTGAATACAATACAAAGCGCTGTGTAAAAAAGTTGGCCCTCATCCTACGGCGTATACTGTATTGTACTGTATAAATCGCAGGAAAATATTACAATACAAAGCATCACTTCGGAGCTGTTCAAATAGAAATCTTTTGTATCGCATCAAAAACAACATTTGTGTTTTAACAAATGTATTACATGCCTAACTGTAAATGTTTATTTTTTTCAAAAAAAAAACATGGCCCGCGTTTTCCGCTCATCTGCGCTCATACAATAACGACTTATTCAATTAGCACTTAACATTCTACGGGCCATCTCGCACTCGCAGACGAGCAAATTATTCCGTGGGAAGAAAGCCTCATAAAAGCAAAACAAATATACGAAAATAATAAACATACAAGTGGAAAGCTTGATTTAAATAAATCAATTTAATTCGGAACTCTGAAACAATGGATGTTTTGATTTTTAATGGTGGGAGTAGAATAAAAGCGAGTTATAGGGTAATGATGTGCGGCATACCTGGCCGATTATATCGACCCGACACGGGCCCTGCAATGTGCAGGCCGCTCTGACAATGTTGCCAGGTTTCTACTGGATGCGCAGTTGCCACTTTAACCTCCGCGTGACCAGTTCCTCCCTACACATGGTTAGCCTGTCCGAAGAGTCCTGTTTCTTAAACTTTCTGCATTTCAATAAAGTTAAACTAAGTATTAATACTTAGTTTAAATACATATGAATTGAAAAAGTGGGCTACTACCCTTCACGTTTCTTTTTGGGTTTCAAGCAGAGCTACAAAACTGTTTTTTCATTCCCAGGCTACATCAGATGTAATGGAATTTTCGGAACTGTCCGAAACCGCTCGGTGGATTGTTTCACAAGTCGGAACACGCATAAAATACCATATATACTGCAACGATTTTCTGTCTGCCATTTTGATTTTTCAATAATCAAAAGAAATTTAAAACAGTACCGTTATCTATACCGACCTTTACCGAATGGTCGAGCGATTTTAACTTGGCCGTTTTAAAATAGCATCACTCGCAGATTTTGATGCTAAATAATATCGAAGTTTATTAATTTAAGAGAAATGATTGTAGCGTTTATATTACTGAATATTTAGTTTTAGTAAATAATCACGCAAATGTTCGCTGATGTGATCAAAGCGAATTAAAAAAAAGAGCAATGTAACTCTTTATTTCAACATGCATTTCTTTGAAAACCTGATCTCATTAGCATAATTAGCGTTAAAATCTGCACATACTATACAATTAAATTTGTACGTTAATTTTTTAAAATGCACTAACTATACAAAATGAAATTTTACTGCTGCCAGTTTAGTTTTCATATGTTTAATTAAATTTAAAATGCCAATTTTTGCAGATTTTTAACGCTTTTGAAATTTTAAAACCCGTGTAAAATGGGCATTATTTTTTTACTACTGCACACGCTGAAGAATAGGCTTTAATTTGGTACTGAAATTTCTGTACAATAGATAGGAACGTTATAATGCCCTAAATATAGGTATTTACTTATGCAAGTCAAACCACAGCGCCCAAATTTAAAAATTGGGCAAATTTAAAAATGCGTGTATGCAATAAAAATTAAAATGGTAAGAGATCTGTTCGCAGGTTCGAATCTAATTTACTACTGTTGTTTTTCTATTACGTCGAGCCTCCGTCTTCATTAGTATAAAATATATACGTTAAAAAAAATTAATTAAATATGTATATATTAAAATTAAACTCACCCACAGTTAGTTTCAATATTGGTCGTAAACATTCTCGGACAAACTATTTACGAAAATAATAACCTATTTGTAAAATTTTTGTCAATTACAATTCCTTTGATTTTTATTATCATTGCGGCAGAGGGCGCGAAAATACAGTTCGCTATTATTTACGAAAAGGTGCAGAACCGACCCTGAATGTAACCACGGTTCAACAAATCACAGATGAAGATCGTGATTTCATCTCTCGCTAGCAAACTGTGTGGGAATGTTTGTTAGAATTTCAAACAAAACATTCCTGCACAACGTTAATTTTTACTGATTAATCAACGTTTCCCACCGGCAGCAAATACGAAATGCTAAAAGGGAAAAGAACTGCAAAGAACTGCAGCGTGTTTATGACGGCCGTACAGTAAATGTCTTTTTAAACTCAGCAAACCGAAGTGTTACGGTCGTAATGTGTTCGTTTTTTTTTCAGGTGATAAATACCGTAATTTATGATAAAACGTTTTCGTAATTACTCTGTTACATGAGGATTACAAAGACGGACGCAGAAGTTCGAGATTTTCTTGACAACAAATTTCCAGGGCCGTGGATTAGCAGTGTAGATTCGATGGCCATAGTGTGCAGAAGCATTGGCCACATTCGCACAGGATTCAGCAGCATATTCACGACATCCCTAGAGTAAATGTTTTTTTAAACTAAGCAAACTCAAGTGTTACGGTCTTAAGGTTTTTTTCAAGGGGTAAACAGCATAATGTACGCCACAATAGTTTCGTAATTACTCTGTCACACACGGATTACAAAGACGGACGCAGAAGTTCGAAATGTTTTTGATACCCAATTTCCAGGTCTGTGGATTAGCCGTGTAGATCCAATGGTCTTGGCGCTAAAGGGAGTGGTGAAACATTCGCACAGAATTTTGAAGCATATTATATTCACATCCCTAGAGTAAAAGTTATTTTTGGGGGGGGGGTTAACGTCCGACTATTGTGCACACTTGGGCTAATGCAGACGATGGGTTGATTTATAGCGTATGAAAATGCCAAGTCCTGGCCGGGAATCGACCCGGGTCCTCAGGGTGAAAGCCCAGTACGCTATCAACTAGGCCACCGAGGCGTTTTTTTAAACTCAGTAAACCAAAGTGTTAGGGTCGTAAGGTGTTTTTTTTTTCAGAAGGTGGTAATTAACATAATTTACGACAGAATGTTTTCGTAATTACTCTGTTAGACGAGGATTACAAAGACGGACGCAGAAGTTTGAGATTTTCTTGACAACAAATTTCCAGGTCCGTGGTTTAGCCGTGTAGATTCGATGGCCATAGTGCTAAATGGGATAGTGAATATTCACACAGAATTTTGTAGCATATTCACGATATCCCTAGAGTAAATGTTTTTTTAAACTCACCAAACCCAAGTGTTACTTACGGTGGCAGGTGTTTGTTTTCAGGGGAAGCCGCTTCGGTGGCCTAGTTGATAGCGTACTGGGCTTTCACCCCGAGGACCCGGGTTCGATTCTCGGCCAGGGCTTGGCATTTTCATACCCTATAAATCATCCCATCGTCTGCATTATTCCAAGTGTGCACAATAGTCGGACGTTAAAAAAAAGTGGTTTTTAGGGGATAAACAGCATAATTTACGACAGAACATTTTCGTAATTACTCTGATAGACGCGGATTACAGAGACGGACGCAGAAGTTCGAGATTTTCTTGACAATTAGCCGTAGACAGGTCAGTGGATTAGCCGTATAAATTTGATAGTCATAGTACTAACTGGAGTAGTGGACATTCGCAATGAATTTTGAAGCATATTCATGACAACCATAAAGTAATGTTTTTTAAACCTCAGTAAATAAACGAAAGTGTTGGTCGTACAGTGTTTTTTTTCAGAAAGCGATAAACAGAACAATTTCGTAATTAATCTGTTAGACGAAGATTACAAAAACGGATACAAAACTTCGAGATATTCTTGACAACAAATTTCCTTGTGGATTAGCCGTATAGATTCGATGGCCACAGTGCTAAATGTCGTTGTGAACATTCGCACAGAATTTTGCAGCATATTCATGACAACCATAAAGTAGATGTTTTTTAAACCTCAGTAAATAAACGAAAGTGTTGGTCGTAGTTTTTTTTCAGAAAACGATAAACAGAACAATTTCGTAATTAATCTGTTAGACGAGGATTACAAAAACGGATACAAAACTTCAAGATATTCTTGACAACAAATTTCCAAATTTGTGGATTAGCCGTATAGATTCCATGGCCACAGCGCTAAATGGCGTAATGAACATTCGCACAGAATTTTGCAGCATATTCATGACAACCATAAAGTAGATGTTTGATAAGTCTCTGCGAACGAAAGTATACGGCCATACAGTGTTTGTTTTATCAGAAGGCGAAAGATACAATAGTATAATTTACGACAGAACATTTTCATTACTCTTTTAGACAAAGACGGGCGCCGAGGTTCAAGATTTTCTCGACACCCAATTTCCAGGTCTGTGGATTATCGGTACAGATCCGTCGTCCATAGCACCTCATTCTTTAAGTTTGTCCCATCAAATATTCTTCCTTAAAGCTCTGTTTTGTAATTCCTTTACCTAATTTTCTCGCGACCAAGACGTACTGACGTTACAGTTGCAGATGTAACCTGCATTTCAAAGATAAGCTAAACGTTTCGCATCCTCAAGGGACGCCTGCCACACTGAGCTTTGAGCTATTTGTGCTTTTAACATTCAGACAGTGAGACCTTCTTGTGCGATTCTTCTTGCTCTCTGACCAATCTCAAAATGGGTCGTACAAAGTCCGCTAATTTACTCCCTGAAATTTTAAAACATATCTAATTTTTAAAAAAAATCATTGAAAGCCCGCCTTGAGTATCATGTATCTCCGAGTACCGACGGGAGACAAAAGTCACTTCCAGTGTCTGTCGTTTGCGTGCAGGCACCCCATATACCCAACGCTTGTCCATCAGACACAACCCACCACGACTGGGAACGATCTGCCTTCCATCCTCGTCTTTTAGTGGAAAAAACAGGATAGCCCTTCTTAGCTTAAGCGGAAAATAAACCATTATAACTGAAAGATGCTCTTCATCCATATCTTCTTCTCCTGTAGAATTAGTCATTCACAAAATTTTTCATGAAATATGTTTTACTTTTTGCCTTTCAGTGCCAGATTTCTCCTGGGTTTTCATGCAGAAGTTCAGTTCGACAATGTCAGATACAGCATCTGTAGCACTGCCTCCTAATCTTAAATTGTCTGACTCTAGTTAACCTATTTTTTTTTAACGTCCGACTATTGTGCACACTTGGGCTAATGCAGACGATGAGATGATTTATAGAGTACGAAAATGCCAAGCCCTGGCCGAGAATCGAACCCGGGTCCTCAGGGTAAAAACCCAGTACGCTATCAACTAGGCCACCGAGGAGGATTTAACCAACAGTTGACAATGTTGGCTAGACTGATTGCCAATTTTTTTTTTTTTTTTTTTTTGCTGTAAATAAGAAAGAGTATTATGAGCTGGCACGGTCTGACCGCTAAGCCCATCATCGGATCTCCCTAGCTACCTCAGCTGGATTACAAATCATATCCATATCGAAACAAAATTCATGTTCAATAACAAACCTTATATACAGTAAAACAAACGACCGGCTCTGTATACGTCGTTTTTGTCATTTTGGATCACCAAGTACTACGTAATACATAACGTGAAAAATGAAATAGACAGAACGATTTTAACTTTTCATATTGTTTGTTATTTTCGACTGCCCTTTTTTTGAATGTTTCTTTCTAAAAAGGGCACCAGCTTAAAAAAAGTTTAAAGCCGCCTGTCTAAAGTCGCTCTAAATAGCGAAAAATTCTGTCTTAGTAATTTAAAATACTGTATTGTTCGAAGTTTTGAAAAGTTCAACAAGCCCTCGCACATTTAATTGTTTTTTTTTTTTAAGGTGAAAAGCACATTGAGGCTATTATCGCCTCCCTAAATGTGTGTGTGTGTGTGTGTGTGTGTGTGTGTGTGTGTGTGTGTGTGTGTGTGTGTGTGTGTGTGTGTGTGTGCGCGCGCGCGCGCGTGTTAGACTCGGGTACCGCGAGGGACGTCTAAATCCTCTCAATAGCTGCAGCTAGTCTGCACCCCCTGCGTATTAATCTATTTCTTAACGTGCTATTAAAGTACTTTGATACTTTCAAAAAGGAAAATGCTGAGCAGCTACTTCGTTCTAAGAAACAAACGAAGGATTAAAAAATTTCACATAATTAAAATTATTTTTTTAAATGTTCAAACGAAGCACTTCCGCACCCGAAACACGTCGTGTTAGTTTCTCCCGACACAACGCGGTTGGGAAAGTATCAACAGAACAAATCGGTATAATTATTCAACACCGGATCGGATTTTGATCAAATTATGGTTATTCTTTTTATATTCTTCTTTTCTGCTAGGTTTATTGTCACTATGTTCAGTATAATGATCTGCCTTCCCTAGCTTCGTCAATTCTACTTTCGTTGACGCGTTTCGGAGAACCTCCATCTTCAAAAACTATATCTATACTCTATATAGTACTGGTTATATATGGCGAATTATGGTTATATTCGCAAATACCAATCGGTCTTGTCAAATTGAAATTAAATGTTTCTGGTACGATAGTAAGTTGAAAATGCTAAACAAATCAGACGGTGATAAGGGTTTGTTTTTTTGTTTTATTCTTGAACCAAAAATGTGTTTTTCAAGTTTGCTACACTGACATAACTTTACGCTTTAATTAATTTTTTTTCTCCTAGCGACTTGGAAGTGTTGTTGAAGCAAATTTTAGTAAAAATCGTTGTACCGATATTTAGAAAATTTGATGTTTGTACATTTTTAACGGCACGTCTTCGCTGGAGACTGACTGATTTTTGACGAATTTTGGCGTGTTTCGTTGTCGTACTTCTCCCATGACTTGTGACCATTTTAAAAAACAAAAACCCTCATACAAAAACATTTTCTCAAACGTCGATTCTAACATTTCTTTTTTTTTGTTATTTTAAGACGAAAAGCACATTGAGGCTATTATCGCCTCCCTAAATGTAAGTGTGAGTGTAAAGTGTTAAAGTAGTAAATGTAAGTGTGTGTTAGACTCGGATACCGCGAGGGACGTCTAAATCCTCTCAATAGCTGCAACTAGTCTGCACCCCTGCGGGATCGATTCTGACAATGTAGATCAAATGTTGCTTCAATGTGGTCTTTAACATCAAAACTTACAGGTCACTAACTCGCTTCGGGAACAAAACACAGGAAGATCTGCCTAATTTCTCAAAAATCGGTTCATCAGAATTTGCTCAAATGTTTCGATAAAACACTTGACGAAACATGAAAAACTATCTTTCATTCAAAGCTGCGACCAAAACATATGAATAATCCTTTAATAGGCCTCATCCTTCAATTCAAATTTCAAGAAATAACCTGAGTAACTTTTCCAGATAAAAGAATAGGCGAACATTTTTTTAATGGTTTATTACAATTTGGACGTGCAATGAAGAACATTGGAAAGCGAAACGACTAATGCAATAGGCCAAATACTTTATTTATCCATCTGTGACAAACGATGAATCGTATCTTTGAGATTTCGAGCGCTTATAAATTATTAAAGAGTGGGATCATCAAAATACCCGAGAATAATCTTACATCTAGTGTAGATTTCGAAAGTACAATAAAAAATAATGGGGTTTTTACCAAAAAAAATTTAATACCAGTGAGCCCGTGCGAAATTTCGCACTATGAAAATGTTAAGTAAACACAGCCTTTCGTTGCGGCGAGGGCGCTAGATGGAAGGAAGGTAAAAACATGCTTAAAAAATATATCGAAAAAAGATCAGTTTGAAATAATAATCACAAATGTATGAGTCATTGTACTATACACATTGCAATACAAATAATTGCTTTAATAGAAATTTTACAGGGCACTACAATACCTAAACGATATTTGATGTAAGAATGTAATCTTGTACTGTTGTATTTCATTTTCTTTGATGGATACAAACAGTTGATTTAGTTACCCTTGAAAAGGCTACAAACAATTGTCCGTGAGTAAAGACGGCACTTGGTAAATACAATCCTGGCCTTTGAAGTATTTGTCCCTGCGACTTGTTTATAGTGAAAGCAGATGCAAATTTAACACGTAACTTGCCTTATAGTCAATTTAACCGGCATGTTTGTTAACCCCGAACTGTATTTTGACTTGTATTTGACATCGTATGCCGTACTTCGTATTTTGCGATGTCCGTATTACCAATAGATAATAAATGCACGATGGAAAGAGAAATCACAAATATATTTGTGTAAAAACAGTATCCAAAACATGTGTTTATATTCGAAATGCTTGTCCCTCCTTGTACGACGGGCAGGGATAGGTAGGGCCACATAACCTTTAAAGTTTAATGACTTTTAAATAAATATTGAAATTGTTGAAATTCTTTTTATATTCTTCTTCTTTTCTGCTAGGATTATTATCACTAATCACTAGGCTTATTACCTCCATCTTCAAAAAATATATCTATACTGGTCACCAAATATTATATATTGGTGGATATAAATATACGGAAGTAAGGTAAAACATAAAATAAATCGATTTTTTTTATTTTTTTATATCTATACTGAGTATAGACATAGATGGAGGTTCTCCGAAACGCGTCAACGAAAGTAGAATTGACGAAGCTAGGGAAGGCAGATCATTATACTGAACATATTGAATGAAATAGTTCTAAAAACGTTTGGCAAAAAAGTGGCATTTGTAATGGGATTGTCTATTCGTGATTAATAAGTTAGCTACGTAAAATATACAAAATATTGTATGATTTGTGATGCCGCGCATGCGCATCCCTGATGCCGTTTTGCCAATGACAGTTAAGTGTCTTTTATGTAAAAATTCTCCACGAACAGTAAGTTTTAACGCAAAATCGTTTTACAATATCAGAAGCCGGTTAAAAAAATTTTCTAAATATACCTCATTTATGCCTGTACGAATAGTATATGCTGAGAAAAAGGGATGTTTATTCGAGAAATAATATATGATGATGGCCACCATAATAAAAAAATGTGAAACGTTCTTAAAATTTACATTGCTTTACTGCCAGATCCGACTGTGGCCAAGAGGAACTCTTACTCTGGAAACCACCAGAGACATTCAACTCTGTACCAGTGTCATTACGTTTACGTCAGGACCCCTTCTCCGTCACCCTTCCAGCATCACTAGGACCAGCTGCGCGGTTTACTACATCCGTTTTCCTTCCTCCGCCATGGGGACGCCGCCATTTTACTAGTGCGAAATTGGAATATTACCGGATAGTTTCCTAAGGGCCAGAAAATTTCCCCAAAAGTAGGAATAATAAAAAAGAGTTAGATATTACTAGCTTTTAAGATGTCTGTTTTTACTGCTTCTAAATTACATTTGTTCACTTAAAAATTCATAATTTCTGTCGTTTATATGTTTCATTACAAACCAACTTAAAAGTTCCCAAGTTCCCAAGTAAGAAACTATTGACACAACGATTTAGTAATATCTAGTCTCCTTTCGTGAAAATTATTAATTTACTACCTACTAACTTTTAAAACATTTTCTTATTTAACGATTCTAATTTAAGTTGTAGGTAAATACCACAGTCTCAGATTAAACAAAGGCCAACAAAACTTAAAGCAAGGCAGCCAGGGCCTGAAACAACAAATTTTAAGCAATAAAAGCAAACAGTATTGTTAAGTTAAATATAAAATGAGAAATTACAAGTTCATTTGTTGTATTTTCATGATGACTTTAGCCTTTAGAAAACATTAAACGTTTTTTTTTTTTTTGAATTTGGAATTTTAGGCCTCATTCAGGATGCAGATCCCGCATCCTGTAATAAAGTAAGATGCTAGATAACTGTGATTACTATTTTATGCACTTACCTGTTACAAATACGGTGCATTTACATTGTTAAATCAAAACTATAGAGTGAGTAAATTAAGGCTTACGTGTTTTTCACTTTAGACATGGTAAAAACAATTACAACCCCGCAGGGGTACAGACTAGCTGCACCTATTGAGGGGATTTAGACGTCCCTCGCGGTACCCGAGTCTAACACACACTTACACTTACAACACTACAATTACGATTTTAGCACTTTACACTCACACTTAATTTAGGGAGGCGATAATAGCCTTGTTGTGCTTTACGTCTTAAAAAAAAATAATACAAAAAAGTGTGTTGCAAGTTTTTTTTCAAAAATTTGTTTTAATTAATAGTTAGATACATTTTGTCTACCTAAATGCCAAAACAAAAATAATTCCTGGATATTTATGGATTTTGGAACTATTCCCGCCAATGTTTCCAGGGAACTTTCCCCGAGATTTAAAACCCCGGGAATTTGACCAAGTCAGGTCTAAGTGCAAACGATTACTACGAACGTCTGGTTTGTTTCGGGAACTAGAAAACGAAACGGTAAATCACTTTAGCGCCGAGTAGAGGTTCTGAACGACGGCTTATACGTGGTAAAACCAATATAAAACTCTTTTTATGACTAATCATTTAAAGCAAATTTCAGGAAATAACTGAAGAAATTTTTCGAGATAAAAGAATAAGCCAAGATTTTTTAAATGGTTTATTGCAATTTGGACATGCAAGGAAGAAATGAAGAACACGGCACAAAGTGAAACGACTAACGCAAGAGGTCTGATCATTTAAAGCAAATTTCAGGAAATAACCGAAGAAATTTTTCGAGATAAAAGAATAAGCCAAGATTTTTGAAATGGTTTATTGCAATTTGGACGTGCAAGGAAGAAATGAAGAACACGGCACAAAGTGAAACGACTAACGCAAGAGGCCTGATCATTTAAAGCAAATTTCAGGAAATAACCAAAGAAATTTTTCGAGATAAAAGAATAAGCCAAGATTTTTGAAATGGTTTATTGCAATTTGGACGTGCAAGGAAGAAATGAAGAACACGGCACAAAGTGAAACGACTAACGCAAGAGGCCTGATCATTTAAAGCAAATTTCAGGAAATAACCGAAGAAATTTTTCGAGATAAAAGAATAAGCCAAGATTTTTGAAATGGTTTATTGCAATTTGGACGTGCAAGGAAGAAATGAAGAACACGGCACAAAGTGAAACGACTAACGCAAGAGGCCTGATCATTTAAAGCAAATTTCAGGAAATAACCGAAGAAATTTTTCGAGATAAAAGAATAAGCCAAGATTTTTGAAATGGTTTATTGCAATTTGGACGTGCAAGGAAGAAATGAAGAACACGGCACAAAGTGAAACGACTAACGCAAGAGGCCTGATCATTTAAAGCAAATTTCAGCCGAAGAAATTTTTCGAGATAAAAGAATAAGCCAAGATTTTTGAAATGGTTTATTGCAATTTGGACGTGCAAGGAAGAAATGAAGAACACGGCACAAAGTGAAACGACTAACGCAAGAGGCCTGATCATTTAAAGCAAATTTCAGGAAATAACCAAAGAAATTTTTCGAGATAAAAGAATAAGCCAAGATTTTTAACGGTTTATTGCAATTTGGACGTGCAAGGAAGAAATGAAGAGCACGGCACAAAGTGAAACGACTAACGCAAGAGGCCTGATCATTTAAAGCAAATTTCAGGAAATAACCGAAGAAATTTTTCGAGATAAAAGAATAAGCCAAGATTTTTTAAATGGTTTATTGCAATTTGGACGTGCAAGGAAGAAATGAAGAGCACGGCACAAAGTGAAACGACTAAAGCAAGAGGTCTGATCATTTAAAGCAAATTTCAGGAAATAACCAAAGAAATTTTTCGAGATAAAAGAATAAGCCAAGATTTTTGAAATGGTTTATTGCAATTTGGACGTGCAAGGAAGAAATGAAGAGCACGGCACAAAGTGAAACGACTAACGCAAGAGGCCTGATCATTTAAAGCAAATTTCAGGAAATAACCGAAGAAATTTTTCGAGATAAAAGAATAAGCGAAGATTTTTGATATGGTTTATTGCAATTTGGACGTGCAAGGAAGAAATGAAGAACACGGCACAAAGTGAAACGACTAACGCAAGAGGCCTGATCATTTAAAGCAAATTTCAGGAAATAACTGAAGAAATTTTTCGAGATAAAAGAATAAGCCAAGATTTTTTAAATGGTTTATTGCAATTTGGACATGCAAGGAAGAAATGAAGAACACGGCACAAAGTGAAACGACTAAAGCAAGAGGTCTGATCATTTAAAGCAAATTTCAGGAAATAACCAAAGACATTTTTCGAGATAAAAGAATAAGCCAAGATTTTTGAAATGGTTTATTGCAATTTGGACGTGCAAGGAAGAAATGAAGAACATGGCACAAAGTGAAACGACTAACGCAAGAGGCCTGATCATTTAAAGCAAATTTCAGGAAATAACCGAAGAAATTTTTCGAGATAAAAGAATAAGCCAAGATTTTTGAAATGGTTTATTGCAATTTGGACGTGCAAGGAAGAAATGAAGAACACGGCACAAAGTGAAACGACTAACGCAAGAGGCCTGATCATTTAAAGCAAATTTCAGGAAATAACCAAAGAAATTTTTCGAGATAAAAGAATAAGCCAAGATTTTTGAAATGGTTTATTGCAATTTGGACGTGCAAGGAAGAAATGAAGAACACGGCACAAAGTGAAACGACTAACGCAAGAGGCCTGATCATTTAAAGCAAATTTCAGGAAATAACCGAAGAAATTTTTCGAGATAAAAGAATAAGCCAAGATTTTTGAAATGGTTTATTGCAATTTGGACGTGCAAGGAGGAAATGAAGAACACGGCACAAAGTGAAACGACTAACGCAAGAGGCCTGATCATTTAAAGCAAATTTCAGGAAATAACCGAAGAAATTTTTCGAGATAAAAGAATAAGCGAAGATTTTTGAAATGGTTTATTGCAATTTGGACATGCAAGGAAGAAATGAAGAACACGGCACAAAGTGAAACGACTAACGCAAGAGGCCTGATCATTTAAAGCAAATTTCAGGAAATAACTGAAGAAATTTTTCGAGATAAAAGAATAAGCGAAGATTTTTTAAATGGTTTATTGCAATTTGGACGTGCAAGGAAGAAATGAAGAGCACGGCACAAAGTGAAACGACTAACGCAAGAGACCTGATCATTTAAAGCAAATTTCAGGAAATAACTGAAGAAATTTTTCGAGATAAAAGAATAAGCGAAGATTTTTTAAATGGTTTATTGCAATTTGGACGTGCAAGGAAGAAATGAAGAACACGGCACAAAGTGAAACGACTAACGCAAGAGACCTGATAATTTAAAGCAAATTTCAGGAAATAACCGAAGAAATTTTTCGAGATAAAAGAATATGCGAAGATTTTTTCAAATGGTTTATTGCAATTTGGACGTGCAAGGAAGAAATGAAGAGCACGGCACAAAGTGAAACGACTAAAGCAAGAGACCTGATCATTTAAAGCAAATTTCAGGAAATAACCGAAGAAATTTTTCGAGATAAAAGAATAAGCGAAGATTTTTGAAATGGTTTATTGCAATTTGGACGTGCAAGGAAGAAATGAAGAGCACGGCACAAAGTGAAACGACTAAAGCAAGAGACCTGATCATTTAAAGCAAATTTCAGGAAATAACCGAAGAAATTTTTCGAGATAAAAGAATAAGCGAAGATTTTTGAAATGGTTTATTGCAATTTGGACGTGCAAGGAAGAAATGAAGAACACGGCACAAAGTGAAACGACTAACGCAAGAGGCCTGATCATTTAAAGCAAATTTCAGGAAATAACTGACGAAATTTTTCGAGATAAAAGAATAAGCCAAGATTTTTTAAATGGTTTATTGCAATTTGGACGTGCAAGGAAGAAATGAAGAACACGGCACAAAGTGAAACGACTAACGCAAGAGGCCTGATCATTTAAAGCAAATTTCAGGAAATAACTGAAAAAAATTTTCGAGATAAAAGAATAAGCCAAGATTTTTTAAATGGTTTATTGCAATTTGGACGTGCAAAGAAGAACAATGCAAAGTGAAACGACTAATGCCTTAGTCCAATTGGCTGTTATAATCTATTGATCAATAGTGATGAATAATGGAACACGAAAGTGTTATTTTATTTAAGACAATATTTCCTCAGGCAAACGACAAACTTTGTTCGAATATTTTACGTAATCAATTTTTTAATATTGAAGAGCCTACTTGCTTTGCTCGCGTGGATTTTGAGATTTCATAAACATAATTTCCCGTCTTATACTCGGCTATTCAAATTAGAATGCTCACTTATAAAATCAATATCCTGATGAACTTTTACCAGTAACCTGGATTTATTGATTTTTTTCTAAGCGAAGGTGGTTCCACTTTATGTCGATTGATTTTGAAATCCCAGTGAGCCTCTATTGCAAGGCTCAATTTCCCGGAAAAATTTCAGCTCTCTATCCACTGTCGTTTTTGTTATATTCCACTTATAAAATCAATATCCTGATGAACTTTTACCAGTAACCTGGATTTATTGATTTTTTTTCTAAGCGAAGGTGGTTCCACTTTATGTCGATTGATTTTGAAATCCCAGTGAGCCTCTATTGCATGGCTCAATTTCCCAGAAAAATTTCAGCTCTCTATCCACTGTCGTTTTGTTATATTCCACTTATAAAATCAATATCCTGATGAACTTTTACCAGTAACCTGGATTTATTGATTTTTTTTCTAAGCGAAGGTGGTTCCACTTTATGTCGATTGATTTTGAAATCCCAGTGAGCCTCTATTGCATGGCTCAATTTCCCAGAAAAATTTCAGCTCTCTATCCACTGTCGTTTTTGTTATATTCCACTTATAAAATCAATATCCTGATGAACTTTTACCAGTAACCTGGATTTATTGATTTTTTTTTTTAAGCGAAGGTGGTCCACTTTATGTAGATTGATTTTGAAATCCCATTGAGCAATTCTATTGTAGGGCTCGAATTTCCCGGCCAAATTTCAGCCCTCTATCCACTGCCGTTTTTGTGATATTCTGACGGAAATCTTGCATCAATCACAATTTCGACGATTCGACTTTTCGTGTTTCGGTATCACTTCGTGTTCGTGAAGATATTAAATCTGCAGTATATACATTTATCCCTTAAACAACCATTCCGTGGACATTTCGTCCGTTTATAATCGGCTGAATTTTAAAAAATTCTGAAACACGTGCTACGTTTCTTGTAGCAGAGTATGTACATTGAGCCGCCTCGGTGGTCTAGTGGATAGCGTACTAGGCTTTCACCCCGAGGACCCGGGTTCGATTCCCGGCGAGGGCTTGGCATTTTCATACGCTATACATCATCCCATCGTCTGCATTAGCCCAAGTGTGCACAACAGTCAGACGTTAAACACCAAAAAAAAAAAAGTATGTACATTGTTTCAAGAAAATGCAACCAAAAAAAAACTGGTTCAAATACAAACTTGTATAGCCCTTTCTAACCCTTTAGAAAATTGGATTGTGTCCTAAATTAAGCATGTCAGAATAACCTATCACGAGATGCCTCAAAAATTGATTTTAAAATATAACTTAAAATTTCCAGCAATAACAGTGTATGTGTGTGTGTGTGTGTGTGTGTGTGTGTGTGTGTGTGTGTGTGTGTGTGTGCACGCGCGCGCGCTCGCGCATTAAATTATATAAATACGATTCCTAATAATAAACGTTTACCCAAATCACAGGGATATTGAATTAAAGCTCAGCACAAAACCGTAATTTATAAATTAATTAAATTAATCATAAAAACCTTTTACAGCTTTTAATATTGTATTATTTACAAACTGAGTGTTCCAGTTTAACTTTATTTCATGACCGCCACACTTTTTAAATCTTAAAGTGAGATAGTTATTAAAAATACTGATATTAAGATACGGTTATAGTCTCGTTTATACGAGCTTAGTGCTATTATTAATAACATCAGTGCTAATATTTATCATATCAGTGCTAATATTTTAATCATATCAGGTGCTAAAATAATCACATCAGTACTAATGTTAATCGTATCAGTGCTAATATTAATCACATCAATGCTAATATTAATCATACCAATGCTTATATTAATCACATTAGTGTTGACATTAATCATATAAGTGCTAATATTAATCGTATCAGTGCTAATATTAATCATACTCTCAGTGCTAATATTAATCATATCAGTGCTAATATTAATCATATCAGTGCTTACATTAATCATATCAGTACTAATATTAATCATATCAGTGCTAATATTAATCATATCAGTGCTTACATTAATCGTATCAGTGCTAATATTAATCATATCAGTGCTTACATTAATCGTATCAGTGCTAATATTAATCATATCAGTGCTAATATTAATCATATCAGTGCTTACATTAATCATATCAGTGCTAATATTAATCATATCAGTGCTAATATTAATCATATCAGTGCTAATATGAATCATATCAGTGCTTACATTAAGCATATCAGTGCTAATATTAATCATATCAGTGCTAATATTAATCGTATAAATGCTAATATTAATCATATCAGTGCTTATATTAATCACATTAGTGTTGACATTAATCATATCAGTGCTAATAATAATCATATCAGATGCTAATATTAATCATATAAGGGCTAATATTAATCATACCAATTCATTAATCACATTAGTGCTGACATTAATCATATCAGTGCTAATATTAATCACATCAGTACTAATATTAATCATATCAGATGCTAATATTAATCATATCAGTGCTAATATTAATTGTATCAATGCTAATATTAATCATATCAGTGCTTATATTAATCACATTAGTGTTGACATTAATCATATCAGTGCTAATATTAATCATATAAGGGCTAATATTAATCATATCAGATGCTAATATTAATCATATAAGGGCTAATATTAATCATACCAATTCATTAATCACATTAGTGCTGACATTAATCACATCAGTACTAATATTAATCACATCAGGGCACTAAGCATTAAGCAATCAGAACGTGTAAGCCCTAGTACTAAACCTCAGTAAACTGTGCAAGTGGGAGTAAAGAGAAACGGTCTTATTTTACAAAGGACAAGTAGCCCCCTCACTTCTCCGCACTACTCTCTGCGTTCCTTTGCCCCGTGTGAACAGTTCAGCTTAGTGCTTGGTGACAGAAACCACAATAATATTTATTCAACAATTTAAATACTGCGAGTGTTTGTGGAATACAAATATGCATCCTCGATTTTTCTTCAAGCTCTCCTACTTTACTTTATTATTCGTTAAAGTACGAAGATGCAGCAAAATTTAAAAAGATTTCTACATCAAAATTTAAAAAAAAGATTATTACAAACAATTATTATATTTTTAAAAAACCGCACGCACACGCGCGCGCGCACACACAGAGATAGAGAGGGGGGAGGAAAGAGAACAAAAAAGAAAAAAGTAGAAAAACTCTTGGTCAGCTATGTAAAGCATAAAAAATTCACCTGTCCCTGCCAACTTTCGCCTGAACAATCCACTGTTTATTGTTTATTTATGGTGGGTCTCGCCTCTCGCTCTACCGCAGACAGGCAAACTCCGAGTTACACAGGAAAGTCAGCAACACGCAATTATATTTTAAAACATTTTTATATTTAAAAAAAAACCACTCACCGTCCACGTGCACATGAATTCAATTATTTCATAGTGGATAACAGATAAATAAAAAACATTAAATTATTATTATTCAATGTTGTCTAGACAATTTTAATGCTTACTGGACATTACAGTAGGGCAATATTACACAAAATGACCAGATGTCCTCTCTTAAGAATGGCTACAGCCTCTTCGTATGGACTTTCTCGCAGAACGAAGTATAAAAACTAAATCAGGAAGATAACTTAAATATTCATAGCTGCACAAAAATATGGCCACAACGTTCGAATCCAGCTATGACTGCAATTAACTTTTTTTTACAAGTTAAAAAGATTTCTCGGGTATGACTACCCACTCAAGACTATCAAACCGTATAAAAAATGTGCACGAAATGATTAACGATCAAATGATTTTTATTTCTTCCAACAAAAACACTTTACTTTTTATTGGACCATTATTTTACTTTTAATAGTTAGACCCAGACTCAGAACCACGGAATGAGTATCAATCATGATCTGGGAATACGTTTTGAAGGATTGTTAACAAAGTTATATACTATTGTATACAATTATACCGTACATAATTATACATATAATATATTGTAAATATAATGTACAATAACGGTGTGTGTGTGTGTGTGGGTGTATCTGTATATATTTGTGTATGTGTGTGTGTGTGTGTGTGTGTGTGTGTGTGTGTGTGTGTGTGTGTGTGTGTGTGTGTGTGTGTGAGAGAGAGAGAGAGAGAGGGGGGGGGAGAGCACACACACACACACACACGCGCGCGCGCGAGCATGTTAGCAATCTAATTTTTTCTGAGCAAATCTTTTCAACACGGTAGACAAGCAAAATCTTAAAACAACTTTGTTTACGTAAAACATTTTTTAATATCAGATTTCAGTGATCTGCTTAAACAGACATTATAAACTGGAAAACAAACCGGACTACAATTCAGAAATTCTCCTTTTTCAATTGTAGTTTTAAAATTACTTTCACTACGTGGTTTGTTTACTCTGTTTCCAATTTTCCCGTTTATTTGAGCTTCTTCCAATCAGACACTTGTGTATTTATCAAGCAAGGTAGGCTTAAATTACTTATCCTTTAAATTAGGTAAGCCTGTACTATACTAAGATCCTACGTTCAATTAAAGAAAATAAATTGGTTTTATAGAGTTTTCAAGAGAATTTCCGTTGCCTGACAGAAGGATTTCTTGAAGATTAAGCGAATAATTCATCCCGCACTCTTTGGAAAAGATATGACAAATTATTCTTTTCCAAACTGTGGATGCCTTATGAACAATTTTCTGTCAGCAGTGTATGCTAACAGTATTTATGTAAAAGAACAGTGAACAGTTTAGAGAACAGTCTACAAATATGACAGTGTACAGCAAAACACTGTGCACATAAGAGAAAATTCCTGTGTTAAAATATAAGAGAAAATTCTGTTTGCAGTCAATACAATCACGGCATTTATGTAAAAGTACAGTGACTAGTTTAGAGAACAGTCTACAAATATAACAGTGTGCAAAACTGTGTAAACAGGAGAAACTTTCTGTGGTAAACAATGAAGAAAATTCTGCTAGCACTGTACAGTTAGTGCAATGTAAAGAAGTGAGCAATTTAGACAATAATCACAAACAGAAAATTCTGTAGCAAAGTATACACAGAGCACTTATGTAAAAGAACAGTGAACAGTTTTGATAACATCCTACAAATATGAAAGTGTACAGTGTGTGCTTTAGTGATGAACGTAAGAGAAAATTCTGTTAGCAATGCACGCTTAAAACATTTACATAAAAGAACAGTGAAAAGTTGTATACTTTAGTGATGAACGTAAGAGAAAATTCTGTTAGCAATGCACACTTAAAGCATTTACATAAAAAAACAGTGAAATGTGTGCTTTAGTGATGAATGTAAGAGAAAATTCTGTTAACAATGCACGCTTAAAACATTTACATAAAATAACAGTGAAATGTAGTGTGCTTTGGTGATGAACATAAGAGAAAATTCTGTTAAAAATGCACGCTTAAAACATTTACATAAAATAACAGTGAAATGTTGTGCGCTTTAGTGATGGACATAAGAGAAAATTCTGTTAGCAATGATCGCTTAAAGTATTTACATAAAATAACAGTGAAACGTTGTGTGCTTTAGTGATGAACGTAAGAGAAAATTCTGTTAGCAATGTTCGCTTAGAGCATTTACATAAAATAACAGTGAAATGTTGTGCGCTTTAGTGATGAACGTGAGAGAAAATTCTGTTAGCAATGTTCGCTTAGAGCATTTATTTAAGAGACCGGTGAACAGTTTTGAAAACACCCTACAAAAATGAAAGTGTACAGTGTGCGCTTTAGTGATGAACGTAAGAGAATATTCTGTTAGTAATGCACGCTTAAAACATTACATAAAAGAACAGGGAAAAGTTGTGTACTTTATCAATGATTTTTTCCACAAATTTTCCCAAACCTAATATACAGTATCCATATGTTAAGATAATCTCAAAATGCAGATCGTTGATTCTTTTTCACAAATATAATCAGATCCAATATACAATATTCATATGTAAAGATAACCTCAAAATGCAGATCGTTGATTCTTTTTCACAAATTTTACCAGATCCAATATACAGTATTCATATGTTAACATAACCTCAAAATTCAGATCGATGATTCATTTTCACAAATTTTTTCAGACCCAATATACAGTATGAATATGTTAAGATATACCTCAAAATGTAGATAGTTGATTCTTTTTCATAAATTTTCCCAAACCCAAGATGCAATACTCGTATTCTTCTTCCTGCGTCTCTCTGCATATTAAATGCGTACACTTTAACTAACAAAAATAGAATGCATTTAGTTGCAAGGCTTTTATCATAGGCACTAACGGATTTCCGTATCCCATTAAGTGCCCACGTGTAAACAATTAATACCCAAAAGCGGCTGACTGCCATCTCGTGACAACTGCATAATTCCAGTGTAATGTTGACCATACACAACATTGCATTTAGGTCTCCCACGGGTAAATGAATTAAACGGTTACATCATTGCTTATATGCAAACATAATAAAATGCAACATTGTCAGTAAAGCCTATGCTCAGCGATAGATGAGCACTTCCTCTGCGCGTTGTTGCGATTTCCGTTTATATCTCTAATGTCGTGTTTCCAATAATCGCGCGCGACCTCGGTGGCCTAGTTGATAGCGTACTGGGCTTTCACTCCCAGGACCCGGGTTCGATTCCCGGCCAGGGATGGAATTTTCATACGCTATAAATTATCCCATCGTCTGCATTAGCCCAAGTGTGCACAATAGTCGGACGTCAAAAACCAAAAAAAATCAATAATCGCGGCACGCAACTGTCTCGCTGACGTGAAAGGAGCGAAATTCCAAGTGTTATTTCTAACTTTCCTTTTTTTTAATTACGATTTCATCTCCATAATCAGCATTAAAGTGCGTGTACCAACACTTTAAACGTTTAAATTACAGGTTTAAACTACATCGGATATACGAAAAAACTGCCTCAAATTCAAAATCTTTATTTCAATGGATTTTGATAATTTTAAATGCTAAATTATCACTTTTTTTAACTCTAATTACGATGTCGATATTATACTTTCGAAAAAACTTTAAAGTAAAAAAGATCGCAAATTTTTACAGACCAATATCGATTTTTGTTTTCAGTTTGAATAAAACAGGACTAAAATTATAAATGTGACTGCTCCAATGAAATTCCGCTAATAATTCAATCACAGTCCTCAATCCTAGGCAATTATGTTTACTGTATTACAAATTGGTGACAATTTTCTAAAGCGGCGATCAAGCTTTTTAGCCTGATGGCCTTGAGCGCACACCCGGACCTTGAAATGAACGCCGATGCTATACTATAAATCACTTTTTGACGTGTATACGTCGTAGTGCTTTGGTCATTTAGTCATATATGTCACTAAAGAAAATGACACACATAGTTTTGTGCCAGCCGTTACACCAGTCGGCGCTAAGCTTGAGACTCTCGAATGTCAGTGACTAGACATAGCAATGCATGTAAAGTATCAGACACTTACTAGGGTTTCAAAGCCTGCAACATGGGGACTCTCGAATGTCAGTGACTGCACATAGCTATGCGTCTAAAGTGTCAGACACTTAGCCCTGAGTAGAGTTTCAAAGCCTGCAACATGGGGACACTCGAATGTCAGTGACTGCACATAGCTATGTGTCTAAAGTATCAGACACTTAGCCCAATGCAGGGTTTCAAAGCCTGCAAATGGGGACTCTCGAATGTCAGTGACTGCACATAGCTATGTGTCTAAAGTATCAGACACTTAGCCCAAAGCAGGGTTTCAAAGCCTGCAAATGGGGACTCTCGAATGTCAGTGACTGCACATAGCTATGTGTCTAAAGTATCAAACACTTAGCCCAAAGCAGGGTTTCAAAGCCTGCAAATGGGGACTCTCGAATGTCAGTGACTGCACATAGCTATGTGTCTAAAGTATCAGACACTTAGCCCAAAGCAGGGTTTCAAAGCCTGCAACATTGGGACTTAGCCCAAAGCAGGGTTTCAAAGCCTGCAAATGGGGACTCTCGAATGTCAGTCACTGCACATAGCTATGTACCTAAAGTATCAGACACTTAGCCCAAAGCAGGGTTTCAAAGCCTGCAAATGGGGACTCTCGAATGTCAGTGACTGCACATAGCTATGTGTCTAAAGTATCAAACACTTAGCCCAAAGCAGGGTTTCAAAGCCTGCAAATGGGGACTCTCGAATGTCAGTGACTGCACATAGCTATGTGTCTAAAGTATCAGACACTTAGCCCAAAGCAGGGTTTCAAAGCCTGCAACATTGGGACTTAGCCCAAAGCAGGGTTTCAAAGCCTGCAAATGGGGACTCTCGAATGTCAGTCACTGCACATAGCTATGTACCTAAAGTATCAGACACTTAGCCCAAAGCAGGGTTTCAAAGCCTGCAACATTGGGACTCTCGAATGTCAGTGACTGCACATAGCTATGCGTCTAAAGTGTCAGACACTTAGCCCTGAGTAGGGTTTCAAAGCCTGCAACATGGGGACTTTCGAATGTCAGTGACTCCACATAGCTATGCGTCTAAAGTGTCAGACACTTAGCCCTGAGTAGGGTTTCAAAGCCTGCAACATGTGGACTCTCGAATGTCAGTGACTGCAAATAGCTATGCGTCTAAAGTGTCAGACACTTAGCCCTGAGTAGGGTTTCAAAGCCTGCAACATGGGGACTCTCGAATGTCAGTGATTGCACATAGCTATGCGTCTAAAGTGTCAGACACTTAGCCCTGAGTAGGGTTTCAAAGCCTGCAAATGGGGACTCTCGAATGTCAGTGATTGCACATAGCTATGCGTCTAAAGTGTCAGACACTTAGACCTGAGTAGGGTTTCAAAGCCTACAAATGGGGACTCTCGAATGTCAGTGACTGCACATAGCTATGTGTCTAAAGTATCAGACACTTAGCCCAAAGCAGGGTTTCAAAGCCTGCAAATGGGGACTCTCGAATGTCAGTGACTGCACATAGCTATGTGTCTAAAGTATCAGACACTTAGCCCAAAGCAGGGTTTCAAAGCCTGCAACATGGGGACTCTCGAATGTCAGTGACTGCACATAGCTATGCGTCTAAAGTGTCAGACACTTAGCCCTGAGTAGGGTTTCAAAGCCTGCAACATGGGGACTCTCGAATGTCAGTGACTCCACATAGCTATGCGTCTAAAGTGTCAGACACTTAGCCCTGAGTAGGGTTTCAAAGCTTGCAACATGGGGACTCTCGAATGTCAGTGACTGCAAATAGCTATGCGTCTAAAGTGTCAGACACTTAGCCCTGAGTAGGGTTTCAAAGCCTGCAACATGGGGACTCTCGAATGTCAGTGATTGCACATAGCTATGCGTCTAAAGTGTCAGACACTTAGCCCTGAGTAGGGTTTCAAAGCCTGTAACATGGGGACTCCCGAATGTCAGTGACTGCACATAGCTATGCGTCTAAAGTGTCAGACACTTAGCCCTGAGTAGAGTTTCAAAGCCTGCAACATGGGGACACTCGAATGTCAGTGACTGCACATAGCTATGTGTCTAAAGTATCAGACACTTAGCCCAATGCAGGGTTTCAAAGCCTGCAAATGGGGACTCTCGAATGTCAGTGACTGCACATAGCTATGTGTCTAAAGTATCAGACACTTAGCCCAAAGCAGGGTTTCAAAGCCTGCAAATGGGGACTCTCGAATGTCAGTGACTGCACATAGCTATGTGTCTAAAGTATCAAAAACTTAGCCCAAAGCAGGGTTTCAAAGCCTGCAAATGGGGACTCTCGAATGTCAGTGACTGCACATAGCTATGTGTCTAAAGTATCAGACACTTAGCCCAAAGCAGGGTTTCAAAGCCTGCAACATTAGGACTTAGCCCAAAGCAGGGTTTCAAAGCCTGCAAATGGGGACTCTCGAATGTCAGTCACTGCACATAGCTATGTACCTAAAGTATCAGACACTTAGCCCAAAGCAGGGTTTCAAAGCCTGCAACATTGGGACTCTCGAATGTCAGTGACTGCACATAGCTATGCGTCTAAAGTGTCAGACACTTAGCCCTGAGTAGGGTTTCTAAGCCTGAAACATGGGGACTCTCGAATGTCAGTGACTGCACATAGCTACGCATCTAAAGTGTCAGACACTTAGCCCTGAGTAGGGTTTTAAAGCCTGCAACATGGGGACTTTCGAATGTCAGTGACTCCACATAGCTATGCGTCTAAAGTGTCAGACACTTAGCCCTGAGTAGGGTTTCAAAGCCTGCAACATGTGGACTCTCGAATGTCAGTGACTGCAAATAGCTATGCGTCTAAAGTGTCAGACACTTAGCCCTGAGTAGGGTTTCAAAGCCTGCAACATGGGGACTCTCGAATGTCAGTGATTGCACATAGCTATGCGTCTAAAGTGTCAGACACTTAGCCCTGAGTAGAGTTTCAAAGCCTGTAACATGGGGACTCCCGAATGTCAGTGACTGCACATAGCTATGTGTCTAAAGTGTCAGACACTTAGCCCTGAATAGGGTTTCAAAGCCTGCAACATGGGGACTCTCGAATGTCAGTGACTGCACATAGCTATGTGTCTAAAGTATCAGACACTTAGCCCAATGCAGGGTTTCAAAGCCTGCAACAAGGGGACTCTCGAATGTCAGTGACTGCACATAGCTATGCGTCTAAAATGTCAGACACTTAGCCCTGAGTAGGGTTTCAAAGCCTGCAAATGGGGACTCTCGAATGTCAGTGACTGCACATAGCTATGTGTCTAAAGTATCAGACACTTAGCCCAAAGCAGGGTTTCAAAGCCTGCAAATGAGGACTCTCGAATGTCAGTGACTGCACATAGCTGTGTGTCTACAGTATCAGACACTTAGCCCAAAGCAGGGTTTCAAAGCCTGCAACAAGGGGACTCTCGAATGTCAGTCACTGCACATAGCTATGCGTCTAAAGTGTCAGACACTTAGCCCTGAGTAGGGTTTCAAAGCCTGCAACATGGGGACTCTCGAATGTCAGTGATTGCACATAGCTATGCGTCTAAAGTGTCAGACACTTAGCCCTGAGTAGGGTTTCAAAGCCTGTAACATGGGGACTCCCGAATGTCAGTGACTGCACATAGCTATGCGTCTAAAGTGTCAGACACTTAGCCCTGAGTAGGGTTTCAAAGCCTGCAACATGGGGACTCTCGAATGTCAGTGACTGCACATAGCTATGTGTCTAAAGTATCAGACACTTAGCCCAATGCAGGGTTTCAAAGCCTGCAACAAGGGGACTCTCGAATGTCAGTGACTGCACATAGCTATGCGTCTAAAGTGTCAGACACTTAGCCCTGAGTAGGGTTTCAAATACTGCAAATGGGGACTCTCGAATGTCAGTGATTGCACATACTATGCGTCTAAAGTGTCAGACACTTAGCCCTGAGTAGGGTTTCAAAGCCTGCAAATGGGGACTCTCGAATGTCAGTGATTGCACATAGCTATGCGTCTAAAGTGTCAGACACTTAGCCCTGAGTAGGGTTTCAAAGCCTGCAAATGGGGACTCTCGAATGTCAGTGACTGCACATAGCTATGTGTCTAAAGTATCAGACACTTAGCCCAAAGCAGGGTTTCAAAGCCTGCAAATGGGGACTCTCGAATGTCAGTGACTACACATAGCTGTGTGTCTACAGTATCAGACACTTAGCCCAAAGCAGGGTTTCAAAGCCTGCAACATGGGTACTCTCGAATGTCAGTGATTGCACATAGCTATGCGTCTAAAGTGTCAGACACTTAGCCCTGAGCAGGGTTTCAAAGCCTGTAACATAGGGACTCCCGAATGTCAGTGACTGCACATAGCTATGCGTCTAAAGTGTCAGACACTTAGCCCTGAGTAGGGATTCAAAGTCTGCAACATGGGGACTCCCGAATGTCAGTGACTGCACATAGCTATGCGTCTAAAGTGTCAGACACTTAGCCCTGAGTAGGGATTCAAAGTCTGCAACATGGGGACTCCCAAATGTTAGTGACTGCACGTAGCTATGCGTCTAAAGTATCAGACACTTAGCCGTGAGTAGGGATTCAAAGCCTGCAACATGGGGACTCTCGAATGTCAGTGACTGCACGTAGCTATGTGTCTAAAGTGTCAGTCACTTAGCCCTGAGTAGGGATTCAAAGCCTGTAACATAGGGACTCCCGAATGTCAGTGACTGCACATAGCTATGCGTCTAAAGTGTCAGACACTTAGCCCTGAGTAGGGATTCAAAGTCTGCAACATGGGGACTCCCGAATGTCAGTGACTGCACATAGCTATGCGTCTAAAGTGTCAGACACTTAGCCCTGAGTAGGGATTCAAAGTCTGCAACATGGGGACTCCCAAATGTTAGTGACTGCACGTAGCTATGCGTCTAAAGTATCAGACACTTAGCCGTGAGTAGGGATTTAAAGCCTGCAACATAGGGACTCCCGAATGTCAGTGACTGCACGTAGCTATGTGTCTAAAGTATCAGACACTTAGCCGTGAGTAGGGATTCAAAGCCTGCAACATAGGGACTCCCGAATGTCAGTGATTGCACATAGCTATGTGTCTAAAGTATCAGACACTTAGCCGTGAGTAGGGATTCAAAGCCTGCAACATAGGGACTCCCGAATGTCAGTGATTGCACATAGCTATGTGTCTAAAGTATCAGACACTTAGCCGTGAGTAGGGATTCAAAGCCTGCAACATAGGGACTCCCGAATGTCAGTGATTGCACATAGCTATGTGTCTAAAGTATCAGACACTTAGCTGTGAGTAGGGATTCAAAGCCTGCAACATAGGGACTCCCGAATGTCAGTGATTGCACATAGCTATGTGTCTAAAGTATCAGACACTTAGCCGTGAGTAGGGATTCAAAGCCTGCAACATGGGGACTCCCGAATGTCAGTGACTGCACGTAGCTATGTGTCTAAAGTGTCAGACACTTAGCTTTGAGTAGGGATTCAAAGCCTGCAACATGGGGACTCCCGAATGTCAGTGACTGCACGTAGCTATGTGTCTAAAGTGTCAGTCACTTAGCCCGGAGTAGGGTTTTAGAGCCTTAATATAAATTGTATTAAAAATTTATAAACAAAGTTACTCAGTGACGAATCTTTAGATTTGTTATGAACTTACGGAAATCACAAAATACGAAGTACAATTACAATGTAAAAATACTGTTTGAGATTATCACGCATGCCTTTTCAATTGACTAGAAGACCTATTAAAATTGCGTTTGCTATCCCTATAGTTGCAGGGACAAACACTTCAAAGAGCAGGATTGTATTTACTAAATGCGGTCTTTACTCACAGACTGCATAATTTATCAAATTATGCGTCACATTTAATAAGAGGGACACATACTTCGAGAAATAGAAAACTCAATGAAGGTACTACATGTGGCATAAAAAAAAGACATATGAACATTTTAGAGAACTTTGAAATTTTTAATTCTAAATTAAAGGGAGAAAACATAATAAATGAACAGATATCGTCGCAAACAGATATTACGTTTAAAAATCTAAAAATTTTCAAAAATTAACAGGAGGGACGACCGTTGAAGAGAAAGTTTAAAAGGATTGTCAGAAGCAAACGAAAACGTATTATTTTGAAGAGCCAATCAGAAGCGAGCACGTCAGTTTTAATGTACGCGTGCTGAATTGAGGAGGGGTACGAGGTGGAGATAGAAAATTATAAATAGGACGGGCCATAATATTGGTGACCAGTATAGATATAGTTTTTGAAAATGGAGGTTCTCCGAAACGCGTCAACGAAAGTAGAATTGACGAAGGTAGGGAAGGTAGATTCCCTACTGAACATAGTGACAACAATCCTAGCAGAAAAGAAGAATATAAAAAGAATGCTAGGTTAAGTTTCATTCTTTGAATAGTACTTTTTAGGGAATACTAGTTATATACGTAACAACTGAGTTAAACACCAAACAGCCAGTTAGGCTATAGTGTTCTTTAAAAAAATAAATAAATATTCTTTTCATTTAATATGACTTATTAATAATAATGAATTTTCATTTAATAACACGCATTTTATTAAACACCCCAACAGCCGAGTCGAGTTAGGTTATCAAGTTCTTAAAAAAAATTTACCAATATTTTGCCAAAACATTCCTCATAAGATGCGTTAAATTCATGTATGATGAAAAATACAATATTTCTCTCCATGCGATGTGTTGGTAACACCTACTTTAGTGCCGCGAGATCGAGTGTCGTCTGCTAATGATTCCGGCTGTCAAGATCCCTAAACTAAAAGTCAGCCATCTTTGTTATTCGGCAATTTCGTATGTCAGCAAATAGCCCACAACCCCCACGGGCTAAACGTCTGACTTTCGACACACAGATATGTGACATAACTATGTGCCTGAATGACAAAAGGAGTAAGAAGTACGACATATACTTTTCTCTCTGCCTCTTCACGAAAACCCTAATTTATCACTGTTACGTATACCTATATATAAATAGTACTGACCGATATAAAGGTAATAATAATAAAGACATTATTTATGTCTTCAAGAATATCACAATTTAATTTTAAATAGGCCTTACTGTACGTTAATATTGTTTAAAGCTATTTTTTCCTCATTGATAGTTGTCCAGCTCTAGTTGACAAGCATTTCAAGTCCCAAATTACCATTTGTTCTAAAATTTTACGTTTTTCTCTAGTTACAAAATTTCCAAATGCTTCAACATTCCAACCAAGGAAATTATTATTTTTTTTTTATTCAGTGGAAAATGTTTAATTCAAAAGCGAGTTACACGATTAATGGTGAGTGTTAAAATTAGATAGGTTACATATTTCAAAATATAAAAAAGAACATGGTTTTGAATAGTCGAGTCCCACAAAACATTTAAAAAATAAATAATAAATTTAATTCACTAGAAATTACAGACGGATGTATAAAATTTTAAAGCAGGCCTTTTAATGAAACTTCTACAGTAACTAATTTGGAAAAAAAAGAAAAAATACCAAAATCTAATAAAATATTATTTTATAAAATTTAGTACTTTTTTCGCGCCCTTGAAAAAGAAATTAATTACAAATATCTTACTAAACAACAAAATCCAGCAGTGCCTTCCAAAGTGTAAAGTCAAATTTCTAGGCTATTACAAAAAATCGATATTACAGATCAAAACCGAACAGTTTATAGACAAGGCTTCAACAATAGCAATGTAATTAAACATTTAATACCTTTCAATTAATTATTCAGTCACATAATGTACTTTAGACTGTCTAAGTTCTCAAGCAATTCAAAAAGTGATTTTTGATCATCCCTCAATGTGTGGATTTTTAAGGTCGCCTAAAAAATATTAAATTACATGAACAATGAATGTTATTTAAATTATAATAAATATGGCCTACAAATGAATTTTAAACAAACGTTTAAGTTAGCAAACATAACCTATTTTGTTACCTACCAATCAATCGTTAACTTAATTAAATGATATAATTTAAACCCTAATTCTTCAGTTATTTACCAAATAATTTAATTCTGTTCCAAAATATTACAAAAAAAAAAAACAAACAAAAAATGACTAGCCTTTCAATACCTATTTCTTTCCATATCAGCACACGTTTCTAAGATAGTTTTTAGTATGCCTTAAATATGGTTTCCCACGTACTAAATGAACAATTATTATACGTGGTAGTGGGGGATTCCTAAGAATAACAAAAATGTAAAATGGTTAAATAAAATTGGATTAAAAAAAACAAAAAATTATTCCAATAATTTCTTGAACGTTAACTAAAAAGCAATGCAAGTCAAAAAGAAATATATTTATCATTACGTTATACATTATACGACCTTTTCCATTTCGAGATGTACTGTTAACCTATTTCTTTGTAACGACCATCTTTATCAGCAATTCGTGTCAACTTTTATATAGCTAGGACTTAAACTACTGGATTAGTATATAACAAAATTTAACTTCTTAACTTGTGTTCATTGTTAAACCTAACCAAACCTGATAAGATTTTGTGTAGAATGAGATGTATATTATTTGTGCATTTGGTTGATTATTTTTTTTAAATGTGAAATAAAACTTGAAGTTAGATAGAAAAACTTGTACTTTTACCTAAAAAGAAAATTAAAAAAAAATGACATGATTTCACTGGTCACACTCTATATCCACCAATACAAACAGATATGCTTGTAAAATTGGATACATTTTGAAGGGAAGAAAGTTTGGGAGAAAAAGTAAACATTTTTTTGATAGAAAGGAGGCATAGTATTATTATTCTGCTTATCAGAAGCAGTCTTGTCTTTAGGTTGAAAATGACAGATGTTAAACTTATTGCATAAAGAAGCTTACAAAATGAGTCCTGATAGATCAATTTTCATATTTTCAATAAAGGCTAAAAATTTAAAATGCTAATTTATGCAGATTCAATGATGATTACAATGGTGAATTAGATTAGAAAAATTAAATTAGAAAAAGGATAAGATAAAAAAGTTGTTTTTTTTAAATATGGAATGGTCACAATTTTGGAACTCTAACAGATATTCCTGTGTAACAAAATTGTCAAAACTATTGCCTAAATCAATTTTGGGGCCAAGTTCAAACAGATTTACATTAAAAAATTTCCCTGAAAACACTAAAACTGATTTAAAAGATAAAGAGCTGGAATTCTAATAGGGGAGTAGAACCAATTCAAATAACAACTCTTGTGTCAGCTGAAAATTTAGACCTACTACATAGCTAATCCAATACATTATAAAATAAAAAATTCATGAAATTTTGCCTACCTAATAAACAACTTTTATCTTTGCCTATTGTAATTAATTATTTTTCCATTTGCCTGTCAGTCTACGCTTTTTTTTCTTAAAAAAAAGTTCAAGAACTACTTTTTATTTACCACAAAATGAGTACTATTGTAATTCATGCAGAAAATTAAGAAAAATTTCCCTCTTGTTCTTAGAGCTGACATAAATAAATAACAAAAAACCATTATAACCATTACACAAACTTTCTCAGATTCATATAAACATGCAAACAAAAAACCTGGTGTGGAAGCTACAAACTAAGAAAAAATTGGAAAATTAACAAAATTTCAGATTTTGCTTACAATTTGGTCACGTATGAAGATTCACAATTCAAATCAGTTAAATACATTTGAAATTAAACAAACTTATGGATTCAAAGTAAATAAAAAAACAAATAATTATTGTCGTTTGTTTTTTTTATTTAGTTTCAAACCAAATTTCACTTACGTCAAATTTTGTTATAATTACCTAGTTAATGAAGCTTTCTTATGATTATTTTTGAGAAATTCGTTTGATTTTTTTTCAATCTTTTTACGGAAGTTAAAAGCTGTCCGTACATTTTGCTTGACCACTTATGGATTACCCAAGACGTGTGCGGACACAGGCATCCAAGTAAAAAACTGCTTTTATTATTTACTGAACGCAGACACTAGAACTTTGGATCCGTCAAAATCTCAACATCGATTATTTTCACAATTACTGCCATTATACTTCATGCAGTCAGAAAGTAAGAAATTTGTACCCACTGCACACCAGAATAGGCTATACACTTGCAATCAAAAGTTGATAGGTTGAGTTCATGATGATTTAGGTAGCATACAATACAATATTAAGATCCTATAAATAAATTAATTATTTTTTTTTATTTTAAGGTGAAAAGCACATTGAGGTTATTGTCGCCTCCCTAAATGTAAGTGTGAATGTCAAGTGTTAAAGTCGTAAGTGTGTGTTTGAATCTGATATCGCGAGGGACGTCTCAATCCTCTCAATAGGTGCAGCTAGTCTGCGCCTCCCTGCAAGGATTAATTAAATAATCTGCCTATGATTATATTAAGTTAAATATAATTACTCTAACTGTTTAAGCAATTAATTTTTTTTTTAATTCCCAAAACAGGTAACAGTAAAAATAAGACAATACACTTTCAAAAAGATATTCACAGAAGATGATTGCAGAAGCATTTGATAAGGCAAGTATAAGATAATTAAAGTCTAATCTAGGCTGGGCTTTATAGATTGCATAATGCAAGAAACATAATATTTGTAATTACTGTACAAAGGTTATGTACTGACAAAGGTTATGCCTGTTAATAACCACAAGGTTCAACTCCCATCCTCTAAAATTTTAGTTATACCTAAATTTATAACTCAACATTCAGTATGCATTTATTTCCATGTAAACAATAATAAATCACAGATAGTAGTACAAAATTATTTATTTTGTAACACTGAATATAGTAAATTTAGTATGACAAGCATAACTTACAAATAACAGTATATACAGATTTTTCATAATGTGATTATAATGTTTCCTAATATTATAAAACCATATGTACAGATATAATAAAACCTGAAATTATATATAGCCCCTATGAGTACATATAGTTGACATTTGTGTGAGTATGTGTTTGTGTGTGTGTGTGTGTATATATATATATATATATATATATATATATATATATATATATATATATATATATATATACAACAATATGTATTACAAGAAAAAACTTGAAATTATATGTAGGCCTACATATAATGTTAAAATATGTATAATCTATGATGAAGTGTTATACTCTTCATCATAGATTAGAATATACATATTTTAACAATATATGTTGGCCTACAAATAATTTCAAGTCTTTGTAATGTTAGGAAGTGTTTTAATTATCATAATAAATTCTGAATACCTTACACAAATATACATAAAAACATGGGGGAAAATTCTGGTTACGACCTTTGTCTTTTTTATAAATTAATACATTTTAAGTTACAGTACATTTAAAAAGTATTCTCTAGGTACTGTATGAATTTTCTGAAATAACAAATATATAATAACCAGCCTACTGAATAAAATATTATGAAGGCATTTGATGATTCATTGTAGCCTAGCCACATAATCATTAATACTTCTGAACAACTTTACTAAATATTTGTAAGTATTAAGTTTAGAAATAATTTTTGTAATAAACTAATTAGCTTATTCATATTAGTCATGTTTAACCTTCCAACTCGATTTTATAAATTATGTAAAACAATTGTTGAATAGCTAAATTTATGAATATACACTACTAAAACAGAAAGATAACCGCATATAACCTAAGTTACAAAGCTAAACTTCGTTAATTTTATTTTATTTTATTTCTTAACAAGAAACTTTCAGAAGTCTAGAAATATTAAGGCCTAATGCAGTTTGTTACATTTTGCACAAAGGTATAACGTTTTTGTCAACCTGATCATTACATAAGGTTGACAAAAATTACTGCTTATTAAAATGCATATTAAAAAATAAACATTTTTTGAATAATACAATATTTGTACATAAACCCCTACAGTCAAAATTGAAAGCTAAAACTGCAAATGTAATGAGTACATGTCTTTCTTATTAAAAATATACATTGGTATACTTTTCTGCTTTGTTTGAAGAATTTAGTACCATACCTACAAAATAATCATAAAACAAGCAATAATTTATTATAACTCATAATTTACACAGATTTCTTAGGTTTACCCACAGTCAATGAGTAATAATTTATGGTACATGATGTAAATAATGAGCCTAAATATACTTTTATTATGCATAAAAACCGATTTATTCCCAGTTCGGGTATAAAAAAGCCATAAAATCTAAGACAAATATCTGAACTAAATTTGGATAATTAAAATCTATGCAGTGGTTTCTAAACTCTGTACTGCAGCACCGAATTCATCAAAGTGCGCTGTGAGCATGAGTCAAATTAGTAGAAAAGTGTTCATTGATTTTTTGGAACAGGATTATATTGGTTGTTTAGTAATTAAAATTTGTTCACAAGTTATACCGTAAGTTGCAAAAAACTCAAATTCATAGCATGGAGGCTGTTCCTGCACATGACTATCATTTCACTAATAACTAATTCTCATTTTTAAATTAACTTTGATACGAACAATTTATTACGAAGAAACTATCATATCCCTCTCACTAAAGAGTTTTCTTTTGTTTGATGGACTGATTTCTGATAGGTTTCCCTGGACGTCCCTCTGCTGCCTACTCTTCAAAGCAGTTTTATTGACTGCATCTTATCTCATAGAAGATGTATGATCTCATCTCTCACTACTTCTATCCCCACAGTCTGCTGCGGTTCACCACTGTTGGATTCCACAAAATTGAGTTCAACCCTAATTTCTTTCCCAAGTTCTCATTTCCCACATTTACTTCTGCAAGTTCCCCAGAGTGTGTTCCTTCTTCTATCGCAGGTTAGGTAGGTTCGCCCAGACTGCTGGTGGATAACATGGGATTAAGAAAAACACCAATCTCCTCCAGGTAATTCTGTTCTGATCTCAATCACTTTCATTTTAGATGAAGATCAACCAGTGGTTTGATTTTTGATAGGTTGCCTGTTTCACTGATGTATTCAACGGGATGGGAGTATAACCCTACTGTCTTCTTTCTACAAGTTCTCTACATGCCTCCTCGCACTTTTTGTTTTTAGTGGTTTTTACTAATTAGATCCCACAAGTAGCTAGGGATGTATGATGTCCACCCAGCATGTATAGGTAAGGCTAAGTAAAACTGGAGATTGCTCTGTATTCAGAATCCACATATTGACGCTAAGCTTCCCTTAGCCATAGAGCCATTTGTTCCACCTTAGCTTGTGATAGGCTTCTGTTAGATTGTAGTGCTATTCTAACATAACAGAGTATTAATTTATTTTGACTTTACAACGACCTACAAGGATGTATATGAAAAAGAGACCTAGGCCATCCTACTCTGAGGACATAATACAAGCATCAAGTATGTGAAAAATAAAAACTGCAAAATTAGCAATCACGAACGATATAGAGTACCTAGAAGTTCAATTCTTCACCAAATTTAAAGTATGAATGTTTCAATTAATAAATTAGATGCTGGACGTCTTATATCTTATTCACCCAAAGACGAAACAGATCTCGCAAACTGTATGAAAGCAAGAGCTGGAATAGGGTATCCGTGCAACAAAGAATACATAATTCATATTGTTGCTGAATATATCAAAGCAACCACACCATTTAAGGATAATATTCCAGGAACTAATTGGTATTATGGTTTTTTACGCACATCCACCACATTCTCTTTTTAAAAAGCCAGAACTTCTGCAAAAAAAAGAATTGAAAGTATGCAAGAAAGCCTGTTGTTATTTATAACTTCTCGTCGGAATTAAACAACCTTCTTAATGAATGCAAGCTTAACTCTGAAGACAAGGCATGCTTTTATTTTCAACTGTGATGAAAGTGGTTTTTCTTCTTACCCAAAATGTACTACAGCGATCCAAGAAAGAGGAACACCTTTAGTATGACTGGTATAACTGGTATATGACAGGTATAACTGGAGGTAGTGGAAGAAAATCAACAACTGCATTGGTTACTGCATCGGCAGATGGGGAGTTATTCATCACCATTTATTAAGATAGTACAGGCTAGTTGGGTTACAGCTGAATCTTATCCAGGCACTGTGTATGCCCATTGAGCTTCATCTAATAGTTGATCAAAGCAACATTTTTTTTGTGGTATAGTAGAGTATTTGTTTCCATGTTTAAACACTAAGAGAAATTAAAGAATTTCCAGATCAAATGGCATTACTGTTTGACAGCCATAGTGATGTGGGCTGGATTTTTTTTTTATTTTAAGGCGAAGAGCACACTGAGGCTATTATCGTCTCCCTAAATGTTAGTGTGAGTGTAAAGTGTTTAAGTCGTAAATGTAGTGTAGTAAGTGTGTGTGTTAGACTCAGGTACCACGAGGGATGTCTAAATCCTCTCCATAGATGCAGCTAGTCTGCACCCTCCTGCGGGGATGTGGACTGGAAATATTCCCAGTGGGAAGGAACTTATGAAGTGGGAATATTTCTGGGTATTTTTCCACAGGCCTGAAAGGTTCCCAAAAAGCAGGAATGTATAGGAAAAAAGTTAGATATTACTAGGTTTTAAGTATTTTGTCAATGTCTACTTCTCCTAAATTGCACATGTACATTAAAAAATTAATAAAATTGCTGTAATTTACATGTTTTATTACAAACCAAATTAAAACTTCTGATTATAAGTTTCCATGTTCCCGAGTAAGACACAACTGACACAATGAATTAGTGTAGTCTCTAGTCTTCCTTACTGAAAAATGTTATTGTATTACCTACTAACTTTTAAAGCTCTTTTGCTCTTCCTTATTTAGTAATATTAATTAAAGTTGTAGGTTAATACTACAGTGTCACACTAAACATTGGCCGGTTAGCCAGGGCAACAAACAACAAAATTTAAGCAAGAAAATCAAACAGTATTGTTAGGTTAAATATAAGATGAGAAATTGCAAGTTCATTTGTAGTATTTCTATGATCATCGACTTTATAAAACTTTAAACTATAATATTTGTTTTGTTTGGTTCTAATTTTCTTCTTTTTTTTTTTTTTTTACTTGGTATTTGAGGATGCTTTAGATCCAACATCCCTTAATAAAATCAGAAGGTGCTATAATTGTAATTATCATATTATACACTTACAGTCACAAACAGGCCTATAGTATGTTTACATTATTAAATTCATAATGTGTTATTGATTCTGTGAAGTTCTTGTGAGAAAAAAATTGACTAAATACATGTCAGGCAGGGTAATTAATGGGAACCAAAGACCTCAAAAATTTATAAACCACTGCCACATGTGATAACGCCAAATTTTAAGTTTGATACAGGCCTATTTATACTTTGCTGAAAAGAATTTATTTATACCGAATGTATGTTTTTCTCATAACTCAAAATGCTATGTTCAAATAACTCATTCATTAGGCCCTAAATATCTTATGCTGTAATACAAAAAAATGTGCAGTACCTCAGCTTAACTACTTTTTAAAACTTAAAAAAAGATTGTATTTAAATGCACTCATTGCATAGACAATTTCCAACAAAACAATTTCGTTCATTTATGTATTAAATTTGATGTACTGGTTTCATCTGCTAATGAATCTTTATATTAGACTATGAATAAAATTTGAGTAAAATCTATAATTTAATTTCAAGAATTATTACTAACTGTTTTAGAGATAGTAAACCATTTCATAATTTTATTTATTTTTTTATGTGATGAAAGACCATAAACAGTGTAAACTATATTTCATTCAAACTTTTCAATTATAAAGCTATATTTGAACATGAAAAATGTGCCCAACATCTTTCCCTATTTATTTTTGTTATTGCACTCATTTTAATTTTTAAAAAAAATTGTACCTTTTAAATTACATCTAAAAACTATCAGAAACTTTCACATGCAGTCATTTCAATTCTAAATGCCAACTGTCAAAACAACAAAAATTGAACAACCTATATGTATGAACACACCAATATTTTAAAATTTAATATGCAGACATTTCATCATTGCTACAGACTTTAAATTAACCAGTACTAAATATTAGTATAAACTATATAACAGTACTTATTAGTATTTGTAGTAGTAATATAGTAATATAGTAGTAGTATTATAGTAGGCCAATAGTAATAGTAAAGTATATTATACAATACAATAGTATAAACTAATGAGTCATCTCATTGTTTGCTTTTAAGGCCATACCTTAAGGCTAATTTATAATATACATACATACATACATATATATATATATATATATATATATATATATATATATATTTTTTTTTTTGCGTATATATATACGTACATATAGGATATGTATGTATGTATATATGTATGTATATATAATTTCTTTTGGAAGACATGTAAGCAGGCTTCATGCACAATAATTATGTAAGCAATCATTTTTATTTTCAACAAATTATTAAGGGCCTATACAGCGGAAAACTGTGCAGTTTATAAAATTAATTTTTGTTATTTAAACATAACACTATTAAAGAATTTGGCAGCATAACTTATAAAATGATTTTAAATATTTGTTTTAAAATATTGGTAAATATAGGTACATATATGTACAGTATTATATTTAATTTTAACAAATATTAATGAATGTTTAGTCTATGGGTATTCTTAAATTTATCAGTACATTCAACCTAATTAATACCTCAGTATATTAACTTATCTAAAAACACCATATTTAGATTAGGAATTTGTTTACAATCAATCTTATCTCATTCCCTCTGCTATAATTCTGTTTCAATATATATTTTCTTTAACAAAATATGACAATAAGCCTCATAGTTTTAAACACATAAGGATTTTTTTTTAAATTTATAATTTCAAAAAATGCTCTCATGACTAATTAACTGAAAAATGCCTTTCCCAGTCTCAAAATAATTTGCATGGTAAGAAATTATAAAATGAAAAAATGTTTGGTTAGTGCGAAATAACAGCTTTAATTATTTCAATAATAAATTATTCAAATAAATAATAAAAATATTAAGTCAATTAAATAACAGATTACTAAAAAACTAAACTTATAAAAAATGAGGTTCTATAATAAGTAGTTGTGTTTTGTATTGCCCTACAGGAAAACTACTTTCAAAATTGACTGTTAAATTTTATATAGGCTTTAAAAGCTCAAATTTTCGAAAGGTTTTTGTGACAATAAAACACTGGGTTTGGAAGTATGACTCTGCGTATAAAATACACTGTGATTACATTATTAAAATGAAAGTGATGTGATTAAGACTGCATTAAAGCAAATATTGATTCTAATTTAGGCTATTCCTGATAAAAAACAGTTTGTGGAACAAAAATGTAAACAATGATTTAAAATATTAGGAAAAAAATATTTTAAGATCTGGGAATTGTTTGAACAAAAAATTTATAAACCTAGTTTGGAACAAAATGAAGAATGATGTTTTAGGATTTTTCAATATTCAACATATTTTTGTTATTATGGGTTTATTATTAAGATGGTCATCACAAAGGAATGTAAACCTCAAAATGATAAGTCATAAAACATAATAAAAAGAAAATATTATAAAACAAAAGTTTAGAATGTTTAATAAATGTGTAGTATGTGTATAAATGTGCAATTTGGTTACTAAACTTTGTTTTTTATTAATTTTTAACCACTGCATTGCTTCACTCAGGACGAAGTTCACCATGTCTATATAATAACATAGAAAGTGTAATTTTTAAAAAATCACTAGATTATCAATTTCTTGAGTCCCCTACAAACCTTTTTCACCATTTTATTCAGAAAAACGTATAGACCTATATTTCAATAAAAAATTCTCTAGGCTATTTGCAGCAGGTTTGATTTTTAAAATGTTATTTACTTAGGCCTACAAATCCACTATGGCAACGACAAAGCTCTAATTTCCTTAAAATAAAATAGTTTGTAAAATGTTTAGTTTTAAAATAGGTAATAATTGAAGGCAGGTCTATAAAAAGTGTATTGTAAAAAATGTATTTTATTAGATAATCTATTACCACCCCAAGCTTGATTTTCAAAAAATCGCATGTGCTTTTTATTATTTTCATTAAAAAAAACAGTAATTTCAAGAAGAAGAAAAATTGTCAGATGTTATCAAACTGTTAATAAATTTTACCAAAATAATTAACTGTAACCTAAAAAAGCTTTACGCTAAGGTTTTTGATGACAATTGTATGCTAATTTCTTATAAGCTAACTAAGCAATATTTTAAATAAGCCCAATTAATTTACAAAAAGAGAGTTACTACTTACCCAGAGGCATGATCTTTGAAATCTTTTATGATCCCAGATGCAAGTATTCAATAGCGAACACGCTATAGTTGACCGAAAACATTAACATAATGTAGCCTACCACAATTTTTTTTCTTTTTTCACTCACTGCACTATAGGCTACTTTCAACACTTGGTCAAGTAATTTTTACCGTTATATATGGTTTACCATTTTCAGCAATTTTTAATAATAATAAAACTCAAACAAATGCTTCTTCCAAACAACTTTCATAGACGTGAACTTTATCCTAAACATCTTGGTGGGCTAGCTTTCTTCGAAAGCTTGTAAAACAAGAATTTGTACAAATATTTTGACTTAAAGTAACAATGTTTTTTTATATATAAGCTACTGTAGCTTCCAAAATTAGTAATAACTACCACAATAAGTTACTGTAGCCTCTAAATTGTAGTTAGTGTATACTTTTTTAAAATTGTACGCATGTACGCTATTGTAAATGTTAAAACGTTCAAAGCACGCCTTGAAAGGAACAAAATAAAAACAATTCTATAAAGTTCAGTAACATTATTAAAAGAATTATAAAAAGTCCTTTAAACTATAAATTTTTGATAAAACTTTCAAACGAGAGGGTTCGACCCTTCAACCAGTAAACACAATGGTGCCCAGATTCCTAGCCTCAAGCTGAAATTCCAAACTTTAACATTCACAATAATCTTCCATTTCATTATTTTCGGTTAGTTTCTTGAATGAGCACTTTATAGGTATATTGGTTAAAAGTAGTAACTGATATTAAATGTATTAATTAAAACAAAAAAACAGACACATACACATTCCAATAAATTAAATCAGTAGGCGTCTGTCCGCCACCATGTAATCGAAAGTGAACACTGAAAACTACACAGGATTCACAAGCAACATGACACTGGCGATGCGGCTGGTGTAAACGAAATCGCATCCCCACCAAACAAAGTTACTGTAACTGTAGTTTTGGCCACAAGATACCGCCACCTACTACACACTAATATTGAATTCATGAAACCTACTAGAAACTCTACTTGAGTGCTCTTGTATCGTAGTAAATAGCAAAATGTTATTAAAACTATCAATTAAATTTTAACAATGACTATAATACATTTGTTTTAATAATTAAAATATATCGTAGTATAAACATTTGATGTATCAATCATTACTTTTAAAATAATAAACTTCTTTGCAAAATATATTTATTCGGGAATCTACATTACCTATGATGTAATTTTAAAAAAATGTGTAATATTTGTATAGAGTAATGTTACAAAATATGTTGTTACAAAATTAATAATTTATTTGTGATTATTAAAAATACTTGTAATGCTAACAATATAGTAGTTTAGATTAGAATTTATTAATATTATTTTTGATTCAGTAGGGAGTATGAAAAAGGTTTCCCGAAATTGCAGCTCAACCATAGTTAAACCATTTCTTGAATGAAATATTATCTATGACTATTTGGTGCTATTTTATAAAAATATTGTCACTGCACAGCACCATGAGTAGTGTATATATGGCTTACAATCACATATAATATTTCTCAGAAGATAAATATTAACCTAGCATATATTTGTCCAATTTTTTTATTCTCTCTTAGATACATTTCTATTTCATTATAGCTGTCATAATTTATTCTAATGATAGATTTTGGGGGTTTTATTTTTCATACTCTCAGTAGCTCAGCTTAGACTGAAATATCAGGAGTATCACTATTCATCTCTGAGACTGCAAAAATTATGAATTTTACACTAACATTGTTGAAGTTTTAGGTATCTCCTCTCCACCCAGCGTGTTGGGATATCTTCCCTCCACAATATTAATAAGTAACCTCTTAGTAAGTAGGCTAGTTATATACAAGAATTTTGTTCGAAATCAGTCGATACTAGTTCAAAGTAATAGTGGAACATACATACACACATTTTTTTATATATTGTGTAAACAGAAGATATGTAATATACACTATAGAAATAAATAAATGTTTTTAAAAAATATTAGTAAATGTTTCTGATTTTGAAAACTTCAGCAGTTTTTTATAAATAAAATAAAGTGCAACATAGCAAACTAAATATTGGAAATTTCATTTTACGAATAAACCATGGTGTTACTTTAAGCTATTCTTATAAAAAAAGAAGAAATTGAGTGCAAGAAGTTATAAGTAACTAAGATACATACTCTTGGTTATATACTGAACACGTAAATATTCCATTTTCTTGGGTTTGACTTCATGTTACTATGGTAATGCCATCGAATAGCATCTTTTAGTATTAAAATAATGACCTGTGTTTATAAAAATATGCAGTTAGTGCAATAGAAAACTTCATAGAAACAATATATATATATATATATATATATTTCTTAAGATGTACTTCCATTAAACAAGAGTAAGGGACCCAGTTTTGAAGTGATTAAAGCATTCGTGATTCTTTTGTGCACCTAAAAGTTCTTAATTCAAGCTGCAGTTGCCTTACCCTTAACACTGATCCCTCGACCTCATTAATCTCATACATACCTCAGGCATAAGTATAGAAAATAAAAATATACAGGACTAATACAACTCCTATGCTTTACAAAAATATGTTTACAAGTTACTCAAAAATTAATGCAATTAGACTTTGTCATGACAGTTAACAAAACAATTTATAAAAGGTAACATTTGCCCTTCCCTTAAATTCCAAAACTTAGTTGCAACCTTCCTATCAAATGTTGTAAGCACAGTGTCCTAGTCTTTAAAACATGATAAAAGTAAAACATATCAAGGTGCATAAACACAGGTTTTAATCCACTATAGAGCTTTATTACTTGCTACTTTCAACCTTTACCAGAATATTGACATGACAATTATAGGTTTTGTTGATACCAGTTCAATACAATAGGTATTATTCTCAGTCAATGATCTGTAAAATTCAATACTGGTTGCAATAACATTCTAGGAAGGACTGCAACTGTTTTTATGTATAAATCTCAATGTTTTCAAAAATATGATTTAGAATACTTACCTTAAATGTCATTAATCGATTTACCATTTTAATTTTTCTGTATGGTACAGTACTTTCGAAGAACTGGCCAGTTTTCCATTTTAGAAAACCAATTACTGTAATGAGGAAAAACACTCTTACCCCTGTAGCTCCTTAAGTGTTCACAAATTTAATGATTTTATGATCTTTTGTATGTAGAACCTAAAAATTAACTGTACTAATATTATTTTTTAGGTAATTTAAAGTTTAAAGAAAATTGTCCTTGCAATTTAATTTACTCTTTAGATGAATTAAAAAAAAATGAGTGAGGCACTTAAACGGTAAGATAAACTAGATTGGAAATAACAATTTCTTGAAAAACGGTGATGAATCTGTGGTATTTGAATTATACAATACTTAAAAAAATGTGCTTTTGATGTTAGGTCTTTTTCAGCCACTGATATGCTAAATATTTTACTACTTATTGCCCATCTAGAACACAGAGAAACTTCCAGTCAAAATTTTAACTTTATATGAATTTTAGTTTTTGGGATAAAATACCACTCAGTCGTAGTTTGAGCTTCCCTAATATTAAATGGTACTATATTTTTTTTATTCCAAAGAATTTCCAACACAAAAGACTCACTTTTCCAATAACTTCAGCATATGACTTCTAAAAGACCACTATCATCACATTTTTATCTTAAAAAAATAAGCAAAAATACTTCTTTTAGCTGTAAAACAATTCAATACAAATATTAATACTATAAAAAAAAAATAATTATGAAGTAAATTTTATTACTGCAAATTCAAAAATAAATTCACTTCTAATACTTTGTGAAATGGTATTGTCTTCATTTTTTTGTGGTTTAAAATCTTTATGGCAATTCTAGTTTAATAAGACATACAGGACTTAAGACTTACAAATTGTAAGAGCTACCACACTCAAACCTGTGTAGCGTTTTAGCGAAATGCTGAGCTATGGCACTCGCCTCCATACTTAGAAGGCCATAATTCAAATGCATTAAAAAACAAATTTTAACATATACTAGCGATCATTAATATACAAGATTACACGAAAGAAACAAAGGTATAAATATTATAACATAAAACGTTCAGTGCACTTTATAGTGACAAATTTAATTTAATATTTAAAACAGCAACAAAGAAAAAATAACTTTTCACATACAATAATTACAAAATTACTTAAAACAACATTACACTTCGAGATTATTTGTTCCAAAATAAATACATAAAAAAATGACACATTGTGTAAAACCATTTACGTATTGTTACTGCAGTACGTTATGCATGATTTATAATCATTATGTATTAATGTGCACAGCATCAGCAATTATGTATGTACGTATGCATGCTTATGTATCTGTATATATAAATAGAGAAAGGAGAAATTTGTACATAATAAATCATATTTATCTTTTTCTCGATAAATATACTACATACAATGTAATTAATAATACGTTTTGTAACAAATATATTAGTAAAGTATGAATTATTTTCTATAAAAAGATGACAAAAAAGGAAAAATTTGTATTCACATGCCTGCTTGTAATTACTATTTTCGGTCTTTACTAAAAATCTGAAAATGTTTGCATTATTCAAAATATTAAAGACAGCAGAGGATGTTTTATTGCTTCAATTGTAGGTAATTATTGCTTTCATAATTACAAATAGTCTACATAAACATTAACAAACCGGTTTATAATTAAAGAAATATTCTTAATAAGTCTCACAATAATTAACAAGCTAATAAAATTATTGTTTTAAATTATCTTTGTTCAGCTACTGCTTTTTATTGTATGGTTCGAGAATATATTTCATTACTATAAAAAAAACCAATTTACTCGAGTTTTTATCAAAAGCTTAAATGAAAGTATGTGCGAGTGAATACATTCCTTATTATTAAAATAACTTTTTTTAAACTTATATGGAATTTTAAATTTAAATTCTACAAACAAAACTATGACATTAGATAGACAATGAAAAAGTAATGACACATTTTGACATTAAATTTTTGAAATTGTATTTATTTTTGGACAAAAATGGGAATTATAAATGCACTTTACACAAAATATAATTATACATAATATACAAAGTGCAGCATGAACAGTTAACACATTTCATGTAATAGTGAACACTCTGATTCAGTAAATGATTCAAATTAAGTTATACAATGTCAAATTCAAAAAAACATTTAAACTATTCTAATTTCATCATTTGACATCGATCTTATCATAATTAAAAAGATAATTTTGTTAACAAACAGTATATTTAATTTTGATAAAAATCATGAAGCTGAATAATCAGATACAATAATTTAGGCTTTGTCAAATGAAGATGTCGTAAAAGGACGTTCATAAGTAAGAATATAATGTAGTTAGAGCAGTGTTCCTACCATGCAGTATTGTTCTATAAAATTAATGTGTACCAGTTTTCTATAGTTTTATTTCATAATAAACTACTACATTAAATTTTGGAAATCACTTGGCCCTTTTTAGCTTTGCACTGCTAACTCTGTGAGCGATCAAATTTCACCAGACTAATGATTCACTGTCCACAATTTCTACTTTACCAACCTAGCAAATTAAAATTTTTTTTCCACATAAGAGATCTCTTACATTAAGTGAAAAGCATTTAATAAGGAAACGTCTGATGTTAATGCTATGTTTAAAGAAATACCGTCAAAGATGGCAAATCCATCTTGAACTGTCTCATATTGACTAAGCAATGCGAACGTTTTCCCTCTCAATGTAGAAAATGAGCGTAAACAATTACACGATGAAAACATACACTGAAGACCACACCTATACAGTAATCACAATACACTGATAAAAAATAAAATGTGTGCTATGGTAGATTACTTGCAAGGCAGTTATCCAAGGCTGCAGAATTGAAACAAACTTTATAAAAAAATGTCTAACTTAGAATTTGCTTTAAGAATGTTTCTTATATGACTACATTAATCTAGACAGTGTCCTTAACCCTGGAACTGGTGGATATTTTAGCCTTAACCGGCATGTCATATAATCATACTGTGCAGCATTATTCTAAAAAAATAATAGCTTCACAATAAACATAGCGTGTTGTATATCAGTATGTTCAGAAAATATTAGTAAATAATATTAAAAAAAATTAAAAAGCTATACATTTATAATAGGTTTTTCCATATTCAGAAATGAACAGATTGATTTTCTGAAATTTTTTTTTCACTTTCCATCAGTAACGAACAGCACAAAAACAATTTTTTTTTTAACACAAATGTAAAAAATATGCAGAATTTAGTTGTCAATAATAACATATTTACTTATCGCTACTTATTTTCACTAAAAACATTGAAAAAGTACATTATTTACAAAGTTACATATATTTATTCAGAGTGAAGGATTTGCTGTTTTTCTTCCCACTTTAGTTTCCCTTCACAATAATTAACAGAACAATCATTAATTCACGAACATCACTTGAATACAAATTGATCCGTTTTGTAGGTTACTTATTCAATACAAAAAACAAAAATAAACTGACATTACCAGGAGCTAGTAGGCTAGCACAACCAACAGTTTGCAGCAGTTGGAACACAAACTTTAGGCCAGTATAGACTTAAAAAGAAAAATTCTTATTGGCTGGTTTTTCAATCGAAATAAAGCTTCAAATGTCACCAATCGATTAGTATAAATTCGAATATAGTCGACCAATCAACAGGTAAGGGACAAATGAGTCGCAACATACCTCACCACTTCTAGGGTTAAAAGAATAAAGACCTCTAACAGAAGAAAAACTTTCAAGTTTGACAAATTTTCTCAATTGAATTTGATATTAAAAACTTTGCAACTTTAAAAAAGCTAATCAAGCTGAATCATTCTGATTAAACTGAATGCATTAGAACAGGTTTGGTTCACACAATCAAAAAATAGTAATTTTTAATATATTTATTTTAATGTTATTTCCCCAATCAATATAAAATTGCTTTTTGTTAGTAATTGAGGAAATCATTTACTTACTTTTGTTTTCAAATTACTTCCTTAATATGTGAACATGTAATTGGAAGTTACTAATATAATTAAAATGTACATAACATTTTATTGAAATATTTAAGTCTTAAAATGAATGAAAAAACTTGAAAGTATATGTGATAAAAGTCTCATAATATGAACTGCCTAGGCACACAAAATGTCGAATTTGCTACTCTGTATGTGTGCGCACACACATACATTATAAAATACCACTAAATCTACATGTTTATTATGTGTTAACATGTAAAACTATCCTTTAAAAACAACTTCATGATATTTCGTCTGACAACGAAAAAAATCACCAAAATTAATTTTGCAACCAACATTTGTGTTTTCAACTTAATTTAAATAATCAAGACTTACAGCAATAAACTTTTAACTAAGTGTACAATACAAACAGGCCTAGGCCTACTACTGCAGTAACTTTCTTAAGTGGTTACGGCAGTGCTGTTTGTTAAATATAAACTCTTGCAGTATGGTGTGTGTGTGTGTGTATATATATATATTCAACAAAATGGTATGTGGCACCTTCGAGATTATTCAAGTGTTATGTCACTTCTGATTAGGTTCGACTTCAGACTTGGGCAAGAATAACCACAATTAAAAAAAAAAAGCAATATTCCTAGGTGCATATTATATGCTATCACATACGTCCATACGTTACACATGTTGGCGAAACGTCCAAAATATGTTTCCTCCAAAACCACAACTATCAAATGAATGTACACTGGTTTTCAATGTGATTTTTCCATTAGTGAAGGAATATATATATATTTACTATTAACTGTAAATTAAATAAAAATTTATTAAACTTTGTATTGTTCTGAAACAAAATTACTTCCAAATGAAATCCTACGAAGGCTTGTAAAATTTTTAGATTTATTTACAGTGTATAATAAAACTTTGAAAAAAATATTCTGAAGCCTTCATAAATAATTAAAAAATGCTTTACATGTTAAGCCTACTTTTATTTTGGATACCTTTCCTAGGCTTATTTTTACCAGATTAAATTTTCAGTCTGTAATGAACATGTATTAAAACTAATTGCACTTGGATTTTGCAGCTGGTACTGTACTATTCTTGTCTAAAAACATCACAATCAGGGATTATTTATGAATCCACACAGATGGAGTTACTTACCTGGAATGTTTTTATGAATGACAGGAGCTACCGCGATTCTCCTCCTGCAAAGACATGTGCTGCTACATGCTAGCATCAAATTATCAGCCATTACAAAAAAAAAAAAAACCTGTAGCAAAGATATACCCAAACACATGAAATGTGCACAAGTACTGACTGACCTTTACAGGGATTGTTTTTTTTTTTTAAACATAGTAAGAGATAAACTCAAAGTAACACAAAGGTACTTGGGACACTTTAATAGCACTTTTGTGCTCTCAAAATATTGGTCACAGCTGGCCCGATTCTACTAAAAATTTATTAAGTACTTGAAAAAAAAATCTACATTAAATAAATAAATGCAGTGGCAGTGAACAATACTTTTTTTTTTTTTGGGGGGGGGAAATCATTTCAATTTCACATATACTCAGGATTATAAAATAGCAATTTACACAAGCCTTTTTCCACCAACAAATAATCTTTTTAATTTATCATTTTTTGGTACTATATTTTATTTTATACATTTATGCTTTCATATGACATTGTTTGATTATGAATTCTTAAAATACTTCCATTTAACTGTAGTACACAGTTGTATTATTTGATAAAAACTACATACTATTAATCGAAGTATAAAAAAAAAATACTGTACCACAGTTAAAATGGTAAACTGTAAACATATTCTGTCCTATTTCGCTCAGCATCAACATATTCATTTATAGTTACATTTTTGAACATTGTAAAACATGGATCAACCTCGTTCTCAAGTGCCTAGCCTAAAACAAAGCTTACGAGTACGGCCTTTTTTATAGCTAAAAGCAAATACTCATAATAAGTATATTTTTTCACTGAGTATTTGATATCTCAAAAACAATATGAATTTCAGATAATGTTATTACGGATTTATGAATTCTCAAAATTCTTGTTTTAATTATAGAACAATTACTATTACGCTATAGTTAAGTTGGTGAACTGTCAACATTTTCTGTCCAAATTCCTTGAGCATCAACAACTCACTATTTTACAGCTGATGTTTTTTACATTTTGTGATTATTTATCAACTCTTGTTTTCAAGTGCCTAACCTAAAACATAAAGCTTATATGTTCAAGGTCTTTGTTAAAACTAAAAACAAATACTAAAAGAACTTGAGAACAAGTGATCCAAACTATCAAAACATCTGTTCTTGTTGCACACATCCAAAAGTTAGCAAATATCAGAATAAACAGTAAGAGTATACACACAATAATAATATACAATAATAAACACTTGTTAATTTAGAAACAATTTTCTAAAACAATATGATCTGAATGGGTATATTATGTCCCATTATAATATAAATTCCACTGTTGATTAGTGAATAAAATCAAATAATCCTCATAATAAACAAATTGATCACCTTAACCATCAATTAATTATAAACAGATTTGATCAAACACAGTACATGATTTTCAATCTCTTTTATATTTAGGTCTAATTGTGTTGAACTGTGGAATAATTCGAATTACAATTAATACTACTTTAATCAATTATAATTTCGGCTAAAGCAGAATTCAAATATGAGCATAATTTTGTGCCAAGAAGACATGAGATCGTATTGTAAGTTTATACTCGAAGCTTTAAGAAGCACACAATGCAAGTACTGCAAACTCAAGACTTTATATACATCACAGTGCACTTAGTGACAGAATATGAAGTCGGAAGAGATACAATTTTGAATTAACAACAATATTACTATTCATTTAATTCAACATCATAAAATATACTTGAACGTTAAATAAAACAAACTAAATTACCTTCTGTCAACAGCCTTAATCGCAGTTTAACTGCTACAGTAATAATAATAAACTGTACACGATAAGACAGAGAGATAAATTAAAACAACTCTTCTTGCTAAAATACAAACTGCCTTCTATACATTAACAAATAAAAATGCATCATCTAGTCACAATGGTCCAATACCTTTAAATTACATGACTGAAATAAAAATAAGGAATATTTTAAATGTCATAAATTTTGAAGTAACACGAAATTGTTAATCCCTGAATGATTTTAAAGTTTTCTATTCCAAAAAGTAATTTGAAGAATCATGGAGAACGCAGAATTTAAAAAGAATGAGTACCATTCTTATTTAAATCTGTATTCTAACCACTCTTGAAAAGCAGAATTGCAACTTGTCCTAAATAAAAGTATATGAAATGCCTTGTTTCATGTGTTACGTAGCTTCCGAAATTTCGCCCTACAATACAATGCCATGTTGGATTATATTTCTTGTCAAATTCCTTTTTTATATATGCTGCAATATCCTAGAACACAGAAGATTAAATTAGTTTTCAAGAAACATATTTACTTTAACATCTACTTAGGTGAAACACAAGGAATTTACAAGTTGCCAGTTACTTGTATGCCAGTTGAAATAGTAAGAACGATGCCAGCACTGGTGTCGGAACAGGCCAGTAATCTCTACAAACTATGACAACATTGGCTAGTGCAGAAAGTCAGTAATGCTTCTGATGTGTTTGTTGTTTTTAATTTTAAAACCTTTTATGTTCATTTCATCTACTACAATTCTTGCAAGCTACACATGAATATCATGATTATGATACTGTGGTAGAAAAAAAATGTCAAGATCTCTCTATATACAAAATTAGTAGTTTCTACGAGTCATACAACCTTTTTAGGGCTTTCACAATTTTCTTAATTTTTTCAGCAATGCTAAAACACCACTACTTGTCGAACACTACACCATCTACTGGTATGGATTAATGGTTATCGACATTGTAATGCAAGTAGTGATTTTTTGTTGTTGTTGTGTTTAACGTCCGACTATTGTGCACACTTGGGCTAATATAGACGATGGGATGATTTATAGCGTATGAAAATGCCAAGCCCTGGCCGGGAATGGAACCCGGGTCCTCGGGGTGAAAGCCCAGTACGCTATCAACTAGGCCACCGAGGCAGCTCCTGCAAGTAGTAAAATATGCACTAGTTCTAAAATATGGTAAAGTAAAGTGCAAGTTAAATAAAATATTTTTGTTTACTGGTAAGCTCATCTGGCACCAGTTCTAAAATATGGTAAAGTAAAGTGCAAGTTAAATAAAATATTTTTGTTTAGTGGTTAAGCTCATCTGACACACCTACTGGCAACATGCAAACCCAGCATAACAATTAATGGCTAAGAGCAGGATATAGATTAATCAAACATTGTTAGGCTACAATCTTAAGGTATGCATATAGAGCCCTCTATATCGGATCACAGGCATATAGTCGTGGATCTTGGAGTAACAAATCAGTAAATACATATCATAATCCCAAGAATACCAGATGGGGAGCCAATGAAAAAAGCTTCAGGTTAACCTGCTAGTACATGCCAGTTGAAGTAGTAAGAACGATGCCAGCACGGGTGTCGGAACAGGCCAGTAATCTCTACAAACTATGACAACATTGGCTAGTACAGAAAGTCAGTACTGCTTCTGATGTGTTTGTTGTTTTTAATTTTAAAGTAATGCCTTAAACATGTAGTAAGCTTTTTGTGGTCATTTGTAATAGCTCTCTGAAAACACCACCACCAGCAGTTATGGAGATTGTTTTTGGGTTTCACCCAATGATTTATATGCCATGAGACTGCAGGATAATGGAGTCTGGTTAACTTCAAATTTAGAGTATGCAAGAAATCACAGAAAAGAATAGATTCTGACTGGATTGTCAAGTAACACATTATCCTAGACCTTTTCATGTCAAGATGACATTTGAAGACGACGATCATGTGCTGGGAAACTCTAGAGACCTAGTATGGTATATAGTTGGTTCCAAAACAAAGATGAACACTGCTGTTGGAGTTTATTGCTTGAGATCAGGGGTGAAAAAAATTGTTTCCCTGGGACAATAATGCAACAGTATTCCAGACAGACGTAATGGCCATCAAGATGACTGTGTTTGGAACAATCTGAAATGGGCCTTTAAGAAGGCTCAAATTTATGTTTATATCGATAGTAATGCAGCAATTAAAGCTTTAAGAAGCACAAAATGCAAGTCCTGCAAACTCAAGACTTTATATACATCACAGTATATGATATACACTTAGTGACAGAATATTAAGTCGGAAGCGATACAATTTTTCAGATTAATTTATTATCAAAATTTACCTTTAATTCAGATTAAGCAGGTCTGGGAGTGTCAGGAGAACTTCCAACGCTCTGTCATTGGAGAACTGGGTTACTCTTTACTGGGTTCCTGTACATATGGGGACTGAGGTAATGAGGAAGCAGACCGATTGGCTGGATTGGGACCTGCAAATGAGATTATTGGACCCGAGCCAGATGTAGAGATCTCTGTTTGTGACCAAGTTTGCTATAAATAAATATGCAACACCAGGTAAGATGGGATAACCTTCATAGGCATTCCCACAGCAAACGTCTCTTCCACTGGTTTCCTGGACCCTAAGAATCTCCAGCACGATGAGCTAGTCAGTAGTTTGCTTAAAACTTATTAAGGGCACCAGTCTGCTGAACGAGGATTCGAGAGGTTTAGTTGCACAAATGGTCCACTGATCGCAGTACCTATGGTTTCATTATCCCTTCCTCTAGTTAATATTGTGTTATATTGTAGGCTACAATCTTAATAGTATATAACAATTCAAATATTTTTTAATAAGTTTGTATTAAAAAAAAAGAAGTTTTATATAAATAGGCATACAATATTAATCACAGGACCAAGCTATGTACGAGCATTTATGCCCCTTATACGACCTTTATGTATAATTATTACTGTATGTAAAGGAATTTTGGTAATAAATATATAATAAATCAGCTAATTGGCAAAGAAGAATCAGTACTCCATGTAATTAGAAACTAGTGCAAGTGGGCCGTGTTTCTCTCTCTACATGAGTTGTTTCAGTATGAGGGAGTTCTTTCAATGTTAAAAACACAAAACCTCAAAGTATTGGAGGAAAAATATTTATAAGATATAACAATTACACCTTTTATTTTATTTTTTTTGCTATCAAAAGCACTTTCTTGAGTTGTATGGTACCAATTATGTAACTCATTTTTACCATACCAGTTAAGGATTTAAAATAAATCATGAATTTAATTGATTTTATTCTATTTATTTATTTTTAATTGATCATGCTTTTCAAATTTGTAATAGTCATAATTTGATCTTCTTGTAATTTCAAATTGCATCATTTAACTGACAGGTGAAGTAAAAGCTTTTAAAAAAAACATATTAAAAAAAGTCAAATTGCAGGAAGTGAAGAGGGCATAACTGTACTTGATCAACTGAAGTACCATCACAAATAATTTGTTTTTCAAGAACAAAAATTACCTTCTCGATATTATATTTGTCCAGTGCTTGTGTTGCACAATCTACAGCATCCTGCTGCATCTCCTCAGACATATCAGCATTTTTTATGACAGCTTTTCGGTCAGACATTTTTGTATTTCTGAAAAGCAATACAAAAATTAAATTAGATCACCGACGATTTTTGCACAAATAGGCTACTGCAATCAACACTTATTAAAATAAACAATACATTATTAGTACTCCTAATATCTTTTTATTCTGTAGATGCTTTTCTTTTAAACCTAGCATTTTAATTTTAAATATATTTTATTTGCTAGCTTTAATAAAACACAAAATATATTTAGAAATCCAAAGGTGTGAGGCCTGATGTGGCAAAAACCACTCGTACTTCTCTAAAGATGACTACTTAAACTGATTCTTGTGCCCATTTTGAATCAATTTGGAGCTTTGTTTCTGACTTACAATAAAATGACTTACTTGTGGTTTTGCTCATCACATATAAAATTTAGTTTTACAGTTTGAATGATCAGGGTACTAGTCTAAAGTACTGTTTTCAGTATAAGGCCTAGAATTTTTAACTTCTAGGCTTATGTTTTAGTTTTGACTTCAGAACTAGGGTTGATTTACAATCTCGAAGCAACGTGAATTATAAAATGTCCAAATAAAAAGTAATAATTCCACAATTCGTTAACAATTTATAAATAAAACCAATATTTTTATATAGCCTACCAACTCTTCTTAACATTATATACCATTTTTAAGTTAATTTTTAACACAGTTAAATGTTATATGAAATATTTACAACTTTATTAACGAATATTACCCAACATTTGTACAATTAAAATATCAGCACAGCATCTGCTAAATATTATGAACTTGTGGATTCCATAGTACAACAGTGCTATAATGTTAACACTATCTAGTAGATAACAATTGGTAACTTAAATATCCTTTTATTAAACATGGATCCAGAAAATTAAGAATACTATACAAAGTACATAGAGAATAAGGAAAATTTGGTTATCATGAAATAGTCAAACTTAAGATGTTCTCAAACCCAAAAAGTGGTTTTTACTTGGACATGTGTATGGTGAGCGTTTACATCATTACTTGATAGATTTTGACAAATTTGGTATTTAGTTAAAATCTAGTTTGTTTACTCATCATTTTTAATGATTTTGATCAAATTTTGCTTAAACATGATTCTTTAAGTATACGAACAAAATGTAAGTGGCTATATCACTAAAAAATCGTGTTCACAAACATACAGAGTAATGTAAGTTTAAAAACAACATAAAAAACCTTGCCAAATTTTTCAAAATCCACTTATCACATTTTGTTCAGGTGAGGAGAATAATATCTTAAGTTAGATCAGCAAATTTGAAATACAAGAAACTTATTGTTCAGGAGTTAACAGAGTGATTAGCAATCTATGCTGGCCTGTGTTAGATAGCAACTTAAAAACAGGGTCGATGGTATTGGTCTGATTCAGTTTGTTATGTATCATCTAAGCATGGGACTGATCTTTTTTTTATATATTTTGCTTTTACTCTAATTTTTGTTTAGCACTTAATAATAATAAAAAAAAAGAATTGTTCTATTAAAGTTTTAACAGAACCTATTTAGTTTGTAACTGTATTACTTGTTTTTTTGTAATTAATAAATTTAATTGAAAAATAAAATAAAAACCAGTTTTTAAGATGCCAGCATTTTAGGGGATGTAATTCTTGTAGTTCATTCCATGTGTCATTATAAAATTGATGGCTGTTGTATTTTTAAAGTTTAGTGTGAACCATACCCAATATTCTTTTAAACTATTTTATATTTAAAGGTGCTGTAGGCAATTAAATTATTTTTTTAGTTACAGATGACTAAAATTATACAGTATGACTATTTTTCAAAAACCAATGTTTTTTATGTTTACCGATAACTCAGTTATTTCATAAGTCTAACTAATCATAAAGATAAGCCGTCATGTTATAACAAATATTGCACATATCTGTTAATATGAAGACCAGATAGATATATAAAAGAGAATGACACTATAGCTGCCTACTGACGATTCTGACAGAATATAAATTTTAAAATATACTGTTGTCTATTTTTTCTGTATATTTATACAAGTTTGACTAATGAGAATAAGGGACCAATGTTAATGGTAAGGTTAAAAAGCAATAGGAGTGCAACAGCAGCTTAACTACGATCCTTGAGGTGTGCAGTTCAGAGACACAGCAGACTGACATATGCTTTAGCCACACTGACCACGGTGTCCTACTGCTGCATCTATAATTCATTTCATACAAGCTAAAAAGTCAATATAAACATAGTCATCTTTTCAAGACAATAGTCAAACTATACATATTTAGTCAACACTCATTAAATATTATATTTTAAGACAAACCAGAGTACTAGAATGTACTCTGTTACCTCTAAATATGGAATGCAGGTTCAAAGAGTTCATGCTAAATTTAAATGCACAATAGTGATCAATCTGTTTTGACAAACTTTTCAATTCATATAGAATGAACAGTAAAAGGAAAATGTAGGTTAGCATCATATGCCAAGTCCATGTCTGTATGCTATGTTACTTCTGATGCTATTTATAAATTAATAATGAAGCATATTAAAGAAGGTCTATTGTTGAAAATGATATCGGACATTACCTTATCTGTTTTTTAACTGTTACTGCAACTTTTTTATTATTAGATACAAGAGAGAAGCTTGGAACCTTAAGAAGTAATAATTGAAGGTGACTTCCAAAAGTTAAAAAAACAGCATACAAACTCTCTCATATTCAATTGTTTCTACAAAAATCCGGTTTGGAAGTTACAAAGAAAAACAAAAATTGGCATATATTTCACAAACCACTCCTGAACAATGAATTTCTTTTATTTCAAATAAATCACAAATCTTCATACAGTATAACCTGAATTAGAAAAAAAATCTGATAAACCTACATTTGCAAAATTGACAGATTTGCCCTTTTTTCCTGGTTGCTCCTGTGTTTTTTAGTTCCACTCATACATTGTGTTTAGGTAATATAAGACTATATTTTGAACAAAATCGTGGGTGCAGATTTTTATTTTTAACAATTTCTGAACAAAAATTCTTGAATTGGTATTAAAAAAAAAAAAAAGATTCTGAGATATGGCAAAATTTTATCAAGTTTTAGTCATGAACAATGTAAAGATATAGGCTACATATCAAACAGAATTCAAGTAGAAACCACTATTTTGTACTCAGGGGACCTGAAAACGAATAAATCCATTAAAAAATTTCAAGGATCGATTTTCCAGATTCAGTCGTGTTAAAATTTAGCGACTATTTAAAAGTTCAAAGGAATTACCAGAACTTTTGGTAAAACTTTAAACCAGCATGATAAAATTGGTTCATATATTGGTATTTCTGCACTTTTAGGCTACATGCTGAAATAGTGATTTCAAGAATTGTTTACTTATTATTATGACTTACAATTTTAAGCCCTTTTTAACTCACTGCTGTTTACATTATATGGAGCATGCTGCATTTAATACACAAGTTTACTGGGCTTACATCACCCAGCGACAAGGTACTGCTCATGCGCATTTTCACAGTATAATAAATAAAACATGTTATTATCTTGTCAGTTCTTGAAGTGGTATTACAGCAGACATTATTTTACCCTAAAACCATGTTTTAACCCAACAAACAAATAAGTCGTTAGGTTTTTAGTTAAAACACCCGAAAACCAAGTTTTTTTTATAAACACTTGGTTGTTTATGTTTTTATAAACATAAAGTTGTTTTATTTACACTCTTCTTTTTTTTATAAAAAGAAAAATTTATATTATTTTCAATATTAATAGAAATATCCATGCACTGATTACTTGGAGATTATGTTTGTCACTTTTATTCTCAGGTATTTATGCAATGTACGTTTTTCAAATAATGGTTTTTGTACACTTTTTTTTGATACCTTATTGTCTAATTAACACATTCATCTGTGAAAAATAATTTTTTTAAAGATTACGTACGATTTTAGGTTGTTTTTACAGAACTTTATTGTGATGTCATTGCTGTTTACATTGCATTAATTATATTCAATTTCTTTGATGGATTTACTGGTCATGCACACTATTATTAACTACATGTACTACATGTAACTGCTCATGCGTGTTACACATTCTGACAGCCATAAACTAAATGTAAAGGTTTATTACTTTTTTCGTGGATTCATTCTCGTAATGAAAACATGTTAAAATGGCATTTGTTATTTGTCAACTTTGCGTTTTCTCTCTTTTTGTATTAGTTTCACCATCCAACAACCATGCCAGTTACACGATTTTTTTTTTATATAAAGGTTTTTTTCATTTTAACAATCAAAAACACATTACTTACACGATAACTAGTTTAATTAAATATCTTTTTCACACAACAACCATGTTATTTATTTTTAATAAAGGTGTTTTTATCACCCAACAACTTTGTTAGTTACGTTCACTACTCAACAACTGTGCCAGTTAGGTTTTGAGTTTTTTTAATCATTTTAGCGATAAAAAATATGTTACCTACTTTTGCTCAGTAATAATTTTTAGGTTATGCAGGTCATTTCCGCGCCTTTATATTTTGGATTATTACATTTACGGATACAATAATTTTTTTCACGCAAAACTGAACGAAAATGTCATGAGGCAGAAAGTGCAGTTTTCTACCATATATTTTCAATTAGTACATGGGTTTAAAATAAGTTTTAGCAGAAAGACAAAAAAAAAAAAATGCATATTTGCTATAAACTTAATATTTTTTGTGAAATAAAGCAAATATTTGAAAAAACTAAATTTCCTCATAACCTTGTCAGCAAAAGAAAATCCGATTTTATAAAAATCGCTTTGGCATCAATTTTTAAGAGTGCCAAGCATATTTTATTCAAGGAAATGTATAAAAAAAATGTATAATTAAAAAAAATTCAGGTTTTCTGTTTACACTAATCTAGACTCTTACTTTATTTACAATTCATGTAAAACAACCACTAAAACATTCCTCATTTATGAAGATTTCTTGTTACAACTTTTCTGTTAATAAACCTGAGCCTTGTTTTGTGTTACAAATTAAAATTACATAATTTAACTTGGAGTTCAATATGGTATCAATTTGAACTACATTATTAAAACTTTAAAAACTAGATTTAATTAAAAGTTATGTGAAACTAGGCTAATGATTGTAGTACTAAATAAAATAGGCCTACATGACATATTTTACCCCAGTTGATAATTTCAGTCATTTAAAATTAGAAAAATGAAGTATACTATTAAAAATTATACACAGCAAAACAAAATTAATTTATAAAAAAGACAATAAACCTGTTAATTCTATGAATTTTCACATTAGCAGAGGCATCAAATTCATCAAACATTGTTTAAAACAAATAACAACGAATTGTGGGTTGTCACTATGTGGTTGTTATTCCTTTAAATAATCAATAAATAAATACTACATAACATTTGCCTATCAACCCCTATAATATATAGAAATACATGATTGAGCTAACCCCCAATTGGTAGAGATTGGTACGGATTACACAAGTTGAAAGAATGTTTATAACTAGGCTTACCTGATTTAGATTAATTCGATAATATTTATGTCTTACTGATAAAACGCTAAATGTAAACTGTAACTTTTCTCTAGATGAACAAGTTGAATAACCAATTAAGAACACAAGTTACTTCTAATTCTCAGTTCTTGTACATTTGTCTCAACTCAAATCAAACTTTAACCTCAGCATCAATTTCAATACCGCCTCTTAATACAATTCTATTGGTCCATGGTAGGGTTTTCTATCAGGGTCTTTTATCAACCCACAATGCATAGCGTCAAGGGCGGGAACTTAAAACAATTTGAACATTACAAACTTGAAACTTGCGACACATTTATCGTGCAACTGTTTTGTCTTTTATAACGCACCTAAACGATCGGTTGAAAAATATCAAAACGTCACAGTATTTTTAAATATCGGAACTCAAACTCAAAGGAACTATAATGGGTAATAATACATTTTAATTTTCTTAGGGAATGAGTCAATAATAGGCTTTACAAAGTTGGCTTTTGTGGCGTTTTATATCATATAGAAATTGACAAACCAGAGATTACAAATTAAAAAAAAAATCATTATAATAGCAAAAAATGTAAGCAGCAACGAGGAAGTTAGTAAATTACATCTCCTTTGTAATTTAGATTAATAAATGATGCATAATTTAGAGAAATAAAAATTTGTATAACATTTATACAAAAATGAGAAAGTGCTTTTTAAATTAAAAATAGGGCCTATTCAAGTATTTTACTTTTGCAGTTATAACTTTTTCAAAAAAAAGGATTATAAATTTGGTATATGGTATACTTGTACTATATTAAAAAAATGGAAGGAATGTTAAAAAAATATATCTTAAAATTTATTAATTTGATTGTTTTATATGTAATACAACAACCATATTTGGTTAAAAAAAGTAAACTTATAACCAAGTTAATCCTTCCTCGAGATAATTGTTTTTATAATAATAAAAAAAATCATATGACTTTCTGATTGTGTTTTAAATTGGATTATTCATAACATATAACAAATAATATTATTCTTAATTAGATTAATAGCCTATTATTTATTAAATTATAAATTATCAACAATTAAAAAAATATTTTAAAACACAAGGAAAACATTATTATTACAAAGAAAACCATCAAAAGGTACTTGAACTTTTTTCATGTACAAAAATTATAGTCTAAAAGTGTTAAAATTCTATTTTTAGTGTCAAATTTTCAAAAAATCCTGTTTGAGGACACACCTTTTTGCTCAAGAGTATTCCTCACCCCTCCTCAGGACATCTTCCAACCTTTAAAGTCATTGTCCCCTAGAGAGCCCCTTCCTATATCGGCCTGTATGAATGACTATTGATGAGTAAAGATATTTTCCTATTATAAGGTCTACTTTAAAATAATTTGTGTATGAAGGACGTTTTCTTCATTCAGGTTAAGTTAAAGACCCAACTCTGTGTTGCAGCATGGAAAATATGTATTAGCCGATAAACCTAATTTTTTAAAAATGTTGGCAATTAATAATCCACAACTGCTTACAAATTATAGTGTAATTTGTACATGGCCCCCACAAAGGGGTGTTCCAAGTGCATCTGTGGGTTCTGAGCCTGGACTATTTTTTGAGATATTTTAGAAAAAAAACTTTGAGAAATATTTGTTAGCTGTGCAAATTAACAGATGATAAGACTAACTGATAAATAAAAAACCTGTTATAGGCATAGCGTAACCAGTTTTTCTACTTCGTAAAAAAAGACATACTTAAAAAACCATAACCCTTTTCTTTTTTTTTGGTGTTGAACATCCAAATGTTTCCGACTATTGTAAACATTTGGGCTAATGCAGACGATGGAATGATTTACAGCGTATGAAAATGCCAAGCCCTGGCCGGGAATTGAACCCGGGTCCTCAGGGTGAAAGCTCAGTACGCTATTAACTAGGCCACCGAGGCGGTTACCCTTTTCTTTAGAGTCAACCTCTCATTTCTTGTATAAACAATGTCAGTGAAATTACACATTTTATCTGTTAAGGAACAACATAAAACAATTTTGGCCTGAGGAAACAAAACTTTTTAACAAATTATTTTTTAAATTGAATTTAACACTACAAAATCCTGTTCTTTTTAACAATGTTCTCTCCCCCCAACTGGATTAGCAAGCTGCCAATTTCCATTTATAATAATAAATAATGTAATTACTTATGTAAAAATACCTTAAGGGTAAAATCTATAAAGGAATAAATATCTCGAATTTACTAACCTACTCGTTTTCAAAACCATCCAAACTGTTTCTAAACATTAATCACAGAATTTACTAATGTAAGTCCCTTCACAAATACACTATCCTACTTTGAACCAATGAAAAATAAGTCATGGGCTTAATATCTGGAAGACACGTCTCATAAAATAGAACACTTAAAATACTACCTAACTTAGACTAATAGATTTTCCAAAATAATTCATTGTAAAAAAAAACCCAAAAATTTTATATAGATACTTGGTCTAACAGTGGAACACATAATTTTAAAAAGAACATTATTTGAGTGAGCAATTCAGCACATGGATGTATTAAGTACTCAGAACATGGTCCCAACAAAGGGTGTCCAAGTGCATCTGAGGGTCCTGAGCATGGGCTATTTTTCAATTCCTACTGTTAGTTCATACTCTCCCTATATGTTTATATATCTTGTTTAAATTTTTAATCGTTAATAAAATATTTCCTATTCATTCACTCAAGCTCAAATACATTTTTTAAAAACTTATGGTGGATGACACTTGATGTTAATCGTTTTTTCAAACATTAATTAAATGTAATTAATTAATTTTAGTATTATATGGAAGGAAAAATTCTCTTATATACGATATTTAGCAGGATATAAATTTAGGAATAAATTGTTGACCTAAGTAGGAATTGACTTTAATTATTTTTATATTACTTGTTTGGGGTATTTTAGAAAAAAAAACTTTGAGAAATATTTGTTAGCTGTGAAAATTAACAGATAAGACTAACTGATAAATAAAATAAAACCTCTTGTAGGCATAGCGCGACCAGTTTACCTACTTCATAAAAAAAAGACATGCTTAACCATAAGAAGCCTGCTTCAGGCTTTGGATCCTGGGCCTGAAATTTCATATGGGGGCCATGCCTCAGGAAAGTCTTATCTTTCTTTCGATAATTAGTTTTTTCTGCGCTTAGGACTGATTTTACCACTTCTGATGGCTCCTAAATCAACATTCATGGCCTGCTCAACATTGCGCTATATATCTTCAACATAACATAGTGCCATAAATTTATTTAGATTGTTATAAATTAATGAATGTATTTTACACAATTTTAGAAAATGAAATCACTTTTTTTACCTTGTTAAAAGCAAGTTAATTTATTATTATGGAAATACAAAACCAAACAAATACCAATAATTTGCTTTTTACAACTGAGTTCGCATTACAAGTGAGCTTGTTATAACCAAGTTTCACCATATTTCGAAAATGCCTATGATAATTTTTAACATTTTTTATCTATTTGTATTTAACACTTTGACTAAAATTAATTTTAGTTTTTAAAATACATAGGCATAATTTAGACTTACTGTTTTCTACTACTTTGTAAGGGTTTTTGCCTGTTTTAGCACAGGACGGAACTGTTTTATCACCTTTTTGTGGTATGACAACATGCATGTGTGGAGCCTATCTATCTGTAAAGCAAAAACTACTCAACTGTACTCCCATTCAATTTACACATTAAAACTAAGTATTTCCAATGAATACAGAATCTATAACAAGAACACTCTTCTTGCCTGAAAGTCAGAACATTTACTCGCCCACTAATGTTACTCGACAGACCTTCAGATAAGCAGCATTGAATGGTTTTTTTCTGAACTTCTTACGCAGAAAGGCAGATAGCATTCTCTATTTTTCTTTCTGCCAACAGCTGATGATTAAAACATGAGTTGTTTATGTTGCCATTGCAGGTCAATTTCCCTAAGCTTTCGTTTTCATTAGGGCAGTCAGCCTGTCTATTTAATACAAGCCATCGTATCCTTCCTTTCCTTGATTACCAGTTCCACAACCACATCATGATTTTCTGAATTTTGAACTATATATAGTATTATTTGATAAATTTAACAGTAATAACCAGTGTAATTATAATTTATGCACAAGCATTGTAAACAGTCTAAAAATTACTTTGTGGTCGATGATGTATATGTAAATACATATTCATGCTTTTAAAGACAACTGGTCACTTCAAAAGATGTGTATGTTTTGGACAAGGATCACTTACTGATCTGCGAGGGCCTGGATAGAGGGAAGCAGGGATGAAGGGACTTTCCTGGATTGTATTGGGAGGCAAGATCCAAAATGGCGTGAACCAAAAGGAGCCATTGGAAGAAGAAGGCTTTTAAATGGCATCAAATCAAAGCAATTTTACAAGAACACAAATACGAGGGTTGATCAAATATAAACGAGACTGATTTTTTAAAAAATTTATTGCTTACTTACAAATTATTTTTGATACAACTTATTTTTCTACATAGTCTCCCGCACGAGTAACACATTTTTCCCACCGGATTGGAAGTTTTTTAATTCCATCTTCGTAAAAAGTTCTCGGGCGTTCATTGAGCCGTTGGAGCACGAAGGTCTCCACCGCAGAATCGTCTTCGAAACGCTGGCCTCCAAGCGCCTCTTTGAGTGGCCCAAACAGGTGATAGTCGCAGGGTGATAAGTCTGGACTGTATGGGGGATGTTCCATTGGTTCCCAGCCAATTTGATCGAGTTTAAGCCTCGTAGCGTTCGCCGAATGTGGTCGGGCATTATCGTGAAGAAGAATGACGTTTCTCGCCGGTTTAGATTTCCTTTTCCTACGAAAAGACTGTTTTGCGGCCTCTAAAACATCGCAATAATATTGTGCATTTATTGTGCGTCGTTGATGGAGGAAATCGACGTGAAAGGCGCCTTGATTGTCGAAAAATACAGTGGCCATTACCTTCCCGGCCGACGATCGTGATTTGGCCTTCAGGTTTTCTACTGCTTCCCGTCCTTCGGCGAATTCCTTGTGCCAAGCAAAAACGCGAGCTCTTGACAGGGTCCTGTCCCCGTATTGAGCCGTCAATCTACGAAAGATTTCAGTCGGATTGACCCCCTCCTTGGCCAAAAACTTAATAATAATTCTCTGCTCCACGGAAACGTGCACTTCACTCTCACTCATTGTATAGTTTTATACTGAAGGGTCCGAACGGAAATGTTGTCCATCTACGCCCGTCCCAAACCTCCCAGGCTACCTGAAACCCCACCCTTTAGAGTTCAATGTCCAACGGAAAAGTTTTTAGAAAGTCAGTCTCGTTTATATTTGATCAACCCTCGTATAAATATACTATTTTATAGAGAATTGACTGGCTATAACAATTTTCGATAAGGAATCTTCTTACTCCGTTATTATCTTAAAAACAATTATTTGAAACAAAATTTAAGAACCAGTTATATTTTTTGGTCTGTTTAAATTACAACATGTTTTGCCACCTAATTAACTTAAAATAATTTCATAAAATAGCCCAGTTTGGATCAGTTACGATATTGTTTGTTTCATCACAATTATCATTTGAATTCCGAGGATATTTTTGGTAGTGTATTTGGAAATATAATAAACAAAAGGTTGGTAGAGTAGTAAATATAAAACCAAATAAAAGATAGAAAGATGTTTTTTTTATTTCGATTAAATGAAATTACATAATATTTACATGCCATGTTGTTACAAAGTCTATAAAAATATATTTCATAATTTTATAGTGCTGTACATTGTTCCCATACGAAACAATCCTTACAGGATTGTTGGGATGGGAAACATGTTAAGACTCAAGAGCGGACTTACCTGCCTCCACGCGGAGCAGGGTGAAGCTGACATTGCTTTGGTACAAGAACCTTGGATGATAGGAGGCAGAATAGCAGGACTGGCCATAAGTGGAGTTAAGTTGGTATATAACAGCCACCTAGGACTTACATAGTTGTTAGGAATAATATTGAGATACTTACGTTATCTTCTTTATGTTCCAGGGATTGTACTGCAGTTAGCACTGAGTTATGTGTGAGATCTAGAAGTAGAAGGGTTTTACTGACCTCTGCATACATCCTACACAAGGAAATGGATAGATTTCCACCCATCAGCTTTAGAAGGGTGGTGGAGCACTGCTATGATGAAGCAGTTGAGCTACTCATTGGAGCTGAAATCAACGCACATCACACAGTGTGGGGGAACAGCGACAGTAACTTTAGAGGTGAGCAATTACTTTCTTTTATTGTAGATTCTAATCTTTATATTCTTAATAAAGGTACTACACCAACCTTTGTAACAAAGGGTGGAAGTGAGGTTTTAGATCTTAATCTGGGGACCAAGGGTGTGCATGCTGCATTGAATACTCTTGTGGTGTGTGTCTAAAGAGCCATATTTCTTGGATCATAGGCATATTGTCATGGATTTTGGGGTGGTTAATAGATCAGTAGATACTTACCAAAATACCAGATGAGGAGCCTATGAAGAAACAGTTAAGGCTGACCTTAACAGGCTGTTAGGTAAGTCGTATGAACTAGAGTATTCATCTGGAAGATTGGTAGAGATAGTTGTGGGCTCTTTTCATAAGAATTGCCCCTATACGAAGAAGACTGCTGGGGTTAATATTAAATGGTGGATCCCAGTACTTTCTGAGCAAAGGGGACAGGTTAGAGGCCCGTTATAGCGGCCAAGTGTTACGGTAATTGGTTGGCTTTGAATGAATATAAAAAGGAATTAAAAAGGATAAGACAGGAATTGTGGAGGAAGTTCTGTAGGGAGGTTGACCGTACTTCTCAGGGGGCACAACTTTCTCAGGGTCCTAGTTTTCAACCCTTTGAATCCCATTTGGTCCTAATGGGGGATATACAACTGGGGAGGACACTTTAAAAGTTCTACTCGGGTACCACTTTCATGACTCTGAGGTCAGGCATGTAGGAAGTAAAGGTTGAGCAGAGGGGTGCCAGAGAGTCTCTGACAAAATTACAGAGATTGGCCTGCCTGTGTATTACTGACTATGGACACGACACCAAAGATCATTCTTTGGAGACACGACTATGGAGATCATTCTTGGTTCCAACCATTAACCTTTTTGTCATGGAGAAGGCATGTAAAGTAGCATATAGACTGCAGGAAGGTGGTGTCTGGCTGCCCTCCAACTTTTGGGCACACTAGAATCACAGAAATGATTAGTGACCCAATTCTGATGATGGGAACTGATCAGATGGTAAAACAGCATGTAGTATCTAGACCCTTCGATGTGAAGATGACTTTTGGAGGAGGGAGATTGTGTGTTGGAAAACTCTGGAGACTTAGTATAGTATACAAATGGCTCCAAGAAAAAGACAGGCACTGGTACTGGGGTGTATGGCCTGAGACAGGGGTTGAAGAAAATTATCACCCTGGGACAGTATGCAACAACATTCCAGGCTGAACTAATGGCCATTAATTACTGTGTTCGAGAGAACCTGAAACGGGCCTTCAAGAAGGTATGCATTTATATTCATACTGATAGTCAGGCAGCAATAAAATCACTTGTGGGTCTTAAAATTCAGTTCAAGCTGGTCTGGAAGAACCTCAATGCTCTGTCTCTGGGCAACCGGTTAACTCATCACTGGGTTCATTTTTTTGGCGAAAAACCGTTCAGGTTATCATCGCCGTCACGCAAAATGAAATCACTGGGTTCAAGGACATAGGAAAGTTGAGTGTAATGATGAGGCAGACCGAGTGGTTGGACTTGGATCTGTATCTTAGTTCATCAGACCAGAGCTACGATCTGTCGGCCATGGGATTTCTGTCGTCAGCCAGGTCTGCTATTAATAGCTGAATTACTAATCAACATCAGTTAAGATGAGATAACCTTCATGGGCATTCCCATAGTAAACATCTCTTTAGCAAAGTTCCTTTTGGAGGACTCAAAAGCGACAGCAGATATCCTGTACAGAGCACACCTCAGGAAGATCATGGGGGATTATTACAGGGCACTGTGGTTTGAGGGTGCACATGAACAGGATAGTTATGTACCAGGGAGAAATATTGTGTAGGTTGTGCAGGAAACTGCAGGTCACATAATTCATGATTGTGAGGCTCTCATTAATAGGAGGCTAGGGATTTTTGGTTTCTAAGACTCTAGGGATCTTCAGAAAAATGAGCTAGTCAGTGGTTTGTTGGATTTTTGTTTGTTTGTTATTTTAAGGTGAAAAGCACATTGAGGCTACTATCACCTCCCTAAATGTAAGTATGAGTATAAAGTGTTAAAGTTGTAAGTGTAGTATTGTAAGTGTGTGTTAGACTCAGGTACAGCGAGGGATGTCTAAATCCTCTCAATAGGTGAAGCTAGTCTGCACCCCCCTGTGGGGGTATGTGTGTGTATGTATATATATATATACATGTGTGTGTGTGCACAAACTTAAGTAACTGAATATGAATAAATTCAAATTAATTCAACGGACAGTACTTAATAATTTCTTTCATAACATTAAACAATAAAACTAAAAAGAGCGTATAAAAAATATTTTTTTTGTAGATCGTAATGATCAATTTGTTAATTTTATGGAAATATAAACTTCTAAAGAAATAATAAATGTTATAATAGATAGGAGTGTTTTGAAAGTAAGATACAATATTTTTTTAAATTCACACTGTACGCAGAAAAAGTTTGGGAGTCGCAGGGAACTTTCGTCTGGGTGTAGTAGCAACACTGAAAGTTTTATAACTCTACCTTCACTGCTCGGACAGTCACACGCCAGCAACCATGGAGACTACTTGCTTCTACAACCAATTGTGAAATTCATATTATTTTTTTACGGCAAAAAATAAAAGTGCAACTGAATTCATTGTGAGTTGTGCAGTGTGTGGGGTGAATGCGTTATGTCAAGGCTAATGATTTCTTGTTGGCCTCCATCATTCACTGAAGGGAGAAGGGCAGGGAAATCTGAGCAACAATTTTTTGTTGATCTATGATAACACTCGCGATAGCAAATTCAAAATGCGCTGGATGATCAAACGTAGATCTTGTGTGTCATGAACATCGTGTGGACGAACATAGAAAAAAAAACTATTTTTCTAAACTATTCAATGACACAAAAGAGACTTAGTATTATATGAAGATATATTGCTATTAGATTGTAGGGTTGCATTTTAGATAATGGAACAAATTTAATTATAAATTTTAAGGAAAGTAATTGAAAGAATATCACTAACAGAACTGAACAAGCTCGTATACTTCTTAAAGAAAATGTATTTATACAAGAGATAATACATGACTTAAAGCCAACTTAAACAAATTTACATAACATATAAAAAAACTGTATAGAAAACAGTAAGAAACAAGGATGCTACTGACACTTACACAATGACCTAAAACAAAATTTGATATTGCTATAAAGGAATACAAATATACAAAATTGTCAAAACATTTTAATTTACCAGTAAGAAAATGTGTTATATTTAATAGACAAATTAAGAAATAATGTTTAAAAAAATGAAAAACAAATTTTTATGCACAACCAACTATTTGCTAGAAAAACATCATTAATAAAATCAGCAATCAAGAAACAATTACAAAAAACAAATGAAACAGAAATTTTAGAGAAAAAGTACACAATCAATAAATAATCTATAATAATTATAACTTGTAACTAGTTCAAACAGAATAAGAGAATTTGCAGGAGCAAATTTTTTTGTCTGAGGTTTTTAATTTACCAGTAAGAAAATGTGTTATATTTAATAGACAAATTAAGAAATAACGTTTAAAAAAATGAAAAACAAATTTTTATGCACAACCAACCATTTGCTAGAAAAACATCATTAATAAAATCAGCAATCAAGAAACAATTACAAAAACAAAACAAAACAAATGAAACAGAAATTTTAGAGAAAAAGTACACAATCAATAAATAAACTATAATAATTATAGCTTATAACTAGTTCAAACAGAATAAGAGAATTTGCAGGAGCAAATTTTTTTGTCTGAGGTTTTTAGACCAATGAGGGGTAAGTTGGAGAGGGGGGAGAGTTTGAAAGAGAGTATGAGATGTATTTTGGTAGTGAAAGTAGTGAGCAAAGAAAATGTGCAACAAATATTGTAATTAAAGAAATCTGTCTTGTAGACAAATAAATAAAAAAATAAAGTGTCATATCAACTAAAGAACTAAATAAGTTATAAAAAGAGGTGGTTATTCGGTGAAAACATTTTTGTGTTGTTAAAATCACATACAACATTATTCCAGGAAGTGGTGCCTGAATTTGTAGTGACTAGTTTATAAAAGAAAAATACAAGAAAATTAATTTGTGTGTTCAATTAAATTAAACTGAACTATGTTTTTATGTTAACATTTGTTTATCAGAAGGGTCTATAGGCCTCAAATAAAACACGTAAGTTAAGCTGTTTTCTTAATAATAAATGTTTAAATAACTGTAAAGACCCATCATTGCTTTAAGTGTTTAAAACAGTTTTTCTTTAAAACGATTTACACTGAATGCAATACATATACAAATTTTGTTTTCAATGTTAAATTTAATTCAAAATTAATTAATTTATTGCCGTAATTTGTATGACCTTTTGATTCATAAATTAGCTAATCTTTTTGTGGAAGCTTTGTCATTTCCAATCCTTGGTATCTTATAGACAATGGTCAACTTGGAGTACCTTTTGGTTAAAGTTGGTATTGTTCATAATGATGACAAAATTGAAAAATATTGTAATAACAAAAGAAAAACTGGAAGAACTGACAAAGGTGAATCGTTAAAAAAGATTGTATTGGAATTTTTGGTGTAGGAATGTCAAGAGTGTAGGACTGAAAAAAAAACAGGAAAAATATTGAAGATTTGTTATTTCAAAATGTAACGAAATATGGTTTAGATAAATGTAATAAAGCTAACATGAGACACTAGATGAAGCGTTGTTTGTTTTTTTACTGAAAGAAAATGTGGTTCAAAATAAAATGTACAATTTTTTTCAGGTCAATAATTTGGAATATACCCCCCTCCTCCAGAAGGTATTAAGACATCTCTATTTCTAAAAGTCGAGCAGTATATATATACTTATTGAAAGACAAAGACAAGTATAAAAATACTAAATTCTAATTCTGTCTTTGCAAACAGAACATGTTTTAACAAAGTGTTGCTTTTGTTTTATGTACACGAACTCCTACAGTTTTATAAATTTTTTTATTGAACTTAGATGATAACTGTTCATATGTTTTGTATTCTTTTTTCGTTTGTATCCAGTATTCATTAATAACCTTCCTGCGAAGCTTCTTGAAAGACATTTCTCCATCCTCTTGTGTTTTAAGAATTCCGATTATTACGTTATTCCATTTAAAAGTCTTTTTTGGTTTCGCCTGTGAGTCTAAAACACAGAAAACAAAAACAATGACAAATCTATTTCAATAAACAATGAATTTAATAAAATTTCACTATTTGCTCCATTATCTACTCTACAAATATAAAAACACGAGGTCCAATATATAACAGAAAAAATGGCTATAATGATGCATACTTGGAAGTGTGATTCATTTAAACAGCAGATTTTGTATCACAGCTGTTCCTTTAGTAATACAGTGATACCCCAGCTTATGGTCGACCTGGACAAAGGTCGTCATATTCACGGAATGAAAAATGACCCGCATAAGAGTTTAGATTTCCAATAAAGGGCTGAACTGCGTTATTATTAACTCCATTGCTAAACTGTGTGGCTCTAAACTCCGATTATAAGAGTGTTTTTATTTTATTTATAATTTATTTCTGAACAAATGCGTAAATATAGATAACATTTTGCTGTGCTACAGAAATAAACATTGCGCAGAGTTAACACAAACAAGCCTTTGATTGATGGGTGTTTCGGTTTTTTAGAGAAAAAACTTACAGGATATTTCTTAGGCTCTAAACTCCGATTATAAGAGTGTTTTTATTTTATTTTATTTATAATTTATTTAAATTATTTCTAAGCAGATGTGTAAATATAGCGATAACATTTTGCGATAACCTACAGAAATAAACATTGTGCTCAGTTAACACAAACAAGCCTTTGATTGATGGGTGTTTAGGTTTTATAGGGCAATAACATACAGGACCTTTCTTAGTTTTCTGTTCTCAGAATATCCACTCCTATTCCCTTTTCTGTCATCATACCTAATTTTATTTGGTGTGTCATCAACTCTTTTATTGTGTATTTAATTTGTTAGCCTGTTCAAAAATGAAAACAGTTATAATATTATCGTGTTACATACTTTTAAATTTAACAAAACCAGTGTCTTTGTGTGCGAGTTTCATATTGTGTTTAAATTGTTTTCAATTTTGTTTGTGAATATCAATTAAATAGGTCCTAAAAAAAGTGCTTGTGGTAGTGGAAGTAAAAGACAAACTTTGACTATTGAACTAAAAAAAGCATAAGTATGAACTAAAAAAATATACAATATTGATTTGTTCTGTGAGTTTTTTTCTTTCTTCATATTTGACATATTAATAGTGAGTACTCAATTTTTTTTTTCTACATAACAAATTAAAATGTTTTCTATTAGCCTCTATTGTAAATGCTGACTCGCACAGCAATCTGCTCAGAAAACTGGCTTAGTTCTATAACGAATTAAGACCATTAACCGGGGTACCACTGTAATTCCAATGCTTAAAAAATATACTTAAAACAATAATTTAAAAGGACGAGTTTAATGTTTTCAAAGGATATTTAAGACTTGTATAATCTTACCTTCATCTTGTTCCTGGGTATCTGTCACAGATGCTGGAACTGATGGATGATCCTTTTTTCTATATTTTAACTTAGGTGCAGAAGTTTCTTCGTGTTGTTCTTCATGTCTTTTTCTCTTTTTCTTTGAAGAAACATCAGATTTTTTTTGTACATCTTCAGAGATTTCCTTATTCATTTCATCAATGATTTCTTTTTTTCTCTTTTTCCTTTTGTCGACTTCCAAGTAACTTTTCTGTTCATTATTGAATTCAATTGAATTCAATTCTGTCAAATATTTTTCTTGTTTGCGTTTCTTTTTAAGCTCTTTTTTCTTCAATGGTTTTTCATCTCTATTTTCTTCCTCACAATCACCTTTCTCTTGTCTTGAATTTGAATCATTCTTACTAGGTTTTTCTTTTTCTTGTTCTATTTCAACATCTTTATTGCCATTTACTCCACCTTGTTTCAATGGCTGACTCGGCCCAATTTCTTCTTTTAGTTTCAAAAAATGTGTAAACTTTTCTTGTAGTAAGTTATGCACTTCTTTAATTGTGTTTTGGTCAGTTTTAATGATGTGGTTAACAAAATTCTGAAAAAAACATATTTTATTGGTTTTTTTATAAATTTATACAGTATAAATTATATATATTTGGTTTTAACCAAACTCGGGTTATCTGAAATAAAGGTTAACTGAAACGATGTCAGAAATACATTTTAATACAGTAATTAGTTCACACATAAGACCTGCAGTCACACGAATGTCAATGACCTTAAGGGTAACTTGTTTGCTAATAATCGGCCAAAGTCATCACAGGCAGATTGGCTTACCCCCTCACTCTTTTGTTTTGTCAATATAATACAGTTCTGTAACTACAGTATATAAAGTGTATTTATCTAGTAGAGACAAAGATAAACAGCTGTGTGGAGCGTAAGTGAATGAAGACCGATTCACAAAACGTCTATTTCATTTTAGTACATAGATGACAATGCTAAGATCTAAAATAAACACAGTAATATTTAACAGGCTATAAAATAAACAGTAAATATGTACAGTACAATTATGCAATCAACACTGAACAATCCCCGAGGTACATCAAAATCTTGGCCTAATAACCACGATTTGTTTTGGTTCTCGACTTTATAAACGGAACACAGTGACACAAAGGCATAAGAAGGTCCACAAATCTATATACTGTATAAGGAGGCTTCTGATAAAGTGCTATAATCATAAATACCAAAAACTGCACTTGAAAAATGCCTACTTCAATATAATTAACATTTTAAGCTCTTTTTTAATATGTAATATCTCCATTAATGTACTTTGCTTAATACAGATTGTATCAATTAAATGTTTTTTTGTGGACACTATGTTTTTAATTCCTTTTAACATGGAAATTTATCATCCACTGATTATCAGTCTCTGTCCCCTTTATTTCAGTTAAAAAAGGTTCTACTATACTTGAAACTACGTATACGAGTGAACTCGTAAAGCTTTCTAAATATAATATGAAATATTTTAAATTAAATTTTATTTAATATTAAAGTATGTACTGATATTTTTCAATACATTTACAAATTTAGGCCATACTCAGGAATATACAGTAAAAACTCTATTGAGGATCTCTTTATGACAGAAATCTCTCTATAACAGCAAAATGTGTTTGTCCCTTCCAAGTCCTATAGTAAAAATATCTATTGTGATTTTATTGGCCGACAAAATTCTAGGAATCTCTCTATGGCGGCGAAACATGTGCACACTTCATACTCTTCTATTCTATTTCTCAGTATGCTAACACATCATTTGAGTCTTCAAAGCAGTGCATATTTTGTTATACTTTTACAATACAATGTAATGGTGTCTAAAGTTTGCATGAGTTAGAAAAAGGTGCAATAAGAAAAAGGAAGCAAATAGATGTTTGCTGAAATTTTAATTTAACTAATTGCTGTTGGCACGATACTGAAAAATAAAATAAAGAAAACCTATCTATAATGAAGGGAATAGCTTAAAGAAAATTTGAAAGCCAGAATTTGAAGGAATTGATGAAGCAGTTTTGCAGTAATAGTTTTGGCAAAAATATCACTTTTTCTCATAATGACAATATTTTATTCATATAGTATTATTTAATAAATATTGTTTTTTAAAGACTGTACGCCATATAGTTTTATCTCAATAAACTTTGCACTAAATACGCCAAAATTAAAAATAGTGTATCACATGTTTTACAATAAAAACATATTTTATACATGTTTTGGTTAAGCTCTTTGTATATAGCGATCTCTATATTGCAGTAAAAACTAATATTTGATTCAATGCCGATACAGAAATTTTACCGTAACTGATATTTTTTACCATTCTAAATCATATATAGTTATAGGCCTACTTCATATGTTGTCTAGCGGTGAGACAACCTCAACAAATTTACTATTTTCTTAAGATAACATTTTCTATAGTTCATACTTAGAAACTATAATTAATAATATTTTTTTATTTTAAGGCGAAAAGCACATTCAGGCTATTATTGCCTCCCTAAATGTAAGTGTCAGTGTAACATGTTAAAGTCGTAAGTGTAGTGTTGTAAGTGTAAGTGTGTTAAACTCGTGTACCGTGAGGGATGTCTAAATCCTCTTAATAGGTGTAGGTAGTCTGCACCCCCTGTGGGGATAATTAACAATAATGTTTTTATCCTAAACTACTATATTTATTGATAAAAGTTTGTGATTTGAAACAATAAATCCAAACATGTGTGATGTAATTTTGAGCACTAAAGTCTGACATACGACAAGCACTAAAGCAGTACAGTGCAAGCTACACATAGTGACCCACCCAAGTTGTGGGTATCCTGCAGTAAATATTTATACGATCTGATCCGAAGATCATCGCTAGCTACACATAATGAACTTCCTAATGTAAAGGATTAAATTATACACTTTTTGAAAAAAATTAAAATTATAACTTATATATAAAGTCGGACTAGACAGATTTATTTTACCCTATATTATGTTATATAACTGAGGAAAGGAAATGAAATATGCTGTAAAACACCTCTTAAACTCAATTAGGTAAATCAAATCAAAATTTTTCCGAATATAGTTTCCGTGCCAATTTTTGGAAACTTTACTTACAAATGAGTAAAGCAACTCATGCACTAAGCAACTTACATTAAACTTCTGCAACTTGCGTGGAACATTTGTATGGCTGCTGCATATGTTTAGTAAATGTCTATGCCGTGGAATCAGTTCTTCAGACTTCAACACTTCTTTAATGACATCGATCCACTGCATCTGCTTTACCTGTTGTTTGTTACTCGATGGCTTTGGCACAAAGCCTTTTGCAGAATATCTCTCTTCTTCCGTCACACAAGATGTGTGCACTTTGTACTCCATACCCCTAAAACAATTTTATCGTATATCAAAGAGTTGTTACCAAAGTAAAATCTTCATAATTACAGAACTATGACCTTACAGGAACTACATACCTTACAGAACTAGGACAGTCGCAGATTATCCAGTATTGTTATTAGAACAAAATACATCATGGTTTTACAACTAGTGATATGTGGCTATGTTAAATTTAGTAGTTCAAAGAACAACAGATCTTGCAGTATATTTTTAATTAATATACAGAGCACTCCACAACACTGCTCATAACTTTTACGGCCAATTTAACATGTAGTTTAATTTAATATTTATGAAAAATATTACTGGACAAATTTTATTGGAAATGTTATGCTCTTTATGAAGCAGACTAAATTATAATAGGTCTTACCGTTCAGCCAATATTACAAAAAATAACCAGCAACAACACCCTTAACGTTGGATCAGAGTGTCATCTTGAAACAGAAGTGAATGGGAAAAAAATCTTACACATACACCTTTCAGACATTACACAAGGTACCTTCCTACCATTTCAAAACAATCGGTCAATGTGTTTGGCCAAAACTCTATACACTCGTTATCGTTAAATCAGAGGCCGCCATTTTGAAATGGGAGTAAATAGGGAAAAAATGTTACACATACGATATTTAGGCTTTGTACAAATTACTTTTGTATCAAACTTCAAAACGATAGGCTAAAACACAGTATATTCATCATTGAATATTTTCAATCTTGAAATAGAAGTAAACAGGAAAAAAATCATACACACAATGTACAGCCTTTATACTTTGTACAAAATTTCAAAATAATTAGTTATTGTCGAAAATGTGTACACTCACTATTGTAAATCAGAGGCCACCATTTCCAAATGGAAGTGAATGGACATTATACAAAGTACCTCTGTACCAAATTGCAAAACAATCGGTCAATGCGTTTGGCCAATACTGTGTAACAAACACACAAACCAAATGCAAAATGGTCGAGTTGAAACAGAAAAATACTTTTTCACCAAGCAAAGTGAGGTTATGTTTTTTTTTTTTTTAGAAAAGGTTTACGGTTTGAATACTAACAAATGTACTTCTCAATTCTAAGACGCCAGATGATGTATCTATAGTATTATGTTGCCTTAGTTTACTTTGCTACTGTAGTAAGCCCACTAATATTTTTAATATTAAAAGTAGGTCTTTGATTGGATTAATGTAAAATGATCTATTTTTGCATTTTATACACACACACACACACACACATAGCCTTTAAAATACCCTAATTGAACTCAATACCATTTTTTCATTAATAGGGTAATTTTAAATTCATTAGTGCTTTTTTACTCATTTTTAGCAGTACATGGAAGATCATATTCCTTGCTCTTCCTCGGCATAAAATAAATCGATTCTTTTACATGTTCGCTTCATGCTGTTATCCTTACGTTCAAGCCTGAATACAATACCCTAATCTTTTGTTATTCCCCAACTTGTTTTTTTTGAGTATAAGACTGACTTGTGATATTAATAGCACATGTGTATGATCTGAAGAGCATGGGTTGAGGCTGAATAAATTTAAAACAAAACTTATAGCTTACTCTCAACTAATACAAAGGACTTGACACTTTCTCCAAACTCAAAACTGAAGGCGATTTGTAAGGATAATGTGGTACAGTTAAGGACCTGGGACTGACAATTAACAGTAGACTAAATATGACTGAATATGTAACCAAAATATATAATAAAGTTTTGCAGTTCATTCATTCACTGAAAAAAATGAATGATATTTTACGATTTTCATACTGGAGCGCTCTACAAAATCTTTGAATTTGCCTTACTGTATATACTGAGATATTGTAGTTAATGACGTTGACTGTTTAACTTGCCAGTAAGCTACAACGCACACAAAATTATTGTGTTTAATTTAAAACATGATGATCACGACAGAACTCTTATTAGAAACAATTTAATTTTTTAAAATATGTAACTTTCTGTCTTACCACATTTTTACTATAAATACATGCTGTTCTTCAAACCAAAGTACCAACTAACCTGGCAAATTAGTTTGTATTTGCCTCAGATATACTAAGAGTATGAGAATGCCGATTATACCTAACCATAGAATTGTCATGTACAACAAATCTTTTATGGTATCATTATGCCATTTGTGGAACGTATTACCAGATTCTCTAAAACTGATTAAAGGCCGAGCTCAGTTTTCAAAACAATATTATATCAGCGGTATGCATTGATTCCTGTTCAGAGTGTGTGTATTCAAGAAGACAAGTTAATCTGTATTTTTTTACAAAGCTTATTGTACGAATGTGAGCGTGAATGTTTTTGTTGCCTTAAATAAAAAGGCAATCACTTATTCAACTCTTAAAAAAAATATTATTGTTTTATAAAAAGTTCTACTCAGTTTTTCATTATTTTCATGAATTGTATTGTTTTTTAGTGTGATCAAAATGAGTGAAACCGAAATCTCTTTCTTTGTTTGATATATGGTATTTATGAAAAGAGTAGCATACTCTTAATCAAAAACAATTCTCCAATAATAAAGAGGCTTGACCTTGAATACCTGCACTAATTTATTTGACAAATTTAAGTAAATACCGTATTTTCAATGAAGCAGGTTAAGTATGAATAAATGTTTTTTAAATAAAAAATGTTAAAATGTATGTAAACATTTTAAATGTGTTATTGTTTCTCTTTTATCTGGTCATTATCTGCCTAAATTAGACCTGGGTTAGTAAGTATTTTACAAACAACCCAGGTTTTTTAATCATAAGTTACTGTTTATATTTTGTTTTCGGAAAAAACAATGAAATTGTAAAAAAAACGTACAAAATTATCGAGACCAATATAACCATTCAGAATTTACTTACTTAAAATCTTTGAGGCAGTCAACACAAGTAAGAAAAGGAAACTTCTTGCATGTATGGTAGTAATGTTTCTCCACAACTGCTTTTTTTAAAGACTCTCCACAATGCTGGCAAGTAAAGAACACCATTGTTATAGTTTACTTCCTGTAAAATTAAAAATGTCACGATTAATTATAATTTAATAAATTTAAAGGTAAAAGTTTAGAACAGTATGACCAAATATATTCAACATAGTTTTATATAAAAGAATAACTTAATTTCAATAAACAAAGCACACTTTTTATATGTGCACACACACCTTTTATGTTAAAGTTATATTCTTTGAAACTTTTTTACTTCATAGTAGTGTATTATTATTTCTTTGTGACTATTATTTTGTTTTGCTATTAATCATTTATTCCTATCTATCTAGAAAACACACACATTGTTCTACACTTGGTGTATTTACGCAAGTAATATAAACCACCAGATTTTATGTTCAGTTGTCCTACATCAACAAAAGCAGAGAAATGGTTCAAAGTTTTAGACAGGAGGTAAACATTCATAAATTACAACTAATTTTACATCAGTCGGCATTCTGGAAGTTGATCGATAATCAGCAGACTATCTATCTCTCCTCCATTTTTAACAACAGGAAAGGTTATGAGTGCAATCCGTATGGATGTCGTACCATTGCACAGTGAGTATTGTACTTCAAAGTTAAATAATATATAAATATGATCACCGCTTCTCTCTCTCTCTCTCTCTCTCTCACACACACACACACACACACACACACACATATATATATATATATATATATATATATATATATATATATTATAAATTTTCATTAGTTATATAGACAATAATTGTAGACTGCTAGATTTAGTGATGACAATGTAGTTTTTCGCATGGTAAGCATTTTCATTGAATGTGGAGAGGGAGGAGCATAAGCTCAGTGTTAGTTGAGGTTTCACTCAGTTTGCATCTCAGTGAATATGAGACGAACTTAAATAATTAGTATAAGTTTTTAAGTGTATATTAAATTCTTATTGTAATTAATAAAAGTTGTTTTTTTTTAAAAAGCAACATCCTTGAAACCATACCATAAGTTTATATATATATATATAGGAGTTAGGAGTTGCACAACAATTTGGAGGAGCCCACGAGTCGAATATGATACCGCTGCACATATATAGGAAAGTAAGGTGTGGCTCAACAATGTGTTGGCCCATACGCAAATACAATCACCACTGCAACACACACATAAAATAAACTACTGCATTAGTAAACAAAATAATTAAAATGTTTACCAATAAATAAATAAAACAAATTTTAATTAGCCAAACTTGACATCGTTTTGTTTAGAAATTAAATTTCTGTATTACGCTTATTGATGCTGCTGAGTGATTAAAATCATGTTTTATTTGAAATAAAACTATTATTTCAAGCTAACCATGCAACTTTCATAGTGCCTAGCTTTTCTAATTAGGTACTCATTAAAAAAAAATTTGCTACCATTCTATTCGTGTTTTTTTTTCTTTAGAGAAATGACTATTTTACACAAGTTCGTACATAGTTCTAAACTGCTAACAAAGCCTGTACAGTATTTTGTGGACTTATACTGTATTTCTAATTTCTATTATTATTCACAATAATCTTCTTAAAAAAAAGTTAACCCATTGTAGACATACCTAAAATGACAAACCTAATATATTATCACATAACTTGCTATTTATTTGGCAGTACTGCATGACAGAATTACTTTTTTAAAATTTTAAGGCGAAAAGCACATTAAGGCTATTATCGCCTCCCTAAATGTAAGTGTGGTGTAAAGTGTTAAAGTCGTAAATGTAGTGTTGTAAGTATGTGTCAGACTCAGGTACCGTGAGGGATGTCTAAATCACAATAGGTGCAGCTAGTCTACATCCCCCTGCAGGGCAGAACTACTTCTGTCCACATAGTGCTAACAGTAGGCTATTGACAAATGAGATTCGTACCATTCATGCGAATACAGATATTCGTAGCCAACACATTTTAACAGTGGTAGTTCAGCAATTTAGTTTTAAGATAAATATTATATATTTACATAATTGTTTCTGCGATTAATATGCCTCAATCGATTTTTGAGTTTTTTCACTTAACTAGATGAACATAAATAAGAATTCAAAATATCATTTACCACAAATTACCAGAAGAGTGGAAAAAAACCTAACCAAACTACAATTATTGACCTTGTAATTACACAAACAGTTGATTCAAGACAGCTACTACAGACTGTCTACTATAGATTACTTTATGTAGTGGGTATTTCTACACTTTCAAGTCATTTATTAAAGTAATGACTTTTGCAATTTTTTTCAATTATGTACTTCACTGTGAGATTGAAGATGTTCATCTGCTGAAAATTAAATTTGTTACAATAAGTCATAATTTTAAACCTTTTTCAATGGAACTATATTGTAATGACATACATAAGTCAGTTATTGTCCTGCTAATTCTTCCTAATTCTTGTAGTCAAAACTTCTTGCTCAAAGGTTAGTAGCTGTTATGGAATACTACTTATATACTGAAGAAGTAAGTTGAGTTAGATTAAGTTTTTTTTTAAGTGTTTATACTCTTTTTATTATTAAGAAGCCTAACATGCATTTAATCAATTGTTTTCTTAATGAAAAACACATTAACTACTTTTGAACAATTGAGTCAAGTTAGGTAAACACTTAATAGCTAAGTCGTTATATTCTTAAATTTAAAAAAATATTCTTTTCATTGTTAACATGCAGTTATCATTTTCGCGATGGAAAACACATTAAATACTTCTGTGTGGTAGCGATTTTGAGATTATATGGATAACTCCTACTTTCTATTTTTTTAAACTTCCCGTAGCTTTTGCACTTTTATATTTTTTATTACTTTTGGGCATGTAATAAGGCATTTTGATAAACAATTACCAAAACTGACAAATTACTTAAAAGTGCAGATTTATCTATGTAGTAAATCATCAATGCTTCATGCAATGTGATTGGTAATAATGTCATAAAATAGTTCCATGAAAGTATAACCTAAACATTGTATGGGTTCATATTTCACTTAGGCATTAGAACAAAAATATAGTATAAAAATTAAATAAAATGAGCACTATTAATTACATAATTACCGATTGTTGTCATTTTTTTCTTGGGTACTCCAATTATAATAGTGGTAATACTGCACTGCTAAAGCATGAAAAATAGGACTACAGTAAGATTTGTAAAATACTGTTTTTGGTATTTATGATATTTCAGAGGTTTTGTAAAACTGATAAATCTGCACTTTCGTATGATTTTTAATTTTCAAAATTTTTACTTCCTAACGCTTTATTACATGCCCATTAGTAATAATACAAAATGTAAAGGTGCCAAAAATACAGGAATTTTTTTTTATATTAATGCGAAAAACACATTAAGGCTATTATCGCCTCCCTAAATATAAGTGTGAGAGTAAAGTGTTAAAGTCGTAACTGTAGTGTTAAAAGTATAAGTGTGTGTTAGACTCGGATACCACAGGGACATCTATCCTCTCAATAGATGCAGCTAATCTGCACCCCGCTGCGGGGTACAAGAAGTTAAAATATAATGAAAAAAAAAATACCCCCATAAAGAAACAATTACTACTGCCTCAGAAAAAGACTGAAGACTTTTAACTTACCTGGTGGTCAGATTACAAGGCTTAACTAGTGTAATTAATTAAATAGGTTCTTTACTCAAAACCGTGTCAGATTCTTCGGTATTTTTTGCAATTAAGGGTTTATATTGTTTTCATTATTAATAACACGCATCTATTTAATCATTTTCGTGATGAAAAGCAGGTTACCTATTTTCGCGCGTTAGTGATTTTGAGGTTATGCTGGTCATATTTATTTTCGATTTTTACCAACTTCCCGTAGTTTCCAAACTTTTATATTTTGTATTATTACTAATAGGCATGTAATAATACAAAATTATTATTATTATTTTGTATTATTATTTTCGCTTTATGGCGAAAAATTAACGAAAATTGAGAGGTGTGCGAATGTCATATTTGTCTTAGCATTTATTTGAAATGTGATATTTATATCTACGTGTACTTACCCAAAAAGTTTTTGCAAAGAACGCCCGTTTGTTACTGAACCAAATGGAATTAAAAATTTTACGATATTTTATTTATAAAGCCTGATAAAATTATTCAGGATTAGATATGCCGCCCGTTTTACTAGTTTCACGTGTACTTCAACAAACCGTTATTTTCTATCTATTAAATGTTAAATGCAGCGGTTGCGATTACTGGATGTTATATTCGATTGTAAAAAAATCTCGATGAATTTCGATAATCACTTTTCACTTTCGCATCTGGAGTTGTGCAATGGTGTTACATGTCGTGATCCTAATACTGACATTAATTTGCACAACACTTACTCAAATTCTTTGCTCTACTGACCCTACATTACATTATAGAGAACCAAGTTTATCTTTACATTTTCAAATCTTGCTTAGTTTATCGTATCTGACTTGTTGTTTTGTCATTATTTCTTTAGCTTTTGTTAACATATACTGCAGCCGGGCTAATAATTAATTATTATAGTTATATTAGCCTATAGTCCTAATTTTATTTATTGAAGAATGAGGAGTGAAGCTGAAAATATATATATATAAATATATAAATAAATAAATAAATATATATATATACACACTCACACACACACACACACACACACACACACACACATATATATATATATATATATATATATATATATATATATGGAATTTTTATATATGTATGAAATTTTTATATGCCCGACAAACAATTGTCACAAATGGCTATATGCAATATTTGTACATGGTAATGCATAACACAATTTTTCTTTTAAAATAAAATATATTCGAAAATAGTGTTTCTTTTATTTTCCTTTAAACAATAATGTATTTAAAACATATTCTATTTCTGAAAGCAAAATTAAAAAAAAAATATGTTTTTTAAAGTAAACCATATTGATGTTTAACCCATTATATGTAGTTATTTTAAATTTCTTAATTTCTTATAACTTTATTCTTTTTCTAAATATTATTAGCTTTAAAGCCTTCATTTGTGGTTGAATTTTTAAGTTACAGTCTAAACATGTATTCTAGTAAAAATTACTAGAGGAATTGGGTGAAATTAATTTTTTTGTCCTGCAAGTGAAGTGTGATTCATTTAGTCACATTTCACTTCTGTAGTCACAGTAAATCATGTTAAAATCTCAGCTTTTTATGTAATAGTAATCACAGTCGTACTGTGACTGTAAAATCCCTATTGGTCACATCTCTTCACTTTTTAGAGACGAAACCACAGATACTCCGATACCAGTAGAGTATCTTTACTTTTCATTTGACACCTGTCACCTAGTGTTTCTTACTCGATACTTCTACTAATATCAGTACTAGTAATAAGGAATCAGACAGATGGTATTTTTGTAAGTTTAAACAGTACTATTGCTGATTCTGTTTAACAATTCAAACATAAGAACTTTTACTCAAAAGGTAAAATTTTTTTTATCTGTTAAAAAGAAATCGAGATAACCAAAATATTATGTGTCCTCTCTGTGTGTAGTGAATGTAAAGATGAGGACAACAGGAGCTTGGACTTTATATTCCTGATTGTTTCAAAGTGTAGCATAAAAAATAAACAAGCAAAGGAACTTACAATGCAATAAGTATTGTAACATAAGATGGTCCTTTTGATCAGTAGTTTTTTAACACTTTGACAAAATGTTTTTCTGTAAATAAAACATAACCCAATTGTATAATATTTTTTAAATTCTAATACCTCCTAATTTTTAAGAACAAATCAGATTTATATGTGGCACATATATGTACTGGCTGGTATATTATAATAAAAACAACATTTTTAACTGCAACAGAATGGGCAGCACGTATATGTGCCACCAAAAATGCTCTAAAATTAAAATAAATGACTTATATAATAATTTATATATAATATATAATTATTTGTATAAAATAAATGTAATTTTAGCAATTTTAAACTGTGATCTGTGGGTAGAATCATACACTGGTTAAGTCTTCTGCATTTAGTATGGTAATTAGATCCATTTCATGTGGCACATATATATGTTGCTCGGGAGTGAACATGTTAAATTTCTTTGATGTTAGCTTCATATTTCATTAGATACTTACTAATGTCAGTAAATTCTTTTAGCTTTTCCTGCAGCATCAAATTTTGTTCTGATACCAGTATCTAGTAAAAGTATCTATATAATTTCTTTTGATATTGCATCCCTATAGAGTTGAAAGTATGAATGCTATCATTGCTACTGAGAACACTGTTCTTGGTGAGTAATGATGGATGACAAATGAAGGAACTGACTCACTGAACTGGCTCACCTGGTGCTCTGATTGATCTGGGATCTGTTAATTTACTGTGCCAAAATGTCAGATCATTTGGTGAGCTGAATTCATCATGGCTCTCCTAGGTCAGATCCAACTGTCATGGCTGAGCCAGCTGTGTTCAGATCTTCAGATCATTTAGATCTATGATCTGTTGTGTCAATAAAGTGTTACACTGGTTAGATATAGATATTAACCAGTCATGTGTATACCAATAAAATTTTTTGTTTAACTTATTAGTCTAAATAAAATGAAACAATAAACTTTAAATTAATTGCATTTAGGGTACTAAAATTATTCAAACAATGTTTTTACAACAATCATTGAATATTGAGTAATTAATGTTAATGAACATAAACTTATTATTAACATATTTGGTTCATTAAGAATGTTTGATCATACAAAATGACTTTTTATTGTTTGTCATTTACTACTTTTTCACTCGTTTTGGAATAACTCATTTCACAAAATTATTTACATAGACAAAAATATTTTTTCTTCAAAACACAACCTTTGCCAATGCAGTAAAAAACACACATAATACAAATAATAATAAAACAAAATATAATAAAATATATTGATTATCAGTTAATATCAGTTAAATTATAAAAAGGTGATAACACTCAATTAGCTCACAACAATACATTTAGAAGCTCACACTATAATCACAAACTTCAAAGCAGACAAAAATAGACATAGATATAAGAAAGACAAATTTCCTTTTCAGTTCTCACAGCTCAGCAATAGATATTGGTTCAAGAGGTAGTAAAAAAAGGAGCAGGAGACCCTTACTCACTCAGCATTCATCTTGCAATGTCACAGAGCCGAGCTGAGTAACATTAGTGAACCTAGTGGTCTGAACATCTAGTTATTGAGTTGGATCATTTTAGTGAGTTGGTGGCTTTTGAGCCGCCTTGGTGGCCTAGTTGATAGCGTACTGGGCTTTCACCACGAGGACCTTGGTTCGATTCCTGGCCAGGGCTTGGCATTTTCATATGCTATAAATCATCCCATCATCTGCATTAGCCCAAGTGTGCACAATAGTCGGACATTTAAAAAAAAAAGTTAGTGATTTCATCTGACTAAGCTGGATTGTTCAAAAGAACCATTTTTCCAATCATTAGCTCTGAACAGTGAGCAGTTGGGATTGCTCTTCAACTATTCTGATCTCTCCTCAGTGTTAAGTGTTGCCTGCTTTTTGTTTTATAAGGAAGTTTATGCACACAAAGTGAAGTGATAATAAATTACTACTCAAAGTTAGGTGAAATAAAACTTAACCTATTATTGATTTATTATTAATACCATGAATAGTGTCAGTAATGGTTTTTTTTGTTTATTAATTAACTGTACACTACAATGTGTTTATTTCCTCATGATTAGGATGGAAATTCTGAACTGGCCCTTTCCGATAAGAGAACAAAACTTAGTACTTCACCTTGACTGAATATGCTGATTCCGACTGCACAAATTTTGTGCTATGACGACACTGTACTGCTGCCATTTCTATAGCACACAAACAACATTCTTACTAAAGATCACAAGTTAGATGTTTTCCTTCATTACGATTTTTCCTTTCTTCAGGTTTCAATGGGATCTTCTCCACGCACCTATGCCACTAATCTACTTATGCAGTTTATTGAACAATATCAATCTTTGCACATTGTGCCTGTCATACACAGTAATGATAATTTGGTTCTTCTGTGTGTTTCCTTTGCTCAGTGTATTGATAAAGATACTAGCTCAGATGTAAATTATCAGATTATTAAGCCTGAACCATGTACTATGTTATTTGACTTCAAACTGTACAGTTTACTCCAAAACCAATACCATATTTAAGGTGGTCTCTTATACCTTGAAGAATTATCTGTCCCTTAGTAATTCACATAAAACATAACCCAGTAGCACACATTGTTTGCCCAATGTTGGGATTTTGTCGTTGACACAAAGTTGGGCAATGGTTAGTTAATATGCCAACGAGCTGTTTTTTTGCTAGGCCAACTGTTACATTCATGAAAACCTCTGCTGTTGTCCCAACATTAATTCTTAGTTGGCGGAAAATATAAAAAATATTTTGTTAAAATAAATATCTCGTAAATTAAATAGGGTATAATTATTCCAAAAGTTTAAAAATAGTGTCTTATTTGTTAGTATAATAGTATTTTATCGATGTTGCAAAATTTACTGCAAAGTGTAAGGGCACATGATGACTAACACAGACTTGCCAACAACAGAACAATTTATTTTTTTTTGCATAATTGTGAACAGAATAATATTATATCTTTAATTACTATACTAACAATAGTGGTACAATTATTAAAAATTAAAAAAAAATACTTTATTTCTACTTAACTATAATCATTTACTATGGATGATTTTATGATGTACTTATTATTTAAAATATTGCCAGCACTGTGGAAAAGTGAAAGTTTGTCCCTTACTGGTTTAGTTCTTTGTTGTCACTCACCAAGCATAGTAGCAAGATCCTACATGTACAGTACAGTTATAGTTTTAATCTGGTGCTATAGTGCTTTTTTTGATTTGGCTTTTCACAATTGCCATTTAAATAAATTTTGGTTGTGTGAATTTTGTCTCTTTTTGTAAAATAACCTTGTTTCAGTAACGAAATATGCCATGTTGTTTACTCAACTAACTTTCAACCTAACCCTACTAATTACCAATATGTTTAAATTGTTATATTTTATTTAATTGGTTAGTGAACTTAATAATAATCATAACTTCTCTACATTCGCGAACACGTTTGATTACCTTTTCTTAGCAAATTCAGTATGTATTCTTACTCAAAATAATATGTACATTATAATATATAATTAAAAAGCTAAAGTAGGCTACATGTTATATATTACATCGAGTAAGAATATTCTACATTTGATAATAAAAGGTATTCAAATATGTTCGCGAATGTATAGAGAAGTAATGATTACTATTAAGTTCACTAATCAATTGAATAGAAATATAATACTTTAAACATGTTGGTAATTAGTAGGGTTACCATTGAAAGTTTGTTGGGTAACTGTTGGGAGTAAGTTGGGCCAAGAATTTCTTTGTTGGTTTTTGGTGATGTTTAATTGTTGGCATTTGGTTCGTTATTAATTGGTAGGCATTTGGGCCAATTTTAACCGTTGCCCAACCATGTGTGAAAACAAAATACCTACAATGGGCCAACAGAAAATGCTACTGGGGTGGCAGTGGGTTAAGGAAAAGTAGTAGTACTAGCCACATTTATTGCCTCAGATATTTCTGAACAAGTCATTTTTCCACCAAATTTAGTTCGTCATTATTAATTAATTTCCACTGACACACACACACACACACACACACACACACACACACACACACACACACACACACATATATATATATATATATATATATATATATATATATATATATATATACTACAGTCCCGATAATGCACCCTGTTACCAATAAAAGAAAATTGTGGGTAATCGGTACATACATTAAATGGAAACTAACTTTCTATTTCATACTATAAGGCAGATGTAAAAAAAACATGTTTCTGTACTTTATCATGATTTGTTAATAAAAAGTTTGTATGCCATGTTTAGAACAACATTTCAGTTGATATTAAATATATAAATTTTATATGATATAAAATTTATAGCATACACTCAGCCTGCTTTCCAAATGTATCTTATTAGTGTTACATTTTTAATAAGTTCATAGAGTAAACAAATTTACAAAGTGTTTTCCCCTTTATTTACATTGAGCTCAAACTAACATTGACGTTTAGTTTTATTTGTATAAACTTTGCACTCAATACTTCAAATTAAAAATAGTGTATAACATATTTTACAAATAAAATCACATTTTATATACACTTTGGTTGGGCTTTTTTTATATCGGAATTCTCTTTATAGCAGCAAAAACTAATGTTCCCTTTAATGCTGCTGTAGAGAGGTTTTACTGTATTATTTTTCAGGATTCTTGAAATTTAAAATAATTATAAAATTGCTTATTATGGCCTGGAATCGTTGATAAATCAGCCTGTACAAATTGAAATTGATATTGACTACCCTGTTTTTGTTAGCGTTTCAGATAAAATTAGAATATATGTAGAAGCACAAATTATTAAATCTTGTATTTCTGATCATTTTACAATATTAATGACAGCCATAGATTATTTTGCCAGCTAGCTTGTACCGGAAGTTATGATTTCTGGTAATAGAATGAATTCAACAACAAAGTCATCAAGAAGCTAATTTAATTACACAAGGTAAAGATTCACTATGTTAAGTATTCATCATCTGTAATCCAATGGATTATGCAAACATGTAAATTCCACTTCAGTCGAACATAGTAGACTTTTACTTACCAGATTTAAAAAAATGTCACTGAGAAAGTGAAATATGTTGTTAGTGCATATAATAACACAATCCATTCTGTAACATAACTGGTACATAAAGAAGTATTGTTTGAGCACAGAAATGTATTCACTTTTAGGTATAAATTTAGAAAACAAAATAGTGTTTATATCAACTTACACAAAGAAAACAGCAAAAAGTTTGTATAAACATATAAAAGAAATAAATTATAATAAATTTTTTTTTTTTTTTTTTTTTAGCGATCTAGTAATACAGGAATGAGCTATTTGTTTCTAACCTAAATTAATACAATACAACATTCTACTAAGCTTAATCCATTGACAATCACTTAGCCTATAATCAATAGTCACTTAAATAATATGACCTAAGAGTTACACAGTTCAAATGGTTTCATTCTCTTCAACCTTCTCACTGTGCCATCATTGTTGAGTAGCTGGAGGACCTCGACATTGACGTGCTGTTGTAATCTTCTTTTGTGGTTAAGAGCTAGTTTTCTGGCTTCACTGTCAATAGACGAAACCTCAAGATCTTTATGTATATTCTCATTTCTGATGTACCAAGAGGCATTGACTATACCACGAAGCAACCAGATCAGGAGTTCAACCAGGACACCTTACACAAGATTCTGGAGCTCGTTAAGGGCACTGGAGTCAGTTTAAGATGAAGTAATAGGAGTACACAAAATGCTTTTTAGCTGATGTGTCAGGGGCCATAGAGCCACTGTTAACCTCCATTAAAAAAAACCCACTAAGCATTTTATTTTGTAATCGCTGAATGATGTTTCTATTACTCTGGCTGGTACAACCCCACAGTTGAATACTGTAAGACCACAATGGCTTAAGGACCTGCTTATAGATCAATACTTTGTTATACACTGATAGGGAGGAGCAATGACCCAACAACCAATGCAACTTTATGTATTTTAATTTTAACTCCTCTTGCTTTTTCTTTACATGGGGTTTCCACCCATGGCGTCCAATGTCATGCCAAGATATTTAGCATTAGTGTTCTCATACGGAACCATTTGGTGATAAAATGGGTTTTTGCTCGATATGCTTATTAGTGAAATCAATATGCACAGATTTACCTTCATTCGCCACTCTTTAGTCCAAATTGTAAAAATAACAAAAAGATTTAAAAAAGGAATGTAAATAAAGATCTACTTCCAGAAATTCCACAAGAATTTTATATCAAAACGATACAAAACTAAGTACAATAAAAAATAAGTACAGTAAAGACGAAATCATCTCTGTTAATCCAAAAAGAAAAACTGCAAAAATTAAGGATAGTCATCATAATAAAAGGAAAAATACATTTTTTAAATACTGAAAGTCCTAGGAAGAAGAGGAAAATTCTTAACACCAAATCTTCTCGTTGTGTTTCAGGTACTTCATGTTGTATAGAGTAGCTGTAGTAAAAACAGTTAACATTAAGAACATAACCAATAATAGGGGAACAGTTCTGATTGAGCTTGATAGGTTCTGATTATTCCAGTTATTAATGGTAGGATCCATTCGGATCATTAATTGTTTAGGATCTATTGTAAAATTTATTACTGGTAATTTAGACTCTTATCATGGAGAGAAATATGAAATACTATTTCTACTTGATTCCCAATATTCAATTAATGTAAATCTTACTGATGCATTCAATAAGACTGTTCAATTGAACAGTAAATTGAATTGGAAAGTAAATTATTGGTTGTAAAAGAAGAAGTCGGTGATCACATGAAAATTGAACGATTTAGAAATATCCTAAAATCAGGTAAGTATTGTATAAAAATAATATTGCAATTAGTTCAGGATATTGAGGACTCATTACTTTTTATAAACTGGGCACATTACTCCCCCCCCCAGTGTTACTGGGCACATTACTCCCCCCCCCCAGTGTTACTGGGCACATTACTCCCCTCCCCAGTGTTTCTGCGTAAGAACTGCTTGAAAAAGTGAATAAAATAAAACCTTATATAGAGAGATTACCAACAGAACCTAAATTAGAGAATATTTGGAAAATTGAGAATTTGTTGGAAATTAACTGTAGAATTACTTTTAAGTAAATTATATTTTTCATTAATTTACCCATTGTTAATGCACCCAAAAGGATATACTTTATGTAAATTAAACTCTGTACCTACTTTGTATGAATAAAACTATATAACAATTATTCCTACAGGTGAACATGTAGTTTATAAGACTATTAAGTTAGGATGAAATAGTAAATGTGATGACAGAATTCACAATGTCCTAATGTGCTCATTAACCCTAATTACCCACCAGTATCATACATGTGAACAATCAGTTATAAACTTTCATACCTGAAACAAGAGTAAATATGTGAACTTAGAAATCAATGAAGATATTTTTAATTGGATTCCTGAAATTGAACAATACTTAATGATATTTCTTAAGAAAGACAACTGATATTGAAGAAACCAATGAATTGTTTTTATATGTATTTAACTAATACATATAAGCAATGATGATTCTATTGAATGTAAAAATCAAATGCTTATATGATAGAGACTCGATTAACTGTCACCCTCTTAAAAATCACTTTATATTAACTGCCAGATTAATTCTGTTGTCTGAATTTCATAGTAAATAATTTGTAATAAATAATAAAAATAACAATCAAGACAAAACAAAACACTATAACTGGACATGGCTTATTCATAGCATAGACGACGACAGCTGACACTAATTGTTACCCTAAGCAAACACTAATAATAAGATAGATTTGAATAATGTCACTTTGAATAGTGTCAACAAATTCTGAAAGAGTGTATGAATGTTTTTATTGAAAAATAAACACTCTATTTACGAGAACAGCATTCAGCGTGTAAGTTGATCACGTAACAATCACATGAGCACTCCTAAGTGGTGCGTGTAGTGCTCTCGCATATTATGTGAATACTTGTCAAAAGGTTAAGTATGAATAACTGACTGCATTAAACACCTCTCTATATAAAATTTGTGTGCTATGAACAGAGTATCTATGATCCGTCACCCCAACAGTCCTGAGTATCACAGTTTATTGAGACTCTACTGTACATTCAACAAAAACTAATATAGGTATCCTAAAATTCTGGATGCTACAGATTATAAGCTACAGGAAGATCAACACCCTAATTTCTTAATCAGCTTGAATAAACTGAACTAAGATAAAATTATTGTGAATAAGATTTCAAAATTACGTAAAACTATAATATTGAGAATAAACTTAAATGTTTGGACCAAGGGCCTGATAGTATTATGGGTATTGTGTTATACTTAATATATATGTATCTAGAGGGAGTGACTTTGACTTCACAGGAGCCGACACCTCAGCATACCAACAATACACGACTCAGCCAATCCCAGAAGTTCTATGCACAGATTAAGGAGTTGTGTTAAGAAATATTATATAACTAGTCATTATTATTTATGATGTTAATATAAGATCAGCAAGAAAGCATAGGTTGTATATAGTACAGCCAAGCCTTTGATAAGATCAACAAGTAAGCATTGGTTTCATATAGTACAACCGAGCCTTTGTTAAGGTTAGCAAGCAAGCATAGGTTTTATATAGTACAACCAAGCCTTTGTTAAGATCAGCAAGTAAGCATAGGTTTTATATAGTACAACCAAGCTTTTGTTAAGGTCAGCAAGTAAGCATAGGTTTTATATAGTACAACCAAGCCTTTGTTAAGGTCAGCAAGTAAGCATAGGTTTTATATAGTACTACCAAGCCTTTGTTAAGGTCATCAAGTAAGCATAGGTTGAATAGTACAGCCAAGCATTTGTTAACCCTTTTCTCCATCGACACTTGTGACAGTGTTGTTGACATAAGTGTGATTTAAAAAAATCTGTGAAGATTCAGGGAAGTTGTACACTTTATTTGTAACCAATTGCTGGGAAACCCAAAGAGCAAGATAACGTGAGGAAGATAAACCATATGTTACTGTGTTCACTTAATATTCTTCAACAGGGCTTGCCAAGTTATCTTTCCAAAATATATTTTGATAGTGACGATGAGATGAGTGGATTAGGATTTGGCAATATTAACATTTTTATATCGACACACAGAGCAACTGTTTTGAGCCTGAAGTGTAGAATAATAACTGCAAAATCTTGTTGCACTTGCAGACTAGCTGTACCTATTGAGAGGATTTAGGTGTACCTCGTGGTACCCGAGTCTAGCACACACTTAAACTTACAACACTACACTTACGACTTTAACACTTTACACTCACATTTACATTTAGGGAGGTAATAATAGCCTTAATGTGCTTTTCGCCTTAAAAAAAATTGGGACCTTTAAACACTTGACTTTTAGACTCACTTTATTTTAACCTATATTATCGAACCATCAACAACTACCCAAAGTTTTGTAGATAAACCACTGTGGTTTGTTACATAATGATGAGGCACAATGTATGATAATTCAGTTGAAAGTTTGTATGATTCATGTGATCAAGGTCCTCATACTTAGAAAGAAATTAGTGACACTTTTTCTTGAGGAAGTAGTTATTTTCTAATTGAAATTCTACTTTGTGTAGCTGTTACAAAGCTGGCTGCTGAAAAGCTGGTTAGGACGAGTATAATTAAAAGAATATGAGCCAATGTATCTTCCTGAGGATTCCCTGTAGACAGTGTTTTGAAAACAATTCACAGAAAATGTCTTCGGGGTTTTCCCTAGGCAGCTTTGTAACTTCTTCCAGTTTCCAGAATTTGTGTGGAAAAGCTCGATAGAAAAAGTGATATTTGACTTGTTTTCTGAATATCCGTTTCCAATAATAATCCAGCCAAGAATAGTTGAGAGTGCACAATGATCGCCTTTTATATGAGATTTATCTTCTGTCAGAATGTAAGAATACAAGTCTGCACCCAGCAAAACATCCACCTTGAGTGAAATGATTGATCGGCTAGCTGCAAATTAAGGAAGTTTTATCTTACTTATTTTGATCCAGAAATTGAAGGTAACTCAGAGACAAGATTACCACTTCTGTAGAGATAGTCTTTTCTCTACTGAGAGAAGATATGACAGTAAAAAGTATCAATCAAGACACTGCTTCTTAGTGGAGTTAATTTTGTGACATACTGTACTCGTTTTTTTGACATAAATTTTAGGTCTTCTTGAGGTTGATATAAATTTTATTTGGCCTTGTCATACTGAATATTTGGTCCTTTACCTCCCTTATGTTATGTGAGTTCAAGAATTTTGCACTGCATTTGTACAAATTCCATTTAGATTATGAATCTAGGCATTTCAGAAGATGAATACATTGCTTCAAAAGCTCTTCTGGTTTGGCTGCCCAAAACGTGAAGGGCAGTATGAAGCAAAATAAAGTCACCAATATTGTCAAATTTGTGTGTGTGTGTGTGTGTGTGTGTGTGTGTGTGTGTGTGTGTGTGTGTGTGTGTGTGTAAAGTTGGTTTTAAAAAGATCATGGTAGTGGCAAAGGTCACTTAGATTGACGTTAGACAAGGTTTTGAAATTAGTAATTTGAACAAGATAGAAAGGGGAAAGCACCTTTTATTTTGCCACCTTTCTGTTAAAGCACAGTAAATGATTACATAATTATCACTAGTAAGAAGCAAATGTTCTACTTTTTTCAAAGCTGAACCTTTAATATAAATGCATAGGAGTAGTTTTTCTACTTTTGACAAAGATGCATTTTTAGAATAAGGCAACCAAACAAAGCATAGAATTTGACCAGTTTTTTATAACATCATTAAAACTAAGGATGTTAATATCAGAAAGTTCTGCATGTACAGAATTCATCATCTGTTTTTTTTTTTTTGCTTTTTTAATATATTTATAACCTGTACCCACAATAGCATAGTATATTTCCTCGAAACTAGTAGTTGATGATTTGATTTCAATGGCTTCAGAAGCATCCACCTTAGCAAATAAACTGTCAATTTTATCCTGAATTCTATAAAATTCTGCATTATTTTCTTCCATTATGTCATATCTTGGTTTAAAAGTAGGAAAGTTTTGACTTTTTAGTTTTGTAGGCAAATCATATACTACATAAACATGTGCAAAACATTTTCTTATGTAACTAAAGAAGCTAACTTCTCTTTAACTTGAGCCATAATTGTTTAACAAAGATAAATACATATACACACAAACAGTGCAATACACACAAATAAATCTAAATTACAAACAAAGGTAATTATTATCTTTATTATCGTACATATTTTTATGTATATTTCAATATGAACAATTAAAATACAATTAAAGTTGATTAATTTGTTTTTAATTGTATTCATCGTAAAGAACTACAATAAACAAATGTCAACTGAAGTATTATTAATAGAAGTTGTTAATAAAGTTGTATAAGAAGTTGTTTTATGTAAAATCAGTTGTTTAGGTAAACTTTATCTCCCCCACAATATGACTATAGTATTAAAATTTCTTATGAATAATAAACCTGAAGTTTTAATGTTTATAGATTACGAATGTATGCATTTTTTTATAGTTGAACGAAATGTGAATTACATTGACATCCAGAGTACGTCCATCGGAACCATACTTGGAGTGAAAACCATCTTGAAGATGCCACATATGATTTTTGTAAAATGTTGGAACAATGTTTTTAAAAAAATAATTGTGTCAAACAAATATACATAGGATTTCAATGTATAATACACACACACACACACACACACACACACACACACACATTACACACACACACACACACACACACACATATATATATACATATATATATATATATATATATATATATATATATATATATATATATATATATATATATATATATATATATGTGTGTGTGTGTGTGTGTGTGTGTGTGTGTGTGTGTATGTGTGTGTGTGTGTGTGTGTGTGTGTGTGTGTGTGTGTGTGTGTGTGTGTGTGTGTGAAAAATATTATTATAGTCAGCAGATATATACAATTATCCATGAATTATAATTATCACATTGTCTGTGAATGATTACTAGTTTTGTGAAGTCCATTTTCAAAATGAATGAACAGCAGACTAAGATGAACACCACATCCGTGAGATTTGACACCAAAAGAGCCACGATTTAACTATTTATCTGTGAATTCTTCCAGTGCCAAGCATCACAAATATAGTTGAGGACTTAAAGTTGTTATATCTTTTTTCAAACTGCAACAAGAAAAATAATCATGACCTGAGTATATTCATAAAAAAGAAAGGCAACATGCAGTAGCTTATTCAAGTAAAATAATCGTAATGAAGGGAATTACCTTAATATTTGTCAAACACATCTTTTGAATCTATAATGGTTACACGAATGAAACAAAGAAATGCACCTGGAGTTAGGACGAGGATGGAAAATTTTTGAAAACATCGATGTTCTATAATGTTTTGATGAATTGTTTAAAGAACAAAGCCATTAAAACAACGGGACAAAATTTTGTGCAAAACTATATCTAATTTTTGCATAAAAATACAACTTTTAATAACAATTTTTCAAATAAGACTATGTAAAATGTGAATAATTAAAATTATTTATGTAATAAATTTGAAATGTAGAAAATTCATATGTTTGTAGTTATTAATTACTAGTTACGTTTTACCTCTATAAATTACAAACTTTAAATTGAAAGCTGGATGGGGTAATCAGAAGTTATATAACTTTAGCATCCAGCTGTTGCTGATTTGGTGAACAAATTTCGCAAAAGTAAGGGCATTAAGAAAATTACTTAATTTAAAATGACAGTAGCAATTATAAATAAACACAAATATATGAATAAAATGATATTGCTTGAAAAAAATCATCACTCCACTGTTCATGGACTCGCAGACATCTTGGACACAGGGTAATGGCTAGAGATGTGATTACAAAACATCGGAAAATCGGAATTAGGAATCTGGCTCCAGGGAGCTTAAACTGCTACTTGACATGGTTGTTGTAACCATTAGACATGTTAAGCTGATTTTTTTATAACAATTAAAAAAATGTGCTCCATTAAGTCGAATGAGAAGCGACACAATATTTTTTTACTACTACATTAGTATGTTGATATATCAAAACAAAAAATGAACATTGGAAAAGCATAAAACCATTGATACTCGGAAACATCGACTTTTTATTTACTTTTGAACTATGAATCTCTTTTATTTCACATTTTATAAACTGATTAGGGTATGGATTCTTCATAATGACTGAAATTTGAGAAAAATATGCTGAGATGATTTTTAAGTGTTTTCGTCTAGCTTCTCAACCAGATTATGAAAATAATTTAATTTGTAGAAGTTCGTTTATATTTCTGTATTAATTACTTAATGAAATATCAGTAATACTCATCTTATGAATTAGCTTTCAGATTCATTTGACGTAATTTTAACAGCTGTTAAATTTTCTTATAATTTAATTGCTCGATTTAATTATCCATTGATCAGATGTTTACAAAGTTATGCTCAGAAGTAGGCTGCCATTTTCACAAACTTCTTCACTTGACAAATGAAAATATTCTGAAACAAAAATTGTATAGTTAAAATCAAAATATTCTGAATATAAAAATTTAGTTATAACATTCTACTGTTTTAGGCAATAACTGATAGTATTGGTTAATGAATGAAGGAATTGTTATTTCTTGTTTAAAATAAAACAATTCTTCTTATAATGTCATCATTCTTAGCAATATGTTTAAAAAATAAGAAATATGTAAAATAAGAGTAAGTTATATATATATATATATTATTATTATTATTTGTGTATAGACCCTGTTGGATCACACAAAGCACTCCGACTCATGTCTTGTTCCTTCTAATCCTCCACACCTCCCTCATCCTGTCCCCATGGATCCTCTTCCACTCCTCCGTCCATGTTACCCCTGCTCTCTTTGGGATGTCATTCTCTGGGACCTTCCAACCGAGGATCTTTCTCCTGTATGCGTGCCTGTCTTCAACGTCTGTTGAGTCTATTTCTGCATCATGTAGGTCTATTCTGACTTGTGCGATCCACGACGTTGTTGATTTGACTCCTTGTATATACTTAAGGATTCTGTTGGCAAGTCTCGTTGTTGGGAGTCTACTGATGTGTCCTTAGAACCGAAGCCTCCTTCTTCTGATATCTGCTGCCAGGTTCAATATCTTCTCTGTGGTCTTCCAGGAGTGCAACCTGTATCCATCTTCTGTTAATCTCGGGCCAAGGATCTTCCTCAAGATTTTGCGTTCTTCCTTCAAAATACCCTCCATGGTAGCTTTTGTGTGGAGTGCTAGCGTCTCGCTTGCATATAATACCTCCGGTTCTATGACTGTGTTGTAGTGTCTGATTTTTGTGTGTCGACATACATCTCTTATTGTAGATATCACGTGTTATACCAAGAGCCCTCTTCATTCTCAGTAGCCGAACCCTTTTTGCACAGCCTATATATATATATATATATATACAAGGGCATAACCAGGATCAAAACTAGGAGGAGGGCAAGCCATGGTTGTTCGATATACAATGTAACATTTTATCACGGAAAAGGTGAAATGAAACCAAAATTTTAATAAAATTATGTATTTTATAGTATATAGCAGTGTTTTATCAACTAAGTTATTACAATTATTTGTTTGACAAAAAAAATTATTCATGTACATGCTTATAGGCTACTAGTATCATTTTCTTGGATTTGTAGAAAACTTGTTCAAAACTCTTGTTTCAATTCAGTCCTGATTTTCCTTAAAGAATTTCCGATAGACGCTCATCAAACACAACCCAGTCAATCTGTCTTCTCCCATTGTACTTCTCAGCCAGGCCTTTACCCTTCAAAGGGTACTGAAAGATCATTCAACAGTAGCCGTAGTGAATGGGAAAGCACTTAAAATTAGGAGCGCATGCCTTGTTGCAGGGAAAAAATATTAGCCTCTTCCAAATGTGCAGCCACTTTAATATCCTTTAACTTGTTTCCTGCTAAATCCTTCTTTTTCCACAGATTATATGCCTGTATATATATATATATATATATATATATATATGTGTGTGTGTGTGTGTGTGTGTGTGTGTGTGTGTGTGTGTGTGTGTGTGTGTAGTTTAATAAACATTCCTAACAAGTTTCTACATTAGAGTTATCTAACAAGCAAACCCCACGGGACATAACTAAAACTTAAGTATTTTTGCAGGTTGTACAAATTTGTACAAATAAATGGACAATTTATTTTGAAGTAACAATAAAGAACAAAGATAACAATAAGATATACAAGTGCAATTAAAAAGAAAACAGTAGTTTTATTAATTTTCATTGCTTAAAGAGGATTCTGTAAGCTTACTTTGTTCAGTATAATGATCTGCCTTCCCTAGCTTCGTCAATTCTACTTTTGTTGACGCGTTTTGGAGAACCTCCATCTTCAAAAACTATATCTATACTCAGTTTTTACAAGATCTATACAAAGAGTATAGATATAGTTTTTGAAGATGGAGGTTCCCCAAAACGTGTCAATGAAAGTAGAATTAACAAAGTTAGGGAAGGCAGATAATAATTATTATACTGAACATAGTGATAATAATCCTAACAGAAAAGAAGAAGAATATAAAAAGAATCTATAAGCTTACTTTTGTTGTGTTTTTTTTATGAATTTCATGGAGGAAAACAAACTTTCACATATATGCTCCCAAATATTGCAGTCATTTTCAGCCAAAAATCTCATTAGTTTGGAAATATTTCCTTAGAGGATTATTCAAGAGGATTATTATAAAGCAGCACACTTATACAATGTTTTCCCTCAAATCTTGTATTGAATTCCACAATAATTTGTTGAATTTCCAAACCGCGGTTAGAAAATTCAATAACTTTCTTATGTTTAAACTTCTCTGCTAGTAGCAGACAGCTTGGAAAGTGTATTAAGTGGTTGTTTCCTAAAACATGTTTGAAAACTCGATTTATTCCAGAATTCCTTTATTGTTCTCATCAAATCTGTAAGCATCTGATTAATTCCTTAAAAGTTCAAATTGGTCAGCCAATGAATTTTGATGTGCTGATTCTGGTAATCTGTTTTTCATTTGTTGTCATGACTGGATAATATTAATTTTGTTTAAATTATGAAAACGTTTTTACAAGAACAGACTTTTTATGGAATTTCTAATTTTTCTCCAGTAAGATATCAAGGGACACAATATTTGGCACCGTGGGCCTCATGGGCCATGAATTGGACAACTGTGTTTTACATATTAAAAGACAAAAACCATAGAACTAAAGCTGCCACAGTATAACTAAAATCCTTAGAGACAACAGCATCATAAAATAAAAAAGATGAGCTGTATTTTCAAGATATGAATGTATATGTGAACAAGATATGTGTTCAAGATATGAACAAGATGTGTGTGTGTGTGTGTGTGTGTGTGTGTGTGTGTGTGTGTGTGTGTGTGTGTGTGTGTGTGTGTGTGTGTGTGTGTGTGTGTGTGTGTGTGTGTGTGTGTGTGTGTGTGTGTGTGT
>CM040182.1:23708433-23750933 GCA_022606455.1 Callitettix versicolor
TGCACACTTGGGTTACTGCAGACTGTGGGATGATTTATAGCGTATGAAAATGCCAAGCAATAGTTAGAGACAATTATGTATTATAAAATCAGATTTTCAACAGTTTAATGATCAAAAAGAGCTGAAAAGTTATATATATATATGCGCATGTGTGTGTGTGTGTGTGCGCGCGCGCGTGCGTGTGTGGGGGCGCGCGGGTGTGTATGTATGTGTGTGTGTGTGTGTGTGTGTGTGTGTGTGTGTGTGTGTGTGTGTGTGTGTGTGTGTGTGCGCGCGCGCGCGCGCGTGTGTATTCGTGTGTAAGCACGCGCGTGTGTGTGGGAGCGCTCGTGTGTGTGTGTGTGTGTGTGTGTGTGTGTGTGTGCGCGCGCGCGCGCGCGCGGGTGTGTGTATGTGTATGCGTGTATGTGCGTGTATGTATGTATGTATGTATGTGTGTGTGTGTGTGTGTGTGTGTGTGTGTGTGTGTGTGTATACATGTGTGTATGTGAGCGCGCGAGCGCGTGTGTGTGTACGTGTGTGTATGTGAGCGTATGTGTGTGTGTGTGTGTGTGTGCCTGTATCTTGTAGGCCTATATGAACCCTGTGTTATGTTCCAACATCGCCTCTTTAAACGCATAATACTTCATTTTTTACACTGAGACAAATGTTTTTATTGCTTCTTCAAAAATGCGCGGATGCACGCTGAAGACAAGACGACAAAGTACAGTAATGGCTCACGGCTCTGCGACGGGACCGATGTCGTGATCGTCTGAACTTCACTTACAGTGTACAGTGTAAGCTAATAGCAGGTCCTCGTCCTCGTCTGCTATGGTGTAAACTGCTTCTGTGTTGGATAAATGACGTCGTGATCTCATCACTGTAGGCACTAAGGAGTAACAGGTGACGGAGCAGTTAGAGCGGAGAGTTTCCTTCTTAACCCAAGAGGAAAATCGAAGATGGCGCCACAACAGAATTTGCGCGAGCGTTGAAAAATAATTTTGTACGCTGTTTCGGATGCTATTTGTAAATGTATTTTAAGTCAATTCCTACTTCGGTCATGCGCTTCCGTCACGTCAGCGAGACAGCTGCGTGCTGCAATTCCTAAAATCAACATAGGACAGAACATAAGTGTTATTTAAATCAAATCCTATCGTATAGTCTGTACAAATATGCGATATTAATATTTGACCAAAAACTGTATTAACATCAAGTGTCATCCACTACAAGTTTAAAAAGTGTTTTTGAACTTGAATGGATGAATAATAGTAGGAATTACCCGAGGAAATCCTATCGTATAGTCTGTACAAATATGCGATATTAATATTTGACAAAAAACTGTATTAACATCACGTATCATCCACTACAAGTTTAAAAAAAATATTTGAACTTAAGGGGATGAATAGAAAGTATTTTATTAACGATTGAAAATTTGAACAAGATATATAAATATACGGAGGGAGAGTATGAACTAATAGTAGGAATTGAAAAATAATAAAAACTCCATTGACATTATATTTCAAAGAACAAAAGCCTCTCCTTTCGGAGACAAAAATGAGGTGCTATAAATGTACAAAAGAATTGCTTCCAGTGGTACCAAACCTAAATACAAAATGGAAAAACTAAAAGAAAGAGAAATAATACGCATATATTTAATATTAGTTTTTTCCAAAAAATTTAATCTGTATAGTCTTTTTATAATCCCGGACCACAGCACTTATCTCCTTGATTGCGTGCTCCATTGCTACTCTCTCCATGAATTCAAAGCTCCATCCTAGCGCTGGTTTTTCTTGTTTCACCTGCTTGCCCTGGAAATTCATTCCGTATTTAGTTTCGCCCAACGGTAATCGTCCATTTTTGCTACGTGTCTAGCCCGTTTCCATTTTGTGCGGTTCTCTCGCCAAGTTCTTAATCTTCACTTTCCTCACTAGCTTTCTTATCGCTTATTTTCTCCTGCTTTACACCTTCTTATCATCCTGAATTGTGTCACCTTCTCAGATGTTTGCGAGGGCCAAAGGTTAGCAACCGTATGTACACGGCTCAATACCTTACTTTCGACTTTTCTTAAAGACTTTTAAAACTACCTTTAAAGATTTTTCTCTAAGAGATCAAAATTGTTTCCATCGTGTTTTTACTACTTTAACTACTTACGATAAATATGTTTTTACTACTTTAACTACTTACGATAAATATGTTTTTACTACTTTAACTACTTACGATAAATATGTTTTTACTACTTTAACTACTTACGATAAATATGTTTTTATTATGATGTATAACAGAAGCACAGAAGCACATAACCTCTAACAGTTGTTTAATCGGTAATCACTCCTAACCATAAAAGTTATTACAACTACAATCAGGGCCGAACTTTAATCGTGTAATTTTCGCGGCCGTTGGAGACACCAATTGAAGGAGAATGATTTTGGAGTGGATATATTTTTATTCAAAATGGCTAATCCACGCATCGGTCCAAACGGGATGTATATAAATGTATATAAACGAATACTTTTTCACAGATCATATTTAAGGGATTGTCGCTGCGAGGCCCCTTCGCAGCCTGAAAACCAAGCAAGAATTTCACCGGTTGTGGAAATACAGTATTTACTTTCTGTAATTGTTTTGTCATGTTTGCTACACTCTCTTTTATTACTAGCTAGTAAACTACTAAATATGATTTGATTCACGTAAAGCACACGAAACATAAATACTAAATGCTTTTTCTTTCGTTTATACAAATTGTTACTAAACAATGACAATCCAGCTGGAAAATGAGTTAATAACTAGTGAAAAAACATTATTTATAATCATTTTTAAAGTTTTTTTTTATAATCATAAAACAACCGCCACAGTGGCGTAGTTGATAGCGTACTAGTTGATAGCTTTCACCCTGAGGACCCGGGTTCGATTCCCGGCCAGGGCTTGGCATTTTCATACGCTATAAATCATCCCATCGTCTGCATTAGCCCAAGTGTGCACAATAGTCGGACGTTAAACACGCAAAAAAATCATACAAAATTCTATGATTTTCTATGACTGTGTGTAAAAATTATTTAGAAATAGTTCAGAAATAGTTGTTACAATTTTAAAAACTCTTAGTAAATTGTGGAGCCAAACAAGAAAACAGACTGCACTTCTTGGTATTTTTAAGAAATGTAATACAATTTATGAAGTAGTTAAAAAAACGCTATGATAATTGTAATGGTTAAAGAAATCTTACAAAGTTACTGTAATTTGAAAAAAAAAGTTTTAACAAATTCACGAGTCTCTTTGTCTAGACTTCTAGAAGTACTCTCCTCCTTTCTTTACTTTCTAGAAATCTTGCAACAGCAGGGTCATAAAAAGCAGTCCCAACACCGTTAAATGCGACGAACATCTTTGAGTTTAAAGCTTCTACTGGTAGTTTATTAGATTTCAGAGTTTTTAGTGTAGATACAGCTCTTCTGGGCCAGCACTGTAAAGGATCAAATAAACACGACTGCAACAGCTTACTAAAAATTGAGTGAGACTTGTTATTGCTTTAGGTCCATAGTTTATGCCAGTTAGACTAAATACGAAAAGAGTAAAGCCACTGCAGTGAGTAAGTTCTGCATTTCAAATAACCAACAGACTAACCGGTGCCTTAACCGCATCAACCACCAACTGAATGATTTTTTTTTTTTTTTTTTTTTGGTGTTTAACGTCCGACTATTGTGCACACTTGGGCTAATGCATACGATGGGATGATTTATAGCGTATGAAAATGCCAAGCCCTCGCCGGGAATCGAACCCGGGTCCTCGGGGTGAAAGCCTAGTACGCTATCCACTAGGCCACCGAGGCGGCTGAGGTAGGTATGAATGAGGTAGTGATATTTATGAGGTAGATATAAATGAGGTAGTGATATTCATAAGGTAGGTATGAATGAGGTAGTGATATTCATGAGGTAGGTATGAATGAGGTAGTGATATTCACGAGGTAGATATGAATGAGGAATGATATTTATGAGGCAGGAATTAATGAGGTAGTGATATTCATGAGGTAGGTATGAATGAGGTAGTTATATTTATGAGGTAGGTATGAATGAGGTAGTGATAGATTCTTGATTTCGAAGAACATGCAGTTTTTCAGTTACTTACAGAAATCATCAGTCAAATAGATTATTTTGCCTTTACCAAAACGTTTCTCAGCGTCAAGACAAGCTGCTCTAATTTGGATCGAATTTTTTGCGATTTTTCTGTACGCACTAATGTTCACCGTGGCCACGCATCCGCTCCTGACTAACAAATGTGTGCGTACGTATTCCTTCATCCTTCCTTTCCTTTCAAGTATAAGTTACACTTAAACCTGTCCCGCTGTACCTGTGCTTGTAGTATTCAGAGAACACCCGTATGAGGGTACCAGCTGTACATCGACGCTGACCTGGAGTGGACATAGTTCTCCGACTTGATCATCGTACAGTTCGACTCACCGACAGAACGAGCGGAACTTCCTCCGTATTGGTAACAAAACCACTTTAACACCGTGCTGAAGCAATCTTCAACAACCACAGGTCTCTATCAGCACACTGCCTCAGCTCAGCTATGAGGATACCAGCTGTACATCGACGCTGACCTGGAGTGGACATAGTTCTCCGACTTGATCATCGTACAGTTCGACTCACCGACAGAACGAGCGGAACTTCATCCGTATTGGTAACAAAACCACTTTAACACCGTGCTGAAGCAATCTTCAACAACCACAGGTCTCTATCAGCACACTGCCTCAGCTCAGCTATGAGGATACCAGCTGTACATCGACGCTGACCTGGAGTGGACATAGTTCTCCGACTTGATCATCGTACAGTTCGACTCACCGACAGAACGAGCGGAACTTCATCCGTATTGGTAACAAAACCACTTTAACACCGTGCTGAAGCAATCTTCAACAACCACAGGTCTCTATCAGCACACTGCCTCAGCTCAGCTATGAGGATACCAGCTGTACATCGACGCTGACCTGGAGTGGACATAGTTCTCCGACTTGATCATCGTACAGTTCGACTCACCGACAGAACGAGCGGAACTTCATCCGTATTGGTAACAAAACCACTTTAACACCGTGCTGAAGCAATCTTCAACAACCACAGGTCTCTATCAGCACACTGCCTCAGCTCAGCTATGAGGATACCAGCTGTACATCGACGCTGACCTGGAGTGGACATAGTTCTCCGACTTGATCATCGTACAGTTCGACTCACCGACAGAACGAGCGGAACTTCATCCGTATTGGTAACAAAACCACTTTAACACCGTGCTGAAGCAATCTTCAACAACAGTCCGAAGGGATAACACGGAACATCAGACATAATATTCAACTAAGAGACACTGCTCCATTCCAGCTACCGCCATACCGATGTTCGCCGCAGGAAAGGACTATCGACCAGCAACTACAAGAGATGTTGCTGCTAGAGTCATCGAGTTCCGTCTTCACAGTTTAGTTCTCATATTGTAGTTGTCTAGAAGAATGATGGTCGGCTGCGGTTATGCATAGGTTACCGACGATTCAACGAACAGACGCCAAATACCACATAGCCACAAGGACATCGGCACTGCAAAGATTTCTACTACACTAAACTTTAAACGCGGGTACCTATGAAAGAGGATGTAAACAAATCACCGACTTCAGTACACTGGCGGACACTCTCAATTTTTCTTAATACCCTTCGGAACCAAAAACGCTCCTAGTACCTCCTAGTAAAAAAAATAACCTAACCTAATCAACGCCTACTGTCGCAGAATGCTCTTGCGAATTGTGACCGAGATACATGTGTTGTCTACTTGGATGACTTTATCATCTCCAAAGACTAAGAAAACCACCGCAGTCACGTCGAGTGCGTGCTAGAACAACTAGAGCGTGGCAGGACTTACATGCCACTTAGAGAAGTGTTACTTCGGAAAGAAACAGTTAAATTACCTCGGTCATACAGTCACAGCAGACCGGGCGGAAACCGATCTGAGAAGCAAGTTCGAGATAACCAGAACACTACCACTCCAAGGTCCAGAAACGAAGCCCGCGAGTTCATCGGAGTCTGCAAGAATATGTCCCCAACTTTTCCGAGACCATCGGCTCTATTGCTGGCGCCATAGTAACCAAGAAGGGTTTCAAATAGACAGAAGCAGCAGAAACAGCCTTTCCAGATGCCAAAAAGAGCCCAGAAAATCGTCAATGCTGAGCCGACCAGATGAAGACCTTCCATACATACTCCAGTTCTCGAGACAGGTACCAACCAGACAGAGCCAGCTGGACAGCGATGAGTCATCGCTGTGTGAACACACACACACACACACACACACATATATATATATATATGCGCGTATGTGTGTACGCGCGCGCGCGTACGTGTGAATATCACAATTGAAAGCGGTGTACATCCATCCGTTCAACACAATTGTTTCTACAAGAAATATTGTTCCAACATTTCTTCAAAATCGCTCAGTTCAAGGTTCACTTTGCCAAGTTCAAGGTTCGGTTTGTCTTCAGACTTGAAGCGAGAATAATAAATTTGTAATATATATTTATAATATACATTTATTTATGTGGTCTAAAGCATATGAAAATAAAACAAAAACAAAAAAAAAATTGGAAAATGGTTTCTTGTTTATTTGAAATGAATTATTTTGTTTAAATTATAACCTAATGCACTATAGGTAGATTATATTGTACTAGTGTTCACGTGCTTTGATGCGGCATTTCCCGGGTATATAAATTAAAGTTGATTAAATAATCAACTTGAAAAAGTGACTAAACTACCCTTAAGTTTAATGCTCGTAAAAATACCCCGTCTTCAAATAAATCAAGCATTTTGAGTTACTCACAATTTTGTTCTAAATGATAGTTTAAGATTGTTTGAATCCTTGTTTCAGATTCATATTAAAAAAAAGTTTCACTGAAATATGTGAAACCGTTTACCACTGAATAGCGAACAAAGTAGGCCTACCAACGTAACAAACAAATAAATCAAGCATTTGAGTGCCAGTCATTTCGTTACAAATAGGCGTATGACATTTTGATATCATCTAACACCTTATCACAGTGTTATATCACAACGAAAAACTGTTTCACAAAAATTCAGGGTGCCATCTCCGAGTCAAAAGCGAACAAAGTAGGCATTTCAACGTAACAAACAAATAAATCAAGCATTTGAGTGCCAGTAATTTCGTTACAAATAGGCGTATGACAGTTTGATACGGTCTAACACCTTGTCACAGTGTTATATCACAACGAAAAACTGTTTCACAAAAATTCAGGGTGCCATCTCCGAGTCAAAAGCGAACAAAGTAGGCATTTCAACGTAACAAACAAATAAATCAAGCATTTGAGTGCCAGTCATTTCGTTACAAATAGGCGTATGACAGTTTGATACGTTCTAACACCTTGCCACAGTGTTATATGACAACGAAAAACTGTTTCACAAAAATGCAGGATGCATTGCTCCGAGTCAAAAGCGAACAAAATAGGTCTTTCAACGTAACAGACAAATAAATCAAGCATTGAGTGTCTGCCATGTCGTTACAAATAGGCGTATGATAGTTTGAGATTGCTTAAAACATTGTCACAGTTCCGTATAACAAAGAAGAAAGGTTATATCGTGCGTGAAGACGTTTTCCTATGAAAATCGGACAAATAGTGCAAAAAAAGAAACCTTTTAAATCATTTAAAAACGATTTTTAAAAATCCACTCTTATTTGCACATCTACACATGAGAAAAGCCTCCATGCAAAATTTCAACTTTGTAAGCTTTGTTGTTCTTGAAAGCAGTAACCAGTCAATCAGTGACTTTCGCTTTTACGTAAAGTATACTAGCTGTGTTCCCATGCTTCTGTGTGATAATTTTCCCGCTAGCTAGGAATTTCTTTAACATCCGTTTTGGCTTTTCAAAATGATTAATCTAAGAACTGTGCCAGCCACCGCTTTGCTCCTAGTGATCGTGAAAATACTCCGTCTTAAAATAAATCAGGCATTTTGAGCGGCCGCCATTTTGTTTCAAATATGCTTGACAGTTTGAGATTGCCTAAAGCTTTGTCACAGCTACATAACAAAGAAAAGTTTCATCGAAATGCGTGAAGATGTTTTTCGAGTGGAAACTTGACAAATCATTCTTAAAAGGAGATTTCCGTGTACTATGAAAAACAATTTTTAAACTTAAAATACGATTTTGTTTTAAAAAACGCTTAATTCACATGTACTCCATAAGGGCAGCCACCATGCGAAATTTTAACTTCGTAGACTTTGTCGTTTTGAAATATAATGATATAGTGATTAGTCCATGAATAAATGCCTTCCTTTTATAAGCTACAGTATGTTATATTGGCTGATATATATATATATATATATATATATATATATATATATATATATATATATATACACACACACACACACACACACACATATATATTGAATAAATAAAAGCAGCCGCCTCGGTGGCCTAGTTAATTGCGTACTGGGCTTTCACCCCGAGGACCCGGGTTCAATTCCCGGCCAGGGCTTGGCATTTTCATACGCTATAAATAATCCCATCGTCTGCATTAGCCCAAGTGTGCACAATAGTCGGACGTTAAAAAAAGAAATGAATAAATGAAACAAAAGGAAAGGAATAAAAGTATTTACATGCAATCTATACGTATGTAACAATAATAAATTTACGTGTTACTTCGTATGAATAAATTGAATGAATTTCTACTATTACTATTGCAATGCGACCTTGTAGATTTATTGTGCCCCTTTTCTATATTCCTGAAATGCTCAGTTAGCGTCTTCTCCGTCTTAGTCTCTTCATAAAGTCTAGGATTTGGAGAGGACTTAAGGTGAATAATTCCCTCAGTTCTAATTGGTGACTTCCCAATTCATTATTGAAGTAGGCCTACTTACAGATGCTTTCTCATCCCATTTGGCCATCTTTTTGCTGTACGGTGAGTTCCCGCTATTTATATTCTTATTCATGTTCCCACGAGTAGCTAGGGAAATTATGTCCTCCCACACAGAACCCCGCATGCATGAGTAAGGCAGGATACACTGGGAGGTTGCCAGGAATCCTAGGGCTCCGTTTGATACACAATTCGGCCAGTGTGACACACTCCATCAGCACAAGTCGCTTTACAATTTAGAGTTAGCCAGGTTCTGTAATTTAGTGAATTCGTGTACATGTGTGTGTTGAGTAAATGAATGAGAGCAGTATGAGCTAGAGGTAACGGTGGGATCACTAAACCCATCAGCTGCCTCCGCCGGATATTGCCGTCGTAACAGTAAATTTTTGTTACCGGTATTAGATTGGAAAAAACTTTATACCTAATATCCAGCATCTGAATGTCTTCACCCTTACATTTTCCAGAGACCCGGGGGGGGGGAGTCGGCCCTGATCAGAATTGTAGCGAAACGCTATCTACTAACTGAGCTACCCCGGAATCATTTAGTGCAGGGGAAACTTTTTTTCCTTACAGTGTAAATTTAAGCTTAGATTTGGTTTAGAAGGACTGTACAAATATCACGTACTATAATGATGGCCGGAACGTTCGAGATTTGATTGGTGGATTGGTATACGAGCGGATTACTTGATAAAAAAACCAAAAAAATATTGAAATAAAATGTTTAAAATATATATTTTTAAGTGCTTTGTTATAACTGCTGTGCAAATAAAGGTCTTCAAAACATTATTGCAGCAATTGTTTTGTGGCACTTCCAAAATAAACGAAACATTATAAGCATTTTTTACTTTAACATACGCGGGACAGGGTAAATAATTGACTATTTTTTTTACAAAGGAATGAAAGGAGCATAAAATTGCAAATATTATGATTAGATAATATTTGAACAGCCACTTGAAGTTGTAAATTGTAGTAGATAAATTGCACTTGCGCACTAAAAGAATAATTAAATTACTGTAATTCTTTTTATATTCTTCTTCTTTTCTGCTAGGATTATTATCACTATGTTCAATATAATGATCTGCATTTCCTAGCTTCGTCAATTCTACTTTAGTTGACGCGTTTCGGAGAATCTCCATCTTCAAAAACTATATTTATACTCATGAGTTTTTTGAAGATGCAGGTTCTCCGAAACGCGTCAACAAAAGTAGAATTGACGAAGCTAGGAAAGGCAGATCATTATACTGAACATAGTAAATTACTGTAACTTATATTTTATTTCAAACCAAATTAAATTTTTGATTTATGAATTCCCAAGTTCCCGAGTAAGACACAATGAATCAGGTCTCTAGTCTTCCTACAAACTTTTCAAGAATTTTCTTATTTAATAATTCTAATTTATGTTGTAGGTAAATACCGCAGTCTCTCATTAAAAAAAGGCCAAAAAAAAACTTAAAGCAACGCAGCCAGGGCCTAAACAACAAAATTTATTGTTGCAAACAGTTTTACACGATAATTTTAGCCTTTATAAAATTTTGTTTTGTTTGGTTTTCTATTTTCTTTTTTAAAAAATCCAACATCCTGTAATAAAATAATGATTAAATTATTACAGGATTAAATGATTAAATAATTAAATGATTAATTATTACCTTAGCTGTAATTATCACCTTACGAACTTACCAGTTACAAATACAGTTAACATTATTAAATCATCAAGAATTAACTCTAGAGTAAGTGAATTCAGATTTACTTTTTTAAATATTTATTTCTTGAATTGAATCAATTTTCACAACTAAAAAAAGATTATCGCTATTTTTTTGTAAATTTGTTTATAATTAATAATGTTAGATACATATTGCGATCTAAATTCCAAAATAAAATTTCTTGGGAATTTATGGATTTTAGGATTTTTGGATTCCCGGAAATGTTTTTAGGGAATTTCCCCCGAGTTTTAAATTCCCGGGAATTTTAACATCACTAGAGTTGGCCCGGTAACAGTCTCCCATTACACGATAACGCAGCTGTATAGATATGCTATATAGATACGCTGTATAGGTACACTATATAGATGAGCTGTATAGACGTGCTGTATAGATACGCTGTACAGATAGATAAACTGTATAGATACGCTTTATAGATATGCTGTGTAGCTGTTATACAGTACAGTAAAACCTCGATTAACCGAAATCCGATTTATCCAAATGCATCCAGAATCGCAAACCTATTAAAAAAAAAAAAATGACTGGGAATAAACAAAAACTGTACAGGAATACAAGTCACCTACTCACGACTCTAATAAATATAGCTACACTGCCAGACCCTACACTACACCCCTACCCCACAACACTGACATCCGCATTAATCACTAGCTGTCAATACAGAAGTGTGGATCGCGCTGAATTTTAGAATGTCCTAAAATTTGTTGAACAATGCAGCGAGTCAACGCCCGCTGTCGTCCTTCTAATGAAAAAAAAATGGCGTCACATCGCTGCTTGAAAACCTTGCGAGCGACATATAAAACAAACGAAAATTACTGAGTATTTTTATTAAATAATTGATATGCTATAACCTGTTTGTCTTAAGTATAATATACAGTTTATTGATGTAAGTCTAAAAAATGTAATTTTTAACAAATGAAAAACACAAGTCACTTATAACATTAAAAAAAAAAGGTTAGAATTATTCGACCTTCAAAATTTTCTAGGTTGAATTGTAAACAAAACAGTTTTACATGTGCATGGCTTAATCGAAAACATCATTATTCGTAACAGCTCCCCCACTTTATTTCGGATAACCGGGAGTTGTAAGGCCTACTGTATTTCGCTTGTTTAACCCATTGCCTACACTGCGCCAGAAATGCTAACACTCGATTATTTTCGAATTTCAATTATTGGAAAATACGTTATTAGAGAAAATACATCATGGTAAGATCCGAACTTACTGAAATGAGAACTGATCATTTCCTGTAGAAGACGTTTTAAAATTAATACTGTTTGTATTAATAAATAAAACTAATCTACAAATACATTCAAAAACAAGTACATAAAGGAGAATTGTTACGTTATAGCAAATTTCCCGAACTTTTGGGCCTGCAGCTCCATTTTTTTAATGTATATACAGGACTCGTTGTATGTACAGCGTTCAGAGTAATATCCTACACTTGTCTATACAGGGTGAATCAAAAATATGAAGTATAATTATTTTTCCTCATTTTCTAATTGGCGTAGAAGAGCGTTTAACAGCGCTGGTAAGTTGGTAATCTAAACTATTTAACCTATATTGTATAGGTGCCCAGAAACTGAAATTAAATATACAGATGTGTCAAAATTTTACACATTTTAAAAGTAATCTTTCTTCATGTTCAATTTGCTTCTATAAGACGAACATTTTAGTGAAAACAAATGAATAAAATTGAATTATTTTTTTTTCATAATTTTTTTTCGAAACGTCTTGTATTGTGTATTCTGGAAGTACACAAACGATGGCAAATGTCCGATTAAAAAGTAGGCTAAATTGGCCTACAGTTTTTTACGAAGGAGAAAGTTTGTGCAATCTTTTTGCAACATTTATTTATGATTGTAACTTAGTCTAACGCATTTAGGCTTATGTTATACTTCTTACGTTTTATGTTTTAGTTTGATCACTTAAGAACGAAAGGTCTGTTGACACATAATCTCGAAACGTCTTGTATTGTTGTTATGTTATGTTTTTGTTATGTTTTTTGTTTTTGTTATGTATATGTATGTTTTTTGCATATTTTTTTTTATTTTAATTTTTTGAGTTGCAAAAGTTTAAACTTAAACTCTCTATTACTGAGCCTGTAACTGACGTAAAATCTCTTATTACCGCTCTACACGTTACATTTAGAAATAAATTAAAATATCTCTTAAACATTGAAGTTAAAAACAGGGTATAACGAAATTACGTTTTTATATTTTTTACGGCCTAAAATACTATAGGCGTAGGCTCTTAAGTAGATCTACTAAAGTAAAAGTTAAACCAACAATAAAATCTTGTTTGAATTTTAGTAGCAGTGTAGTCTGTGATGGGACTTCCGCCTTCTTGGACTACAGAACATTGTTACCGTGCGAGCATAGCATGTTGGAGCAGTAATTGTGGGAATATTATGTGCCATAGGTTATGTATTATTTTTAACTAATACTGTATAGAAGCAGTTGTAATGAACCACCAACAAGCGGTTGAAACAATCAGTCACTTCTTAATCAGACGTATGTCATCGTTTGTGTACTACTACAGAATACACAGGACGTTTCGAGAGTATAAATCAACGGACCTCTTGTTCATGAGTGATCAAACTAAAACATACAACTTAAGAAGTATAACATAAGCCTAAATGCGTTAGACTAAGTTAGAATTATAAATAAATAGTTTAAAAATATTACACAAACTTTCTCCCTCCCTAAAAACTGTACTTCAATTAGATTACGTTTTAATCGGACATTTGTCATTATTTGTGTATCGCTATCAGAATACACAACAATACAAGACATTTCGAGAGTACGGATCAACAGACGTTCATAAGTGATCAAACTAAAACATACAGCTTAAGAAGTATAACACAAGCCTAAATGCGTTAAACTAAGTTAGAATTCTAAATAAATGGTTTAAAAATATTGTAAAAACTTTCTCCATTCCTAAACTATATGTCACTCGAACTTTTTATCGGACATTTGTTATCGTTTGTGTACCACTATCAGAATACACAATACAAGATGTTTCGTTAGTATAGATCAACCGACCTCTCGTTTTTAAGTGATCATACTAAAACATAAAACTTAAGAAGTATAACATAAGCCTAAATGCGTTAGACTAAGTTGGAATTATAAATAAATGGTTTAAAAATATTGCACAAACTTTCTCCCTCCCTAAACTATATGTCACTCGAACTTTTTATCGGACATTTGTCATCGTTTGTGTATCATTATCAGAATACACAACAATAAAAGACGTCTCGAAAGTACGGATCAACAGACCTCTCGTTCATAAGTGATCAAACTAAAACATACAACTTAAGAAGTATAACATAAGCCTAAATGCGTTAGACTAAGTTAGAATTATAAATACATGGTTTAAATACTACACAAACTTTCTTCTTCCCTACAAACTGTACTTCAAGTAGCTTACGTCTTAATCGGACGTTTTTCTTCGTTTGTGTATCACTATCAGAATACACAACAACACAAGACGTTTCGAGAGTACGGATCAACAGACCTCTCATTCATAAGTGATCAAACTAAAACATACAGCTAAAGAAGTATAACATAAGCCTAAATGCGTTAAACTAAGTTAGAATTTTAAATAAGTGGTTTAAAAACATTGCACAAACTTTCTCATTAAAAGTTTGAAACAAAATATACATTTGTAGACTGTTGATCAACTCTCGTACTGAAAAATAGAGCACCTAACCTAAAACATAAAACTTAAGGAGTAAATTTCTAGGCCTATGTTCGAATTATTTCCCGGTTAATAAGCTACTGACAAAAAAGAGAAAGCTAATTAATTTCTAAAAATCAGTTAGTCAGATTTTGATGAAATTTTGATCATAAAAAATATGAGGAACATAAATCAAGTCAATTTACGCAAATTTAAGTGAAAGAAATTTATTGTTCAAGGGTAAATCGAAAAAAGCAAACCTGACGGAGGTCAGTGTTTATTAATTTTTTTCTTATATTTACTGGAAAATGGAAGGTCTCTTTTATTTAAATTTTCTACTTTTAGTTGCATTATGAATCTGAATTCATATCAGAAAAAAATTTGATGAACCAATTTTAAGAAACTTCTTCGACTTTCAGGCTTCTCTTCTGAACTACTTTTCGGCGGATATAGTTTTATTTCGGTATTTTTAGAATACCGTAATTTGTTCGAAACCGTTGGAGTCAACTGATGTAATAGATTCTGTCATGAAAAAAATTTGTTTTGAAAAATTAAAGACTGAGCAAGGAGCAAACTAGCCTAGAAGTAGGTGAATTTTCTGGAAATAGTAAAGTAATAATATAAAATATCGTCTAATTCGAAGTATTCGTCAAGATGTAATAATTTTGTTGTTTAATTATCCTTAAAATTTATTCTTTTATATTTATTTGTTAATACTTCCGTTAACTATTTTTGAAGTATTTATCGATAAAAGTAATAAAATAAATTAAAATATTTATTATATATTTTGTTAAAATAGTTCTCAATCGTAGTAATAAAAAATAACTTTAGATTTATATTTGTTGAAATATGTCTTTAGCATCTGTCAAAGCCACCTTTGTTATTTCTTCTAATATGAATTTTTCGATTCATTTTAAAATAAATAAAATATTTTTGCACAAACGTTTTTGATTCTCTTAGTAGTGTTTTCACTAAACAATTTTTATAATAATGATAATAATAGTCTAATAAAAAAATTACTATGTTGAATATAATGATCTGCCTTCCCTAGTTTCGTCAATCGTACTTTTGTTGACGCGTTTCGAAGAACCTCCATCTTCAAAAACTGTATCTATACTCAAATATAGAATCTGTACTCAACAAAAAACATTGCACAAACTTTCTCATTAAAAGTTTGAAACAAAATATACATTTGTAGACAGACTGTTGATCAACTCTCGTACTGAAAAATAGAGCACCTAACCTAAAACATAAAACTTAAGGAGTAAATTTCTAGGCCTATGTTCGAATTATTTCCCGGTTAATAAGCTACTGACAAAAAAGAGAAAGCTGATTAATTTCTAAAAATCAGTTAGTCAGATTTTTATAATGATTGAGTATAATGTATATTTTAGAAAAAAATACCTAAGATTTTACCCCTTAAATACTCCTAAATATTTTTCGTCGTTATCCCCTATATTGTTTTCTAAGTTTGGGCCTTTACAAAGACCATTTCGGTCAAACCTTACAATGTAGGTCGTATAAAAAAAGTATCCATTATACTCAACATAGTGACAATAATCCTAGCAGAAAAGAAGAATATAAAGAAAAAAAAATTACTAGTAAATCCATGAAAGTGTAAACCTTTTGTTAAAATATATTTTCAATTCTCTTTCATTTTTTAAAGTTTTAGTTACATTAATGCAGTTTTACTCCAAGTAAATAAAAATGTCACGATAACTGCAAAGCGTATTCAAATAAATAAATTATGTTTACAAAAGTACTGTTATTATAAAGTGAAAAAAGTCAAAATTACTAATTTTTACTCACACTTTTTTTATTCGGGAAACCAAAAATACGAAAAGGTTAGTCTGCAAACTAAATTTTATATTAGTTGTAGAAATATGGTCGCATTTACGTTAACAGTTGTTCTACTCAATTATGATGGCAGTGGCGAATACTGAATTCAGCTGATTCCGTGCTTTCTATACTGCCGCGAAGCGGACTGTATTGCTTTTAGCGTACGATTTAAGTATTATTTTAGAAAAAAATACCTAATATTTTACCCCTTAAATACTCCTAAATATTTTTCGTCGTTATCCCCTATATTGTTTTCTGGGTTTGGGCCTTTACAAAGACCATTTCGGTGAAACTTTACAATGTAGGTCTTTTACGTGTAGGAGTTGAGATACCTACAGATGGACAGACGTAGGCAAGCGCTAATTTGTTACTTACGGTTCTTAGCTTTGCCTGTGGACCTTAACAAAACACAAAAATCATTTAACAAAAGTTAAGCATTAAAAATAAACAATATAAACCTAAACCTATTCATATTTTTTAAAAAAAGTATTGTAAATAATTACATGAAAATTTTCGAATGAAATCAACTAAAAAAATCTCCCTATGATTTTTACAAACACATTTTCTACTAATCAAGTAGGGCTTACCAATTGTAGAAAATATAAATACAATAAGGAAAATGTACCACACAATCAAAACTAAATAACTTGATATAATGTTTTAAAAATTGTTCCTTAACGATTCAAGTTATTATTATTGTTTATTAGAATACTTTCCATAATTGTGTTACATGGAAACAATACACGACGTTTCAAGAGTATGGATCAACTCTCGTTCCCAAGTGCCTAACTTGCAACATAACGTTTAGGTTAGGATTTCACAAGGAGAGTTGATCCGTACTCTCGAAACGTCGCGTATTGTTTCCATATACACAAATGATGAAACGTTCGAATAACAATAGTAATAACTTGATACGAAATAACAAAATTAATATCAAACTGGCGAAATTACTTTGTCCTGAAGTACATTTTGGTAACGTCTTCAACGGTAGGCCTGTACTAAACATAAGCAACATTTCTAAAAAAAAAACATTAAAAATATGTATTAATTCATGCATTAAAAAACATAAAGTTAAAAAGTTTTACGAAAATATTTTGATTTATAATTTATTAAAATATCAACGGCAATTTAGTTGGAAGTGAAACTTAGTAGCTGCTAAAACAAATGTAGTTTAGTCTTGTAATGATATATTATTAAAATTAATTAACTGTGTTTATATTAAATAATCATTATAAATCATAATTCATTATATTAACAATATTTTGTGAATTAAAATATAAAGTTAGACTTAGATTTAAAATTATACTTAAGTTAGAAGTGGCAGCTGTGAACAACTGAGCGATTTCTGACACAAATGATGAAGTAATATAGTTAGCTCAGCGCAAGGTGTTATTAAAACTAGTTAACAGTGTGTACGCTAAAAATATTAAAAAACATAATAACAATAATTTGTTATTGTTTATTGGTATGTTTGCCATCATTTGCGTAAATGGAAACAATACACGACGTTTTGGTTCCATGTATACAAATATTTGGTAAATATCCGATAAACAACACGAATATTCCTTCACTAAATAACAATTATAACAAAATATTTTATGCATCAAAAATAAAGTTAAAAATTATATTTATATTACATTAAAATACTAATATACCTAAGTTAAAACTGCATTGTACAAAAAGCTGTCGATTTCTTTCGGAGACAAATAATGAATGTTGTTAGTATACTCGAAGGCATTATTAAAAGTAATTAACTACGATAAAAACAAAGTTAATTAGTTACCATGTCTACAATTACAAACACTATAATCGTATAGGAGTATAAAACAATCGGCGACAACACTGAGAAAAATAATAGAATCCAATAAATGTTGCAAATTATTTGAACTGAAACGGTCTAATGTCGACTCGAATAATACGGAGAAAGTTCGGTTAACTGTAACTGAATTCGAGTGTTTAATTAGGCTACTCGAAGTGTTGACGTCTGAAACCGTTAACAGGTTAGGATATTCTGTTTTCGGCAGAAAACGATTTTTCGAAACAGATTTCAACCCTGTCGCTAGATAACTGTATAACAGAGGTTCAAATCTTTGGGGAGACCGATTTTAGTTTAAACACAGATCGACTTAACCGTTAAAATTTCTTCGAAAGCACTATTCCCTACGTATTACGCTACACAAACGCTTTTGTTGCTAGAGATAACCTAAAAATCCACAAGACCGGATTACGTACTATGAAAACTGTCACAGAGTACCAGAATTCTTGAAGTTCTTGAAGAAAAATTCCGACCGCTAGGCATGTCACTGAAGGACCACGGGTCTTTAAGATACCCCGTGAATTCTTCCAGTGCCATTCCTAGAAGCCGGACAGAAGTGAATCCGGTGTTTAACCTACCGCTGCTGGAGAGCGACTGTCACTGTCAGGACTCGGTATACTCAGGAGGCTGATGCACCTCCGACACGGACGAGGAGGGGGTATGACGGTTCAGTGATTTCGCCGGGGATGTGCTTCGCCGCGCATGACTCGCACACTTTGCTTCTACAAAAAAGGTAGCTTTTATTTTGTATACAACACAGCACGTTGAAGAAAAATAGTAGAAAAAAAATAATTAAAGAAACGAGAAGAGGCGGACGAAACTGAACGGCTATCGACAAATATGCAGAGAAATTTCCAACAGAAATCCAGTAAAATTTAGCAACATTTTTTTGGTCGCTGCCTCCTCTCTCTTTTGATCATTTGTCTTTTAGTGGTCAAATTATAACGGTGTGACTGTTACAGTCCACTGAGACTTGGTCTGGCCGCGGTTCAGAAGTTAGAACACTTGGGGGGGGGGGCTTAAAAGGTACATTCGAATACTGCGAAATACTGAATATACTTACAATTTTAAGTGGAAAAGTACATTGAAAGGAACATACCAAAAAGAAAAAGTGCAAACTTAATATTAAATAATGCATATGCACTGCCTAGCTGACGTAACGGAACGAATTTTCAAAAAGTAACATCATAACATTGCTCATTCCTATAAAGTTCTCAAAACGTACAAATATCGTAATTTATTATAATAACCTTCAAAATATCAATTAAACATTATATTTTCATTATAAATTACAATTTATATTGTGGATAATATTAGTTTTCCCTCTGTGTAACAAATATTTGCTTGATGGGCGATGACAGCCTTCAAGTGCTTTTCGCCAAAAGCCTTACAATATATAATTATATGATAAATATGCAGTATTAAAAATTGCTATCGTTTTGAAAGCAAAGAACGGATCTCGCTAAGGTAGAAAATGCTTAGAAGATATTGAAATAAAGTAAGTTTTGTACCAAACATGAGTTAAATCGGTACAAATTGAAACACACACACACACACATTCTCTCTTTGACACTCTCTCTCTCTCTCACTCACTCTCTCTCTCTCTCTCTCTCTCTCACACACACACACACACACACACACACACACACACACACACACACACACACACACACACACACAGGGAGAGAGAGAGAGAAAAAAACACACACACAGAAAGACACACATACACACATACACACATACACACATACACACACACACACACACATACACACATAGACACAGAGAGAGAGAGAGAGAGAGAGAGAGAGAGAGAGAGAGAGAGAGAGAAAGACACACACACACACACACACACACATTCTTACTTTGACTCATTCTCTCTCTCTCTCTCTCTCTCACACACACACACAAATAACATACATACACACACACACAGAGGGAGAGAGAGAGAAACACACACACACACACACACACACACACACAGAAAGAGAGAGAGACACACACACAAACACACATACACATATACAAACATACACACAGAAAGAGAGAGAGAGAAAGAGAGAAAGACACACACACGCGCGCGCGCACACACACACACACACAGAAAGAGAGAGAGAACACACACACACACACACACACACACACACACACACACATTCTCACTTTGACTCTCTCTCTCTCTCTCTCTCTCTCTCTCTCTCACACACACACACACACACACATTCTCTCTTTCACTCTCTCTCTCTCACACACACACGCACATTTATTGATATGTTTGTGTGAACTTCCTTTTTACAAAAAACCACGGCACAAATTCACCTATCGTTTGGGGGAGGGCAAGCGTTCCAAGAATTCTGTATTAGGTTAGACGGGGACAAGGGATTAAATATCCGGTAAAGGTCTCCCCCAGATATATTGTGATGCTAAAACGAAAATATCGGGATTAAATATTCTAAACGTACAAATAATTTTATTTTTATAAGAAGAATTTATTTTATTATTTTTTTTAGTTATTTTGAGGCGAAAAGCACGTTGAGGCTATTGTCGTCTCCCTCAATGTAAGTGTGAGTGTGAAGTGTTAAGTCGTAAATGTAGTGTTGTAAGTGTAAGTGTGTGTTAGACTCGGGTACCGCTATGGACGTCTAAATTTTCTCAATAGGAGCAGCTAATCTGCACCCCTGCGGGGTAAGAACAATTTAATCGAATATTGCCTACAAGTATTCCTGTATTATATACAGTGAAATATTTGTTGCAGGCTATTTAATTTTAAAAGTTTAGGCTTATGGTATGTACTTTGAAAAATTGTTAATACAACAAGTAGCCTACGTTTAATGTTTCGGGTGAAGATGTTGATCTTTTCCTACTTCTGGAGGGGCCAAACCCACCAGCCTTTCCAAATTGTGCCCCTGTAATAACAGAGTGCCAATGCTAGTTCATAAATTATTTTCATAAACCTAGTTTTTTCAACAACAAATAGCCAACAACCACTACACTTCCAGTACACGCCTTTTTAAAATCAAACTGGGAATATGAAAGTGAACCCTGACCTCACTCAGATTCGTATTTTCAACGGAAGTCGTACAAATTTTAAAGCTGATGATGTTGAAATTTAGTACAAAGTGATAGATAACAAAAATGATGAATTTTTATTTCTAAATGGTTGAGCTGATTTTACTGAGATTAGCTGCACCTATTGAGAGGATTTAGACGTCCCTCGCGGTACCCGAGTCTAACACACACTTACACTTACAACACTACACTTACGACTTTAACACTTTACACTCACATTTACATTTAGGGAGGAGATAATAGCCTCAACGTGCTTTTCGCCTTAAAATAAAAATAAAAAAAAAAAATACTGAGAATTGATATTGTAAAAGATATTATAAAAATCAAATCTAATCAAAACGGATCAAATCTGCGAACGTGAGAGAGTGCAATTTGGTATTTTTTAGAGTAGTAGGGAATGTTTGTTTCTGCAGGATGACAGTCAACATAATGTGTGTCTATTCTATGTTTTAAACTGTTATTTAATCTTATTATTACTTTGTAATAAAACATAATTTTTCATCATTTTTCTTTCAAACATAACTTGGTGTTTCGAGAGAGTGTATCACTCTCGTTCACAGTGTGTAACAAAAAAAAAAAAAAAACTTAGAAACACCAAATAGGCGTCTGGGATTATTTTTAGTTTTTAAAATCGGTTTTAACGATTTCGATAAAATCTTGGTGAAATTTAATGACCAAACAAAACTTATTAATTGCTATAGCCGCAAAAAATCGGTTCGTAATTGAAAAAAAAATGAAAAATTTTTGCGACATTTTTCAAAACTGTTAATCAGAATTTTGCTCACTTATAAAAATCAAAGCAACACATACATATGAACAAACAAACACACACACACACACACACACACACACACATATATATATATATATATATATATATATATATATACACACACACACACACACATACACACACGCACACACACATACATACACAAATAAGTAAATATATTTTTATATATTTTATTTATTTATTTAAATATTTATAAACAAATGAATAAATATATATAAGAATGTAGAAGCTTGAATATAAAAGTTTGAAGTAAGTCGGACCAGAATACTAGCACATACACACACACACACACACACACAAATATATATATTTTTATATATTTTATTTATTTTTGAAATATTTATAAACAAATAAATATATATATATATATATATATATATATATATATATATATATAAGAATGTAGAAGCTTGAATATAAAAGTTTGAATTAAGTCGGACCGGAATACTAGCGCACGCACACACACACACACACACACACACACACACTAAGATATTAAGATTTATAACGCAAATCAGTGTAGCAAAATTAAAATAAAAGAAATTTGCGATTTAGAAGTAAACTGGAAAAAAATAAACATTGAGAGTTGTCAGTTTTTTCCGATTACTCGCCAATTAAATTATGGAATATGATCGAAAACTGACATTCGTGAAATAAGATAGATTTCGTGAAATAAGTCCCATTTTTTGTCGATAACTTCTTAAGCATTTTTTTTGAAAATAATTCAAAGCGTTTTTGCACTGTTTGTTTAGAATTCAGACATAAACCTATGCATCCGTGGTTACTTTCTACTTTTGAAGTTTAATGTTAGACCCATAGGGACAAGAGATGATTCATTCTCTCAAAACGTGTATTGTTTTATATACCAATACACAAATACCAGATTAAAAAGGCAAAGACCTCAGTTTTCCAGCATACGGTCAGTGCTAGATTCAACAGCTTCTGGAAGCCACGCGTCTCTAGCTCTAGCTGAAGTTCCTCAGACCGACTCACTTTTGAGACATGCACTCCTCACTACTCTGTGCAAGTAAGGGTAGCGGCGTAGCGTTAACCGTTCCATGCAGTTGAGCAAAGTTGACTGACACCGCTGCTTCAGTCTCAAACTGAGCATGCGCAGTCCCTCTTTTTTGTACCGTGACGTGATGCTTCTCTGATTCTTGTCCTGAAAGCGACCACCTGGAACGCGACTTCACCTGCCACTGCGACTATAGGCCTATTTCCTGTCCTGCCTCTTTATCTTTATCATAGCTCATTATCATTAATATAGTACACTTTATTTAAGGTGAAGTTAAATTTACCAAAACGTAGACAGAATCTTGTTGCAGAATCCATTTTCTATTTTTGGGTGAAAGTAACCGGTTTATTTTTGCTTGGAAATGGTCAGTAGATTGAAGGTGAAAAAAGTATATCACATTAGATCATATTCACAACTGCTTCATATTCACAATGGATCGGAACATAGCTGCTTTGCTCACGTGATAGCGGATTTCACATCAAAAAATTTTGTCAGCCGTAATGATTAATTTCGCCGTAATAATCAGCGTTAAAATTTGATTAAATTAGCATTTTAGATTTTCAAATAAGAATAAAACAACGAAAATGAAATCCTTCGACCGTCGTGGATGCGCGCGTTTTGTGTGTGTGTGTGTGTGTTAGTATTCTGGTCCGATTTACTTCAAACTTTTATATTCAAGCTTCTACGTTCTTAACATTATATATTTGTGTGTGTGTGTGTGTGTGTGTGTGTGTGTGTGTGTGTGTGTGTGTGTGTGTGTGTGTGCATGTACGTGTGTTTGTGTTGTGTGCTCTGTTTTAGAGTTGAGAGTGTAGTTGCTAGTTTTTTCCTGTAACACTGGCTGTACAGCAAAACCTAACATAATTTTCATCGCTTCATAGAGAAACCACAAAATTTTCAATAAAATTGATCCAGTAACATTTTTCGTAAATATTACGGTTACCGGTTAAATTGGCGGAAAAGGTTACGAGCTCTGTCCAGAAGCGCTCTGTAATTAGGATTATACTGCAAGGTCTAATGTTCTTTGAACTACTAATTCATTTGTTGAATGTGAGAAAGTTCGGGTAATATTTTTGCACCATTTATTAGATTGTTATTGTAAGTGTTTTTACATCATCAATGAACTAATATATTTTTTTGGACGCTGGCTTATCGCCTTCACTTGTAAACTAGATTACATTATAAACGAAAATAGACGACGAGAAATCCCAAGTTAAATATAAAACCGGACCAAGTACTGAGCCTTACATTAATTTGAATGAAAGTAAAGCAAAGTAAAACAGAAACTAAAATATTACCCGCGCGCAGGCTTATTGTCGTTACTTTTAAACTAGACTACATTATAAACAAAAATTGACGACAAGAGATCCCAAGTTAAATATAAAACCGGACCAAGTACTGAGCCTTACAGAACGTCTAATCTTAATTTGACTGAACGTAAAGCAAAGTAAAACAGAAACTAAAATATTTTCCGCACGCAGGCTTATTGTCGTTACTTTTAAACTAGACTACATTATAAACAAAAATTGACGACAAGAGATCCCAAGTTAAATATAAAACCGGACCAAGTACTGAGCCTTACAGAACGTCTAATCTTAATTTGACTGAACGTAAAGCAAAGTAAAACAGAAACTAAAATATTTTCCGCGCGCAGGCTTATTGTCGTTACTTTTAAACTAGACTAAATTATAAACAAAAATTGACGACAAGAGATCCCAAGTTAAATATAAAACCGGACCAAGTACTGAGCCTTACAGAACGTCTAATCTTAATTTGACTGAACGTAAAGCAAAGTAAAACAGAAACTAAAATGTTTTCCGCGCGCAGGCTTATTGTCGTTACTTTTAAACTAGATTACATTATAAACGAAAATAGACGACGAGAGATCCCAAGTTAAATATAAAACCGGAACAAGTACTGAGCCTTACAGAACGTCTAATCTTAATTTGACTGAACATAAAGCAAAGTAAAACAGAAACTAAAATATTTTCCGCACGCAGGCTTATCGTCGTTACTTTTAAACTAGATTACATTATAAACGAAAATAGACGACGAGAGATCCCAAGTTAAATATAAAACCGGAACAAGTACTGAGCCTTACAGAACGTCTAATCTTAATTTGACTGAACGTAAAGCAAAGTAAAACAGAAACTAAAATATTTTCCGCGCGCAGGCTTATTGTCGTTACTTTTAAACTAGATTACATTATAAACGAAAATAGACGACGAGAGATCCCAAGTTAAATATAAAACCGGAACAAGTACTGAGCCTTACAGAACGTCTAATCTTAATTTGACTGAACATAAAGCAAAGTAAAACAGAAACTAAAATATTTTCCGCGCGCAGGCTTATTGTCGTTACTTTTAAACTAGATTACATTACAAACGAAAATAGACGACGAGAGATCCCAAGTTAAATATAAAACCGGACCAAGTACTGAGCCTTACAGAACGTCTAATCTTAATTTGACTGAACATAAAGCAAAGTAAAACAGAAACTAAAATATTTTCCGCACGCAGGCTTATCGTCGTTACTTTTAAACTAGATTACATTATAAACGAAAATAGACGACGAGAGATCCCAAGTTAAATATAAAACCGGACAAGTACTGAGCCTTACAGAACGTCTAATCTTAATTTGACTGAACATAAAGCAAAGTAAAACAGAAACTAAAATATTTTCCGCGCGCAGGCTTATTGTCGTTACTTTTAAACTAGATTACATTACAAACGAAAATAGACGACGAGAGATCCCAAGTTAAATATAAAACCGGACCAAGTACTGAGCCTTACAGAACGTCTAATCTTAATTTGACTGAACATAAAGCAAAGTAAAACAGAAACTAAAATATTTTCCGCACGCAGGCTTATCGTCGTTACTTTTAAACTAGATTACATTATAAACGAAAATAGACGACGAGAGATCCCAAGTTAAATATAAAACCGGAACAAGTACTGAGCCTTACAGAACGTCTAATCTTAATTTGACTGAACGTAAAGCAAAGTAAAACAGAAACTAAAATATTTTCCGCGCGCAGGCTTATTGTCGTTACTTTTAAACTAGATTACATTATAAACGAAAATAGACGACGAGAGATCCCAAGTTAAATATAAAACCGGAACAAGTACTGAGCCTTACAGAACGTCTAATCTTAATTTGACTGAACATAAAGCAAAGTAAAACAGAAACTAAAATATTTTCCGCGCGCAGGCTTATTGTCGTTACTTTTAAACTAGACTACATTATAAACAAAAATTGATGACAAGAGATCCCAAGTTAAATATAAAACCGGACCAAGTACTGAGCCTTACAGAACGTCTAATCTTAATTTGACTGAACGTAAAGCAAAGTAAAACAGAAACTAAAATATTTTCCGCGCGCAGGCTTATTGTCGTTACTTTTAAACTAGATTACATTATAAACGAAAATAGACGACGAGAGATCCCAAGTTAAATATAAAACCGGACCAAGTACTGAGCCTTACAGAACGTCTAATCTTAATTTGACTGAACATAAAGCAAAGTAAAACAGAAACTAAAATATTTTCCGCGCGCAGGCTTATTGTCGTTACTTTTAAACTAGATTACATTATAAACGAAAATTGACGACGAGAGATCCCAAGTTAAATATAAAACCGGACCAAGTACTGAGCCTTACAGAACGTCTAATCTTAATTTGACTGAACGTAAAGCAAAGTAAAACAGAAACTAAATATATATTTTCCGCACGCCGGCTTATCGTCGTTACTTGTAAATTAGATTACATTATAAACGAAAATAGACGACGAGAGATCCCAAGTTAAATATAAAACCGGACCAAGTACTGAGCCTTACAGAACGCCTAATGTTAATTTAACTGAACATAAAGCAAAGTAAAACAGAAACTAAATATATATTTTCAGCACGCCGGCTTATCGTCGTTACTTGTAAATTAGATTACATTATAAACGAAAATAGACGACGAGAGATCCCAAGTTAAATATAAAACCGGACCAAGTACTGAGCCTTACAGAACGCCTAATGTTAATTTGACTGAACATAAAGCAAAGTAAAACAGAAACTAAATATATATTTTCCGCACGCAGGCTTATCGTCTTTACTTGTAAATTAGATTACATTATAAACGAAAATTGACGACAGAGATCCTAAGTTAAACAAAACCGGCCCAAGTACTGAGCCTTATAGAACGCCTAATCTTAATTTGACTGAACGTAAAGCAAAGTAAAACAGAAACTAAATATATATTTTCCGCACGCAGGCTTATCGTCGTTACTTGTAAATTAGATTACATTATAAACGAAAATTAACGACAAGAGATCCTAAGTTAAACAAAACCGGCCCAAGTACTGAGCCTTATAGAACGCCTAATCTTAATTTGACTGAACGTAAAGCAAAGTAAAACAGAAACTAAAATATTTTCCGCACGCAGGCTTATCGTCGTTACTTTTAAACTAGATTACATTATAAACGAAAATTGACGACAAGAGATCCTAAGTTAAACAAAACCGGCCCAAGTACTGAGCCTTACAGAACGCCTAATCTTAATTTGACTGAACGTAAAGCAAAGTAAAACAGAAACTAAAATATTTTCCGCACGCAGGCTTATCGTCGTTACTTTTAAACTAGATTACATTATAAACAAAAATTGACGACAAGAGATCCTAAGTTAAACAAAACCGGCCCAAGTACTGAGCCTTATAGAACGCCTAATCTTAATTTGACTGAACGTAAAGCAAAGTAAAACAGAAACTAAAATGTTTTCCGCACGCTGGCTTATCGTCTTCATTTGTAAACTAGATACATTATAAACAAAAATTGACGACAAGAGATCCCAAGTTAAACAAAACCGGCCCAAGTACTGAGCCTTATAGAACGCCTAATCTTAATTTGACTGAACGTAAAGCAAAGTAAAACAGAAACTAAAATGTTTTCCGCACGCTGGCTTATCGTCTTCATTTGTAAACTAGATACATTATAAACAAAAATTGACGACAAGAGATCCTAAGTTAAACAAAACCGGCCCAAGTACTGAGCCTTATAGAACGCCTAATCTTAATTTGACTGAACGTAAAGCAAAGTAAAACAGAAACTAAAATATTTTCCGCACGCTGGCTTATCGTCTTCATTTGTAAACTAGATACATTATAAACAAAAATTGACTACAAGAGATCCTCAGTTAAACAAAACCGGCCCAAGTACTGAGCCTTATAGAACGCCTAATCTTAATTTGACTGAACGTAAAGCAAAGTAAAACAGAAACTAAAATGTTTTCCGCACGCTGGCTTATCGTCTTCATTTGTAAACTAGATACATTATAAACAAAAATTGACGACAAGAGATCCTAAGTTAAACAAAACCGGCCCAAGTACTGAGCCTTATAGAACGCCTAATCTTAATTTGACTGAACGTAAAGCAAAGTAAAACAGAAACTAAAATGTTTTCCGCACGCTGGCTTATCGTCTTCATTTGTAAACTAGATACATTATAAACAAAAATTGACGACAAAAGATCCTAAGTTAAACAAAACCGGCCCAAGTACTGAGCCTTATAGAACGCCTAATCTTAAGTTGACTGAACGTAAAGCAAAGTAAAACAGAAACTAAAATGTTTTCCGCACGCTGGCTTATCGTCTTCATTTGTAAACTAGATACATTATAAACAAAAATTGACGACAAGAGATCCTAAGTTAAACAAAACCGGCCCAAGTACTGAGCCTTATAGAACGCCTAATCTTAATTTGACTGAACGTAAAGCAAAGTAAAACAGAAACTAAAATATTTTCCGCACGCTGGCTTATCGTCTTCATTTGTAAACTAGATACATTATAAACAAAAATTGACTACAAGAGATCCTCAGTTAAACAAAACCGGCCCAAGTACTGAGCCTTACAGAACGCCTAATCTTAATTTGACTGAACGTAAAGCAAAGTAAAACAGAAACAGGTGTTACGATTGAAGGAACCAATGCGGTAGCAGTAGCAGCATAACAGGTAATCTATATCTATAGAGTTTAGAGTTTAGAGTATAGAGTATCAGAGTACATTGTTGGAACTCAGAACTGTTGTGCTGTTGCTGTCGGTCTCACGCTTTGTTTGTTCCGCCTCATCACAGCCCGTAATTCTCATTCATTCGAAGTTGGATTCACCTTCAAAAGAACTATTACAAAAAGTAAGGAGTGGGGGATCGACAAGCTGCCTCTACAACCCATTCGTTTTATAGTCAGTGTCGTTTTACTCGATTTAGCAACGGAAAAAATATACATCTTCTACAGTGTGTTACGGAATAGAGCTTAAAACTTGAGAAACATCATTTAACATATTCGGTGAGACTCCATAACATCCAGAAAAATTATAACACATAGTTTTACAAACATTCGTTTTTATTCAGTGACATATGTTAACGTGTATCACGTTTTAGGGTTGACTTTATGCCCTACATCATGTGTTGATGGATTTTACGGACGCGTGATGCTAGAAACATGTTTATGCTGATATATAACAGCATATTTTGCGCGTCGCAAGCCTCACATTAAATTAATTATAATTAAAAATTTCTGCGTTTCCGCCGGGAACGAACCTGTGTGAGGTGCACGCGATAACCACTAACTACACTACGGAATCTACGAAGAAATTTAACAGATTTAAATATATGAAATGAATCGTCAATTTAATTTTGGTAGTTAGGCTATATTTAAGATCAGCTGTTTTTTATTAATTCGTAAAGATCAGCTGATAGGTTGCAGGATATGCTGTTTAAAACTAGCTATGTTAATTGGTCGTGTTTTCGAACAAATTATCTTAATTAAAATAAAAATGAAAGAGAAAACATGATACATGATTTTTATTTTTAGTCCGATAACAGAAATTCTAGACTGTAAATAACTAAAGATTAGTTTTTCGCCGTGAGGCATCTTCGAACACAGTGAAGCTAAAAATTGTAACGTGTGCTTTACTAGAGATGGTAATGATATCACAGAACTGCTAATTTTTCACAGATAGTCAAATTTCACATATTTGTCTAATAGTGAATGGCTGAGTTAAACTGTTACTAACTGTGAACTGTGAACTGAAATATCTGAAATCGTCGCTTTGCCCTGCGCATGCGTAATGAGTTCACAGTTTGGTCCTACCTATCTACACACTAACTGTGAACTGTGAAATTTTCACTAACACTTTTGTTAGTGTGGAATTACTGAGACGAGATAAATATTGATATTGCTAACTGCGCGCGCACAGTTGTTTCCCGCCAGATTTAGCTTGTTGTTGATATTATTTATTTAGTATAGCGAATGTTTTTTGCACAAGTAGTGTTGTGTAGAAGAATAATTGTATAGAAGGATTGTGTTTGTGTAAATAAAATACCTGATATTGTTTGTTTTTTCTGATTTATATTAGTCTATATGAAGAAGCAATAGCTACATAATAGATCAGCCAAGACATTATTTCACAGTTCACAGTTATTCACAGTTTAATTTAACAGATATTGAAAAGTAGCAGTATCAGTTTTTACATATATATTTCACAGATAGTATCATCTCTATGCTTCACAACAGTTGATGTTAAAATTGGAAGGGTAATGAAAGGAAGGATTGACAATATAAGGTCAGTGAGCAGCAAGCTGGGAAAACCCCTAAACTTGAGTAAGGGGAGAAGTTGAAGTTAGTCTGTTATTTTAATTATAATTAGGATTTTTAAAAGTAGATCTATATATTTCCAGAATTACTAGATTGTTTAGTTTTATACCTTTTTTGGTTTTTAAGGATTACACTGATATTGTTCAGATTAAAGGAATGACCAGATTCTAATAAATGATACGATTCGTGAATGATATGATTCACAGATAATGAAACAACAGCGATTAAACAGATAGAAGTCCTAAAGGAATGTGCAGAGAGGGTCAGTCTACAGATCTCGTTTCAAAAAACCGAATTCTTCTGTTCAAAATTAAATATTCAAGAACTAAACACAAAATATGGTAAGATAAACAGAGTCAAGCATTTCAAATATCTGGGAGAAATTCTTGAACCCACAGGTGGCGAGAAGGCTGCGCAAAGGGTTCGGCTACTGAGAAAGAAGAGTGCTCTTGGTATAACGCGTGATATCTACAATAAGAGATGTATGTCGGCGCACACAAAAATCAGACACTACAACACAGTCATAAAACCGGAGGCATTATACGCAAGCGAGACGCTGGCACTCCACACAAAAGGTACCATGGAAGACATTTTGAAAGAACGCAAAATCTTGAGGAAAATTCTTGACCCAAGATTAACAGAAGACGGATACAGGTTGCACTCCCGGAAGACAACAGAGAAGATATCGAACCTGGCAGCAGATATCAGAAGAAGGAGGGTTCAGTTCTATGGACACATTAGTAGACTCCCAACAACGAGACTTGCCAACAGAATGCTTAAGTATATACAAAGAGTCAAATCAACAACGTCGTGGATCACACAAGTCAGAATAGACCTACATGACGCAGAAATAGACTCAACAGACATTGAAGGCAGGAACGCATACAGGAGAAAGATGCTCGGGTGGAAAATCCCAAGAATGAAATCACAAAGAGAGCAGGGGTAAAATGGACGGAGGAGCGGAGGAGGATCCATGGGGACAGGATGAGGGAGGTGTGGAGGATTAGAAGGAACAAGACATGAGTCGGAGTGCTTTGCGTGATTCAACAAGGTCTATACGCAAATAATAATAATAATAATATATAAAGAAAGAAAGAAATGGTTTTCATAGTGCTATAAAAAAGACAATACAGGGATTTTATGGTATTTGAATTTCATCAAGTATTTCTGACCTTGATGTACACAAGCAAGGCTAGTGTATATTCAATAAATCTCTTGGAGAAGAGATTTCAGTTCTCCCCTCACAGCTTAAAAACATGTTTGCGGATTTACAATTTCCAAAACATTATCACCTCACTGTAGAGTAGTCCATATCTTAAGACCTCTGGGTACTTAAACAATCTAAAATATTACAGACCCACCCTTCTCCTAGCCGATCCTTTATGTAACTAAACTTTGTGTAAACTAATAACGATTTAGTTAATAAAACTTGAGATTTTTTTTTAACTTGAGGAAATGCGAAGATAATGCAACAGCCGTATTCCGCGCCATCGTTGGAAGGTACTTCTGTACTAGAGATGATACTATCCGTGAAATATTGTTATATGTGAAAACTGATACTGTTACTTTTCAATATCTGTTAAAAATTAAACTGTGAATAACTGTGAACTGTGAAATAATGTCTTGGCTGATCTGTTATGTAGCTATTGCTTCTTCATATAAGTAATATAAATCAGAAAGAAACAAACAAACAAAATCAGGTATTTTATCTACACAAATACACAATTCTTCTATACAATTATTATTCTACACAACACTACTTGTGCAAAAAACATTCGCTATACTAAATAAATAATACCAACAACAAGCTAAATCTGGCGGGAAACAACTGTGCGCGCGCAATTAGCAATATCAATCTTTATCTCGTCTCGGTAATTCCGCACTAACAAAAGTGTGAACTGTGAAAATTTCACAGTTCACAGTTAGTATGTAGATAGGTAGGACCAAACTGTGAACTCATTACGCATGCGCAGGGCAAAGTGACGTGATCTCAGCGGAAATAAAAGACACTAGGGGCTCGGATTGGTAAACAGATTTCGGAGATTTCAGTTCACAGTTAGTAACAGTTGAACTCAGCCATTCACTATTAGAAAAATATGTGAAATTTGACTATCTGTGAAAAAGTATCAGTTCCGTGATATCATTACCATCTCTAGTCTGTACTAGTCTGTTTCGGATTCTATATACTAGTACTTCCATGAACAGTAGACCTTGCGTGTATTCTTAATTAATTGCCCATCCCGCTGTGATGCTACTACCATTTCCACCAATTTAATCGGCCACCAAAATACTTTTGAAAAATGTTACTAAACACAGAAAATTGTAATATTTGTGCATTGCTTTAGGAGTAGTAATGAAAATGCGTCATCACCTGCCGGTAGTGTTTCATCTGCTAAAGCGAGACATGGTATAGTTGGTAGAATAAGAGTTGGTGGTATAGTCGGTAAAATCTACCATTTAGTAAGAGAGAAGTCGAATTTCCTCTTCAACCCGTTGGCTCAGCAGTTTCAAAGTCTTATACATACGTCGTTTAGGCTTTATACAAGGGACGATCGAATCAAATTTCAAAAAAACAATGCGTTTGGTCAAAACTGCGTACATTGGTATTATAAATATATACCAAGTACCTAATGGCTTCGTTAAATCAGAAGCAGCCATCTTGAAACGGAAGTGAGTGGTGAAATATCTTACACATATGCCATTCGGGCTTTATACTCGGTGCTTTTCTACAGTACCTTTTGTTAATATGTTTGGCCAAAACTGCGTAAAATCGTTACTATAAATGAGAGGCTGCCATCTCGAAACGGAAGTAAATGAGAAAAAATCGTACACATACGTCGTTCGGGCTTCATACGATGTACCTTCTTACCAAATTTCAAAACAATCGGTCAATGCGTTTGGCCAAAACTGCGTACATTCGTCTTCGTTAAATCAGAGACAACCATCTTGAAACGGATGTGAGTGGGGAAATATTTTACATACGCGTATATGTCGTTCGGGCTTAACACACGGTGATTTCTACAGTCAATACGTTTTTCAAAAACTGCGTAAATCGTTATCATAAAGGAAAGACCGCCATTTTGAAACGGAAGTAAATGTGAAAAACTCATACATACTTCGTTCGGGCTTTATACCTATCAGATTTAAAAACAACAGATTGGACCAGTCAATGCGTTTGGTCCAAGCTGCGTACATTCGTCTTCGTTAAATCAGAGGCAGCCATCTTGAAACGAATGTGAATTGGAAAAAATCTTACACATATGTCCTTTGGGCTTTAAGCCTTTACACAGTAGGCCATACGTTTCTACAATACTTTGGTTAATACGTTTGGCCAAAACTGCATAAAATCGTTACCATAAATGAGAGGCTGCCATCTTGAAAAAGAAGTAAATGAGAAAAATCTTAACGCATATGTCGTTCGGGCTTTATACACGGTACCTTTCAATCAGATTTCAAAACACAATCAGTCAATGCGTTTGATCAAAACTGCATAGATTCGTCATCGTTAAATCAGAGGCAGCCATCTTGAAACGGAGGTGAATTAGAAAATATCTTACAAATATGTCGTTCGGGCTTTAAGCCTATACACGGTACGTTTTTACGGTAACTTTGGTCAATACGTTTGGCCAAAACTGCGTACAATCGTTATCATAAAGGAGAGGCCTCCATTTTGAAACGCGAGAAAAAATTGTTCACATACGCGTTCGGGCTTTATACACAGTAAATTTCTATCAGATTTCAAAATAATCAGTCAATGGCTTTGGTAAAAACTGCGTATATTTGTCTTCCTTAAATCAGAGGCAGCCATCTTGAAACGGAAGTGAGTGGGAAAATATCTTACACACATGTCGTTCGGGCCTTAGACACGGTAACTTCTATCAGATATAAAAATCAGTCAATGCTTTTGGCAAAAACTGCGTACATTCATTGTCTTCCTTAAATCAGAGGCAGCCATCTTGAAACGGAAGTGAGTGGGAAAATATCTTACACATAAGTCGTTTGAGCTTCATACGATGTACTTTCTTACCAAATTTCAAAACAATCGGTCTATACGTTTGACTAAAAATGCGTACAGTCGTCATCACAAATGAGAGGCTGCCATTTTGAAAGGGGAGTAAATGAGAAAAAAATCTTACATTTGTCGTTCGGGCTTTATATAAGGTATCTTCGTATCAAATTTCAAAACAATCGGTCGATACGTTTGGCTAAAACTGCGTACAATCGTCACCATAAATGAGAGGCTGCCATTTTGAAACGGAAGTAAATGAGAAAAAATCCTACACATGTGTCGTTTGGTATGTATACAAGGTGTATTCGTACCAAATTTCAAAACAATCGGTCAATATGTTTGGCCAAAACTGCGTAACAAACTAATAATCAATCTAAAAAAATACACAAACCAAATGCCGAAAGGTACTTGAAACAAAGACCTTGATTCACTCAGTCAATAAATGAATAGTGGAAAATAATTTTAACATTGTTTAATAAGGTTTATTTGTAGTACCATGTTTGCTGTTTTGTATTCAATACAATGATGACTTTCAAAAATTTAATGGTCAATTTATTCACTATTCCAAATTTATTTTTATACTTGGAATAGTGAAAATGTAAAAACAAAACGTAAGCATTACTAATAAGAATTTTGATAATAACAATTAATTTCCTACAATTTTTTTTTGTAATTTTTGGAATTTCCTACAAAACTAGTTCCCCGTTCAACAATATGTATTAATCAACAAAATACAGTAAACGTTTTTTCCAATAATGGCTTTTTCAACATTCATTTTGCTGATAAATCCATTTCAAGAAATTTATCTCTTCTACAACCTGCAAACAGGACCTCAGTAAATCGGAGACCGGTAAAATTATAGGGAGTAAAAAAAATCGGAACTGTTTAATAACCGGCAGCGCTCAAGGCGCAACTAGCGGTGAAAACAGGAAACAACAAACGAGAAAGGAAATGACGTATTTAAGACTAAAAACATTAAACACCAACAAGCCAAATCCTATTTTTTCATAACCTATGCCTCTTTCTGGTTACGGTTCTTCTAAACCTGCAAGTAAAATAGAAGATGGCGCCACAGTACGCATCACGATTGTTGAAACATAACCTACTTTTGTACTACACTGTTTCGAATGCTCTTTATAAAATGTTTAATGGTTGAAATAAATATCACGTGTTAAATAAGGATCATTTTTATTGCTTGTTATTTCAACATATGGAATTTTTTATTAGAAATAACAGTAAATGTTATATTACATTAAAAGTTCCGTATTTTCGTTGCGATAATTATAGTTCCCGCATAAGGCACAGCCGAGTCACGTATGGATAATTTTTGTTATAATACAAGGAAGAAATAACTTTCAACTCATAACATCATTTTACAAGGAAATAACAAACTTTCAACTCATAACATCATTTTATGAAGAAATAACAAATTTTCAACTCATAACATCATTTTATGAAGAAATAACAAAATCATATCATCATTTTATGAACGAATAACAAATTTTCAACTCATAACATTTTACGAAGAAATAACAAACTTTCAACTTATAACATAATTTTACGAAGAAATAACAAACTTTCATTCATAACATCATTTTATAAAGAAATAACAAACTCATAACATCATTTTATGAAGAAATAACAAACTTTTAACTCATAACATTTTATGAAGAAATAACAAATTTTCAACTCATAACATCATTTTATGAAGAAATAACAAACTCATAACATCATTTTATGAAGAAATAACAAACTTTTAACTCATAACATTTTATGAAGAAATAACAAACTTTTAACTCATAACATTTTATGAAGAAATAACAAATTTTCAACTCATAACATCATTTTATAAAGAAATAACAAACTCATAACATCATTTTATGAAGAAATAACAAACTTTTAACTCATAACATTTTATGAAGAAATAACAAATTTTCAACTCATAACATCATTTTATGAAGATATAACAAACTCGTATCATCATTTTATGAAGGAATAAGAAATTTTCAACTCATAACATTTTACGAAGAAATAACAAACTTTCAACTCATAACATAATTTTACGAAGAAATAACAAACTTTCAACTCATAACATCTTTTTATGAAGAAATAACAAACTTTTAACTCATAAGATCATTTTATGAAGAAATAAAGTTTGGATCAATCTGTATATTAATTAGGAATGTACGTGAGGTCTTTGTTGCACTACTGTATAAACTTTACATATAAATCCATAATTTTTTACCTAAATATTCGGAAAATATTATTCAGCATTTATTGTAATAGCTTATTTTCATCTTTTTAAATTAATTATATTACAGATTTTCATTTAGTTTAATTACGTAATATGTAATTTTTGTGTATAAATTATTTTTGTATTTTATGTTTTAGCAGTCGTGTTTTTTTAATTTTTTTAAGTAATTATTTTTATTTTATATTTTTTCAACAACAAATGGTGAACATTAAGTTTGTATCAAATGAAAAATTTATATCAACTGTCTGTTAAAATTTAAATAACGTGTCTTGGCTATTCATAAGTGGTCCCATTCCTTCTCCAGCTTTATAGAACATTCTTTGTTATACACATTATAATCAAATAACGAATCAAGTGATTAATTGAAGAAAATATTAAATTAAATTGTGCCCTAGATTAAACATGTAAGCAAAGTTTCGTCAAAATATATCAGGAGGTGTTTCAAAAATTGTTTTTAAAATCTGACCTGAAGAAAAGTGTATCCATTTGGAAATCTTTTGTCTGATAAAAAACTATAGGCTAATTCCATCTTTTGTGTTTGTGAATGATTGACTTTCTAGGATTACTATTGCACTGCGACCTTGTATGACCTTTCTATATTCCTGATATACTCAATTACAGAGTCTTCTAGTAAGTCCTAGTCTCTTTATAAAGTCTAGGATTTGGAGAGAACTTAAGGCGAATAACTCCCTTACTTTTAATTGGTGACTTCTCTATTCATTATTGAAGTACTTACAGATGAGGCAATTACTCTGTTAATTGCCTTCCAATTTCTCCCCCTTATTCTTGACCCTTATGACGGAGGTTGTGCCATATTTGGCCAGATTTTTGTCGTGCGGTGCGTTCCCGCTCATTCTATTTACATTCTTACTCATGCTCCCATGAGTAGCTAGGGACATTATGTCCGCCCACACAGAGCCCAGAATACAATGGTAAAGCTAAAGTACACTAGGAGGTTGCCAGGTATCGCAGGTCACTGTTTAATACACCATTAGGACGATATATCACTGGCATACACTCCATCAGCACGGGTTGCCTTACACTTGTTGTACCCTAGCACGGTTAGCTAGGTTATGTAGAGTAGTGAATGTGTATTTTGAGTATTGAGTGAGCTAGAGGCACGGTGGGATCGCTAAACCCATCAGCTGCCTCCGCCGGAAAACATAAAATTTAAAAAAACTAAAACATAATCTTAGATGTCTAAAAATAAAGCCAGAGAAAAACGTTCAAGTTTAATACTGTGGGAAGTCTACATAATAATATTTAAAAAAGAATTACAAATTTTATTTGAAAAAGGTCATTCGATATGCTATGACATCCGGACAGATGAATTGATTAAATAGTTACTTAATTAATTCTTACAGTGATCTTACCTTGATCACTCTCTCACTTCTGTGGTGATATGGTTTGACACGTTCAGTAAAATGTTCACTTGTTGCAAGTCAGTTTCTTGGCATACCTAGGACATAAGTAAAAAACACGTAAGTAAAAATTAAACATCTTCAAGGAAGTCTTAAACTAGTAGTTCAAAAAACAGAATACCTCTCAGTATATCCTTAATTAATATACAGAGCGCTCCACGACAGCGCTCGTAACCTTTTCCGCCAATGTTAAATTACGGTTAACGGTAACTGTAATATTTCCAAAAAAATATGACCCGCCAACTTTATTGGAAATTTTATGCTCTTTCTCAATGAAGCGGTCAAAATTATTATAGATCTTGCCGTTCAGCCTGTATTACAGAAAATAACCATATACTACACTTCTAACGTTGATTCAGAGCCCGCCATCTTGAAACGGGACATATTACCTTACATATTCATATTTTTGGATTTGTATCAAAGAAATCGTCGTACCAAATTTCAAAACAATCGGTCAATGCGTATGACAAAAACTGCGTAACATATGAACACACAAAAATATATCTAACGGTTGAGTTGAAACAAAGACTGTTTCGGTCATAAATCCATTAACCAAAAAAATTAATAACCAATACACTAAGAAGGCACATTCTTACCTCAAATAGAAACACGGTAAGTTTTAGCATGATGATATTAAATTTTTGCGTTTTTAACAGTATAATTTTAGCCATAAATCGTTCAAAAATTTGAATAGCTTGTGAAAAATACACACATGATAAAATATCATTTAAGTGGAAAAAATATCAGAATAATCTTTGATGTATACTTTCTTTTGAAAATCACAACTAGCGTAAAATTTGAATAACAATTTACATTTTGAAATCACTTTGAAAATACGGAACTAAAACCTGCCCACCTCCGGGATGGTAATAAATACTGAATTTTGAAACAGTTTACGGATTTCGTTAGATAACTAACTCGTCAAAATTATTCAAAATATATTTGTGTGAAAAGTTTGAAGCAAATCGGATCCCCTCCACACACACAAACTCATACTTACATATATACATACATATTTAATTTTAATTATATATATATATATATATATATATATATATATATGTAAAGTCGTATATTAATTTCGTAAAATTTTCCTACAAAGATGCAAATCATTAACATTAAACAATAGCTTATTACAATCAGATTAAATTAGTCAGTGATAATAATTAAAAAATTATAATCACCAGTTAAGCAATTCAATTGACAATAGCGTCAAAACAATAGGAAGCGTTTCTTAATCGGTTAATTTATAATAAACAAATTAAGTAACACTCCTCATTAAGGTTCCTAGGGATGGTCAGGAATGTTAAGATTCTATCCAACTCTGGTCGTGACCCACGAGCGTGAATCCTTCTGGCGTGGGAAATCGTGGAACTAGCCGGTGATGGTCTTATACGCACGACGCGTGGAGAGATCTCGTACTTACTGCGTTTAATTTTCAATCGTGAAAGAAGCGTATGTGACGTAAGATGTTGCGACAACAACGTGTGTTAAAACTAAGGGGCACATTACACTATAACAAATAACGTGTGATAAAACTAAGGGGCATATTACGCTATAACAAATAACGTGTGATAAAACTAAGGGGCATATTACACTATAACAAATAACGTGTGGTAAAACTAAGGGGCATATTACACTATAACAAATAACGTGTGATAAAACTAAGGGGCACATTACTCTATAACAAATAACGTGTGTTAAAACTAAGGGGGATATTACACTATAACAAATAACGTGTGATAAAACTAAGGGGCATATTACACTATAACAAATAACGTGTGATAAAACTAAGGTGCATATTACACTATAACAAATAACGTGTGATAAAACTAAGGAGCATATTGCACTATAACCAACAACGTTAAAACTAAGGAGCATATTAAACTATAACAAATAACGTGTGATAAAACAAAATGACATATTACACTATAACTAACAAAGTGTAATAAAATTAAGGGAATATTACACTATAACCAACGACGTGTGATAAAACAAAGGGACATATTATGCTATAACCAACATCGTGATAAAACTAAGGGGCATATTACACTATAACCAACAACGTGTGATAAAACAAAGGGGCCTGTTACACTATAACCAACAACATGTGATAAAACTAAAGATCATATCACACTATAAAAGAAACGTCAAATCTCAAACGTCAAGATCAAAGATCTTTGACGAAATAAATTTAGCAACTCTTTAATGAACTTTGATCAAACTTTGATGAATATTTGATATGTTTATTAATCTTTGAAAAGTTTTTTCAAAATACTTATGTATAACCTAAAAATTTTGTTATTTCCTGTTTGAGTCACATTGTTCCTTCCCAGTTTCGTTCCATATAATTTAAAACGATGACGAAATTGTCATGGGCTTTGGAAGCAGTAAAAACATTAATTCTACAATATGAAAAAGAAGAATGTTTGTGGAATATCCACAAAGTGCTTGCAAAACCCGAGATTTAAAACACACTCATTCTTTAAAAACTGTATGAATCACGATCTTCCAAATGCAGTTCTTTAAAAATAGTGGCATTTTCACCCAGTATCTTTCTTCTTTGTACCCATGGTCGGACCCAAACTCGGTTTTTTCGTTATGCTCCATTTTTATTTAGTAGTGCCACAGCAAGATAAGCGCTTAATGCAGCAGTATAACAAGTCAACATTATTCGATCCATTACAGCTGCTGCACTTGAGTAAACATAACCCCAAAATGTATCCAGTTAGTAATCCAGCTGATCAAAGAATTTTGACAAATGTAATATCTTTTGCTTTGATACAATTTTGACAAATATTTGAACATGATATATGGTCAAATTTTCATCAATATTTAACAAATATTTGACAAATATCTTTGATAGAGTAATATGACCCTAACTGACAAAAAAGCCCTTCGGTTTTTAGATATTTATGGATACATGGAATTTAAATTTGTATGGGATGCCCTCTGCTCCCTATGTGTCCTGTCAAATGCCAACAAGGTGCGCTTGAGACACTGGCGGATCCTGAGGGACTGGAGGGACTTTAGAATTTAAATCAATTTGAATTTTTTGTTTGTTATTTTAAAGCGAAAAGCACATTGAGGCTATTATCGCCTGCCTGCATGTAAGTGTGAGTGTAAAGTCGTAAGTGTAGTGTTGTAAGTGTAAATGTGTGTTAGACTCGGGTACCGCGACGGACGTCTAAATCCTCTCAATAGATGCAGCTAGTCTGCACCCCCTGTGGGTTCAATTTGAATTAATATGAATTTATTAGTTACTTAATTAAGTAAAATAAAAATACCAACTATTGACTTAATTTTATTCTATATATTAAAACGAGGAATCTCTGGATCCTGCATGCACAGGTACAGCGGAACAGATTAAAGTTTAACTTATCCTTGAAGGGAAAGTGTGGGAAGAAGGAATAAGTACGCACACGTTTGTTAGTCAGGATCGCATGCTTGGGCACGGTGAACTTGAGTGAACAGAGAAATAGCAAAAAAAATTCGACCGAAACAAAATTGTTGATGAATTCGCGAATTTGAAAAAAAGAAAGTTAGACTTGGTTTTCTGAAGTGAATTACAAATTCTTTTTATATTCTTCTTCTTTCTGCTAAGATTATTGTCACTGTGTTCAGTATAATGATCTGCCTTCCCTAGCTACGTCAATTCTACTTTCGTTGACGCGTTTCGGAGAACCTCCATCTTCAAAAACTATATCTATACTCAAGAGAGTATAGATTTTTGAAGATGAAGGTTCTCTGAAATGCGTCAACGAAAGTAGAATCGACGAAGCTAAAGGAAGCAGATAATTATACTGAACATAGTAAAACCCTGAACTTAAAAAATATATTTTTAAAATGTATTTTTATTTATATTAATTTCCGTATATTCCATGTAACAGGAATTCTCCAAAATAAACAAATGTGCACTAAAATAAACGATATAGTTTTGAAGTAAATCAAGAACGCACTTAACCCATATGGAATTATTGCATGTGCTTGAAACTGTTGAAATAATAATATTTTATGAGTTAACTGGTTTATCATTAAGTTTAATGGTTAGTCCCCCACTTTTAAAAACGAAGAACTTTAAAAACGCGTGTTAAAGAACATCTCAATTGCTGGAAGTACGAAAAAATGACTCGTATACGGAAAAATGCGAATCGTTTATTAGAAACTGGTCATTCCTTTAATTTGAACAATATCACTGTAATCCATGAAAAAGAAACATTTATAAAACTAAATATTTTAGAAATTCTGGAACATAGATTTATTTGTAAGACCCCCTAATTTTAATTTTAATTAAAATACTATCTTCAACTCGTCTCCCTTACTGAAGCCTATTTTTTAAGGGGTTTCTCAACTGCTCACTGACCTTACATTGTCAATCCTTCCTTTACATTCTCCCT
>CM040182.1:23755933-23828433 GCA_022606455.1 Callitettix versicolor
CTACTGTGTCGGTTATCCCAGAAGCTCTATATAGAAGAGAGCTGAGTCATTGTAAATTAGAAACATCAAACAGAGTGCTCAGTTTCTACGACGGAAGCTCGATTTTGCCAATAGGGAAGATTACTGTCGAGCTCCAATACCGAAAAAGGAAGTGTGTAGGTACTATTGTCATTGTTAAGAGACAGGACAATAAAGCGCTGATGGGGCGCGATATAATGTACATGCTAGGTTTTCGAGTAACTGAAGTGAATCATATAGCGGTTGATAAGAGACTTGTTGATAATATTTTGACTGAGTACGCAGATCTGTTCGACGGTAAACTTGGCAAACTCAAAGGGCGTAAAGTGCATTTAAAATTGAAAGAAAGTGTCAAGCCAGTGTTTTTGAGTCCTCGCCCTATGCCATTCGCTTTTAAAAGTGATATCGATAAAGAGATCGATCGTCTCGAACGCGATGGTGTAATTTCAAAGATCGATAATGCAGAGTGGGGTACACCACTCGTACCGGTGCTGAAATCAAATGGTGAAGTGCGTGTGTGCGCAGATTATAAAATGACCGTAAATAAATATCTTGAAGATTTCAAACACCCGATTCCGCGTATCGAAGAGCTCTTCGCAGCTCTCCAAGGGGGAGATACGTTTACAAAGCTGGATTTGCTATGGGCGTATAATCAGCTGGAAGTGTCGGAAGAAACGCGATATTTGTTGGCGTGGAGCACACACCGCGGCATGTACGCAATGAACCGTTTACCGTTTGGCACCAAGCCGGCAGTTGAAACTTTTCAACATGAAATTGAAAAAGTGTTGCAAGGTTTAGATGGTGTGAAAAACTTTGTTGACGATATAGTCGTGACGGGAAACGGGACTGCGGAACATGTAAAAAATTTTAAAAAAGTGTTACAACGGTTACGGGAAAAAGGTCTAAAGTTGAATAGAAAAAATGTGCTTTTTTCCAAGAGAAAATTGAGTATTTAGGGCACGTTATCGACCGCACAGGCCTCCACAAAAATCCTCAGAAAGTCGAGGCCATTGCCAAGTTACCCGAACCCAAAGACGTGACACAAGTGAAAGCCTTTATTGGCATGATTAATTATTATGCGCGTTTTATACCAAATTTGGCAAATAAATTAGCGCCGATGTATGAGCTGCTAAAAAAGGTGCGGAATTTAAGTGGACAAAAAAATGCAAAGAAAGTTTTAAAAACGTGAAGAGCGAGTTAATGTCCGAAAGAAGTTTGGCTCACTTCGATGCGCAGCTGCCAGTCAAGCTTGCCTGTGACGCTTCCAAGGAGGGGATCGGAGCAGTGCTGCTACATGTGTATCCTGACGGCTCCGAGCGTCCGATATCGTTTGCGTCCCGAACGCTAACGAGAGCAGAGAAAAACTACGCTACGATCCACTTGGAAGCGCTCGCTATATATTGGGGTGCCAAAAAATTCCAGCAGTACCTATTGGGCAGAAAATTTACGATCGAGTCTGATCATCGACCTTTACTGGCTCTCTTTGGGGAGGAGAAGGGGATTCCCCTAATGGCTGCGGGCAGGTTGCAAAGATGGGCCTGGTACCTCAGCGGCCTACAGTACAATTTGAAGTACGTCAAAGGTCAAAACAACGGAGGAGCGGATGGACTGTCAAGGTTGCCGATGGAGCATAATGAAAAAGAAACTGACGAGTCACGCGATTATTTCGTGTTCCATATAGAAGAGAGAACACCAGTAAGTGCCGAAAAGCTCAGGCAAAGCATCAAGAGCGATGCAATCTTGAACAAGGTCATGCTTTACACGATGACAGAGTGGCCTGGCAAAGTAGAAGAGAGGTTGAAGCCCAACCACCTCCGCAAAGAAGAACTAAGTATTGAAAGCGGCCTAATATTGTGGGGTTACCGAGTCATCATACCCGAAAAATGCCAACTGGAGCTGTTGGAAGAAATCCATGCAACTCATATGGGCTCCAGCAAGATGAAATCGCTTGCACGGCAATTTTTCTGGTGGCCGGGCATGGATAGCCAAATAGAAAATTTCGCAAAGAGTTGCGACATCTGCAGACGGGTTGCAGATAACCCCGAAAAGGCCAAGCTGATCAAATACGAAAATTGTAGTAAGCCACTCGAAAGAGTCCATATAGACTTCTTGGGGCCATTCGAGGGAAAAACCTACCTAATTTTAACAGATGCCTACTCTAAATGGCCCGAAGTCTATACAATGGGAAGATGTGACGCGGCATCGACGATTGAAAAATGTCGAGACTTCTGCTCGTGTTTTGGCTTGCCAAAGACCGTAGTTTCGGACAACGGAGCGCAGTTTACATCCGAAGAATTTACATTTTTTTTGAAGAAAAATGGTATACGACATGCAAGAACGGCACCAGCGCATCCGTCGACGAACGGCGCGGCAGAAAACGCAGTCAGATCCTTCAAGAGCGGCATGAAGAAAATGTTTCTAGATCCCGTGAACCAGGGTATAAGTAAAGAAACTCTAATTTCAAGATATTTAATGATGTATAGAACAACTCCACACTGTACGACGAACCAAACTCCAGCAAAACTCATGATGGGAAGAGAACTAAGAACGAGATTAGATCTGCTCAGAGAAAACATGTCACCTGATAAAGCTGCAAAGCAAATAGAATATTATAAAGGCAATCGAGATCTAATTTTCAAACCAAATCAATTAGTTTATGTTCGCGACTATAGAGTGCCAAATAAACCAGGGTGGAGAAAAGCCGAGATCGTAGAAGTCCTTGGTCCACGAAATTACCTCTGCAAAGTTTTGGATGATCCACGACTGGTTTGGAAACGACATTTAGATAAGATCATTGAAGTAGGCACCTTCTTCGATGGATTTGCAAGAGAACTGATGGGACCTGCCAAGAAGAGTGAAATACCTGTGCCCAATGATCTACACGTACCGAAGTTTATCCAAGAAACCGAGTCAGCTGTTCGACAAGAAAGTGTTCCAAATGTTATTGATACAAGTGGCTCAGATAACGAATCGCGCCGCGATGAAAAGTTAGTTGTGCAAAGTGATAGCTCGTCAGTGACTGAACATGTATCGAAAAGTGCGGGTAATGATATGATTGATAAACCACGACCTGCTAGTGCAGTAGTGAAAAAGACTTTTCCTATAACTCTTAATGTTAACGAAAGACCCAAACGGAACATTTCAAAACCGAACAAATTAAATCTTTAATATTTTACTTTTTTTTATATATTCATTTTTACATTTCTTAAATAAATAAAAATTAATGAGAATTTTTATATGATATAATACCGCCGAATTAAGGGTGGAGAAATGTAGTATATAGGTATTTGTATTGCCCTACGGTTGGCACCACTTGTGGCTAGTTGTCGCGCCCCGCCGCACGGCGTGCCAGTGCTACGGTGACCGCCACACCGAGCATATATATATATATATATATATATATATATATATATATATATATATATATATATATATATATCCAGTACCCTGTAAAATCCGTTCAAATATTTCGAAAAAGTTACCACTTTAAATTTTTAAGAAAAATAACTTATGTATCTTAAACTTTTTTAAAATATAATTTCACTACAAAAATCAACTCTAAAACGTACACAAATAAAAACTTTTATTTGCGTTGGAAATATACATTGAATTTGAAGGCGGTCAGGGTTCATGTTTGAAATTTCTGCGTAATTTGAATGTTTAATTTGCTAGTTCGTTTCGACGTGAACTAAACACACCATAAATATCGAAGTTAGTAGTTTCTTATTAAACATAATAAAAATATGTAAAAGCAGGTAATAATTTAGATTTTGACAATTAGCTAGTAATGCTGATATTATTGTCTACGAATTATACCTTATGAGTTTTGGGACTCGAATTTTGACGCGGGTTACCCCCGCCACACTGAAGTGCTATTAAATGGCACGTGCAGCTGCTTATGTAGTTAATGCGGGCGGAAATATGGTAGCCTATTAACTCTGCAAACAGCTTTAGCAGAACTATCTAGACGATTGTATATATATATATATATATATATATATATATATATATATATATACATACATATTTGTGTGTAGATGTATGTGCGCGCGCGCGCGTTACAATAGAAAATTTAACACCAGATTTCGAGAAAATACGACTTTTAACAGTGTGTGGGTCAAAATCATGCCCCATTTAACAAAAATAAAACTTATTTGAACTGAAAAAAATCAGAATATCGAGATTAATGTTTAATGACCACCATTTTTTAAATATATTTTTTATACTTTAAGATGAGAACGTAAAATACATTGAAAATCTAAAAAGCGTTTGAACAGCATTATTGTCCTCACATCTGATCATCTGAGTTGATCATTAAAACTTCCGTTTCAAGGTTACATTTTACTCAACTGGAACTGTTTCAAGGGCACCTTGCAAACGCTATCTGACGAACTTTGTGTGAACTAAATGTGTGAAGAATACTAGCCTAGATGTATTTTTTTAGTGAATTCGGATTCAGTCTACAGGTCATCGACATACAGGGTAGAATCGAGATTGGGAAACGCTTGAGCGATACAATTAATTATTTTTTAAATTTATAGGATGTATTAATGATAAAATGGATGTACAATACATGTACTTATTTTACCACTTTTACAACTAACAATTATTTTAAAAAAATTAAATGTGGGGTAAACTTGCTTCCGTTAATAATTAAAAAAAATGTACAGCTGTTCAGCTGACGTGATTGAAGCGAATCTTCAAAAAATAACAATATCGAAATTTTTTTTTTTTTTGATCAACCATTTTCTAAATATCCAATTTCACCTTGTAAATCAGCGTTAAAACGTACATACTAGTATTTTTAATTTTCCAGTTACAGTGAAAATGAACGTGGTCTCCGTCAGGTTTTATGTAATTTTAAAGTTTAAATATTAATAATATAATATTAAATTATTATTCAATATTTATAATATCCTTTAATATTATGTTTATTTAATAAATAATAATAATATTATTATTATTAATTAAAATCGATTTTTGGGCCAAGTATGAATTGAACCAAAATTGCGAACGGTACAGGCTGAACGACGCACACACACACACACACACACACACACACACATACATACATACATACATACATACACACACACACACACACACACACACACACACACATATATATATATATATATATATATATATATATATATATATATATCTGTATATACGATCCCTCAAAAAATGATCTGTGTCAGGATTGGTGCTCATTTCAAGGTCATTCCCGGGTCTGGGTTTTACCATTATGTATGACATCTACAAGCATCGTAACACAGTTAAGTTACATTTAACTTACATTACCTAACCATTGACTGTGATATTTGCGAGTGTTACGGAAAACATACAAAGAGTTGCGTAACATACTTCTATGTTATCGGTGCACAAAACACAAAAGCGGAAATAGTCAATGGCCTACTGCTTTAATGGTAATCATTTCCGATGAATACAATCAGCGCTTTCTAGCGGTAGCCACTGGACTACGAGAAAACTTTACACCAAGTTATATTATGAAAAGTAGAATTGCCTTTGCTTAGTTTCAAGTAGATTGGCTTCATTTTATATCGAAACCTATAAAGGATTTGACGTAACTTCGTTACACACGATAGAGCAGTCTTGCCTTGGTACTTTTTTCTTAAATTGGCTTCTAGGTTTTATTAAATTACAAAATATTTATAAAAAAACATTATTTTTCGTATACGAAATGCGTTGAGTGAGGTAATTTTAAAAATTAATTCTCGAGCAAAACCATTCAATAATATTCGAGTATTTAGGTTATTCTTGAAAAAAGCCTTTTTGGCAATAAAAGTATGTTAATCTACATTTTTAGTAAAAATACACTTTTTGAAGGGTAGTTAAAATTATTTCTCTCCCTCTCTTTCACTCTCTCTCCCTCCCTTCCTCTCTCTCTCTCTCTCTCTCTCTCTCTCTCTCTCTCTCTCTATATATATATATATATATATATATATATATATATATATATATATATAGAGAGAGAGAGAGACAGAGAGTAAGAGAGAAATAAATAAATTTAACTACCCTTCAAAAGTATATTTTTACTAAAAATGTAGATTATATACTATATATATATATATATATATATATATATATATATATATATATATATATATATGTGTGTGTGTGTGTGTGTGTGTGTGTGTGTGTGTGTGTAAAACCTCTCTCTCTCTCTCTCTCTCTCTCTCTCTCTCTCTCTCTCTCTATCTATCTATCTCTCTCTATCTATCTCAATATATATATATATATATATATATATATGTGCTTACAAGGCAGTTCCTTTAATATTACGGTGATGAAAAATTTTCCCAAGGATGAAATCTACTAAGATTGATTTTTGAGCGAAAAAATCATATATTCCAACATTCTGTCAAAATCTTTAAATAATTACCAACAAAAAAAGGATATATTGAGGCCTACAAGGCAGTTAGTTTAATATTACAGTTTTGGATTTAATTATATAGCTCGTGTTAAATGAGTTTTTTTAACTAAAAATAATTTTCTAAGGATGAACTCAACTAAGATTGATTTTTGAGCGTAAAAAAGATATATTCCAACATTCTACGAAAATCGTTAAATGTTTTTTCCAAGAAAAAAGACATATATAGGTCTACAAGGCAGTTTAATATTACAGCGTTAGATTTAATTATATGGCTCGCGTTAAATGCAATGTAAAGTAGGCTTCGTCAGGGATGACCAGTCAGGGGCTGAATAGGCAATTTAAGTACATATCTGCGAGTTCCACGTTTTGCATTCTGCGCCTTACGATTAATTTGAATCGATGATTGAAGGAAGTTCTACATGGGCCTACTGCAAAATCCTTAATTTTAAAAAAACTTAAAACTGGTATTAGTTGAAAGAACAACAGACTACGCGGTATATTTGCAATTAATAAACAGAACGCTCCACGATAGCGCTCGTAAATTTTTGCGATAATTTAACCGTTAACCGTAATATTTACGCAAAATAGATTTACGTTATCGTAAATTTATTTCTCCACGAAGCGGTCAAAATTATGATAGGTCTTGCCGTTCAACCTGTATTACAGGAAATAGCCAGCAACTACACTATCAACGTTGAATCAGAGGCTGCCAACTTGAAATGGAATCGAATGGGAAAAATCTTACACATAGACGTTCGGAATTTATGCAAGGTACCTTTGTACCAAATTTTAAAACAATCGGTCAGTGCTTTTGGCCAAAACTGTTTACACTCTTCTTCGCCATCTTCAAACGGAAATTGCCGCCTCGGTGGCCTAGTTGATAGCGTACTGGGCTTTCACCCCGAGGACCCGGGTTCGATTCCCGGCCAGGGCTTGGCATTTTCATACGCTATAAATCATCCCATCGTCTGCATCCCAAGTGTGCACAATAGTCGGACGTAAAAAAAAATCAAACGGAAATTAATGGGAAAATATACAAACACAAATCTTATACAAAAAAAAGAAATACTTTATATTAAAAAAAGTATTTTATAAAAAAAATTATATAAATTTCAACGCTCTGTGAAATCAGATTTTTTTAAAAATTGAAAGATAAACGAGGTATAACTTTTCTAAACAGTAGAATGGCCACAGTTTTTAAAATGTTGGACAGACTTTGCTGGTTAATAAACTCGTCCAAAGAAGACTATCGATAATCGATTTTTGTGCCAAGTTAGAATAAATTTGGAATCTATATTAAACATTCAAATTACACTAAATATTCGTAAAGGACCACTAACAGTTGCGAAATCATTTTTTTTGCTTCAACGAAATTGCAAAATAACACTTTATAATAGGTGTGAACAGTGATTACGATAGTGTATTCAAATTTTTTGAAAAATTTAATGTAAAAAGCAATGATTAAAAAAAATTGGAATCACCGCCATTTTGAAATGTTTAAATTAATGTTGTTTGTTAACGTATTTGTCAGAGCTACTACTCAAATTGACTTTTGAGCCAAGTTTGAATCAAATTGGTATAAATTAGTATTTTAAACCTAAATTACTACCTACACATTTAAAAATCAAATGTGAACCATAAACGCTGTCAAATTTATTTTGGTAATTCAAACGATTTAAAAATTTAAAACACTAATTTCTGACACGTTTAGTGCTGATTATACAGTGATGCAGCAATATTTTCAAAATTTACGATAAAAAACTTATGAATCTTTTAATATTTGAAATGTCCGCCATTTTGAAACTGTTAAACGAATTTTGCTGAAGCTATCACAAAAATTCATTTTTTTCGAAATTTGAACTAAGTCGGTCTAGAATTGCGAGCGAGCGCGCACACATGCGCGCGTGTAAAATTTTCAAATTTTGAATGCGATTTGAAAATTTAAAATGAACAACTTAAGCAGATTTTAACTATAATAATTACGGAATATTTTCGTTGTATGCAAATTGAAATCAATTATTATAAAAAAATTATATGAATATTTGAAAGAAATATAGTATTGAATTTTGCCCTATATAAAAATGTAAGCAATGTTTCAGAAAATAGAAAATATACAAGGAAGAATCACCACAAAAATTTATTTTATATTTAATCTAAATAGGTTTTACAAGTAAAAAAAGCTTTGGGAATTTTTTTTTTATTTTAAGGTGAAAAGCATATTGAGACTATTATCACCTAAATAAATGTAAGTGACAGTAACTTAAAGTGTTAAGTTGTAAGTGTAGTGTTGCAAGTGTAAGTGTGTGTTAGACTAGGGAAGGAAAAATAAAAGTAGACTATAAAATTTAATTAAAAATTTCAGAATTAAAAATGCATTTTCGAGGTTTTCTACCTAGAAATCTGTCGTAACTTAAAGCAAACAATTCCAAGGATTAAAATTTTAACAAACGTTTCAAATCGAAAAACCGATAAAGAAGGCTGAAATAATTAAACAAAGGTTGGGATAAAAGGGGAAGAATCAATAGCGGCAAAGAAAGAGCAGGATTGGCCAATCAGAAAACGTTCAGCATGACCTTCAAACGACCTGAAATAGAGCAGAACCAATGGGAACTCAGCGATTCCCCTCCCGTATCCCGGTTCCTGCTAGGGATCAATAAGTCGCCATTAAATGTGTCGCGACCTCCTTCTACACAAAATGGTGCAATGCGCGATTGAACTAGCTCTTTTAATAATAGAGCCGATTGTTGGTGCTGTCATAACAATACAATATTCAGTGTTACATATTGAGCTCTGAACAATTTTATCCTAATAAATTTGAGCCATTTAAAGGCTATTGTTATAAAACGATAACATTGTATGTTAAAAACGATTTAGTACCAATTATATATATGCCTATATCGATTATATTTTAAAACAAAATACTGGCTGGGGCTATATTTAAAGATAAATATCAATATTCCGTTACAAAATTGACAAATTATTATTATCAAATTTATCGCGAGTTTTGAAACAATACACGAAATTTCACATTTGAAGATTAAACTTCGTTCTGAAGTAGCCTTTGTAACTTAAAACATGAAACTTAACTAAAACCAGGTTTCAAAGACATACACAAAGTTTCAATAGTCTAGATATAGGCCTACTATAGTTGCCAAATGCATAACCCAAAACTAAAACATAAGCCTTGCGTAAACTTAAAACTAAAACATAAACTTAAATAACATTTCAAGAATGTGGATCACACCTCATTAAAAAATTGTGAAATTTAAAACAAAAACACAAACCTTAAATAAAATTCAAAGACTGTGGTTCAACTATCGTCCTAAAATTAAAAACGTACAATTAAAACATAAACCTCAAATAACGTTCCAAGACTGTGGTTCAACTATCGTCCTAAAATTATAAAAGGTAAAATTAAAACACAAGCCTTACATAATGTACCAAAACTGTGGTTCAACTATCGTCCTAAAACTGTAAACGTAAAACTAAAACATAAACCTCAAATAACGTTCCAAGACTGTGGTTCAACTATCGTCCTAAAATTATAAAAGGTAAAATTAAAACACAAGCCTTACATAATGTTCCAAAACTGTGGTTCAACAATCGTCCTAAAACTGTAAACGTAAAACTAAAACACAAACCTTAAATAATGTTCCAAGACTGTGGTTCAACTATCGTCCTAAAATTAAAAACGTACAATTAAAACATAAACCACAAATAACGTTCCAAGACTGTGGTTCAACTATCGTCCTAAAATTAAAAACGTACAATTAAAACATAAACCTCAAATAACGTTCCAAGACTGTGGTTCAACTATCGTCCTAAAATTATTAAACGTAAAACTAAAACACAAACCTTAAATAATGTTCCAAGACTGTGGTTCAACTATCGTCCTAAAATTATTAAACGTAAAACTAAAACATAAACCTCAAATAACGTTCCATGACTGTGGTTCAACTATCGTCCTAAAATTAAAAACGTACAATTAAAACATAAACCTAAAATAACGTTCAAAGACTGTGGTTCAACTATCGTCCTAAAATTAAAAACGTACAATTAAAACACAAACCTTAAATAATGTTCCAAGACTGTGGTTCAACTATCGTCCTAAAATTAAAAACGTACAATTAAAACACAAACCTTAAATAATGTTCCAAGACTGTGGTTCAACTATCGTCCTAAAATTATTAAACGTAAAACTAAAACATAAACCTCAAATAACGTTCCATTACTGTGGTTCAACTATCGTCCTAAAATTAAAAACGTACAATTAAAACATAAACCTCAAATAACGTTCCAAGACTAAACCTCAAATAACGTTCAACTATCGTCCTAAAATTATTAAAGGTAAAATTAAAACACAAGCCTTACATAATGTTCCAAAACTGTGGTTCAACTATCGTCCTAAAATTGTAAACGTAAAACTAAAACACAAACCTTAAATAACGTTCCAAGACTGTGGTTCAATTATCGTCCTAAAACTGTAAACGTAAAACTAAAACACAAGCCTTAAATAATGTTCCAAGACTGTAGTTCAACTATAGTCCTAAAATTGTAAACGTAAAACTAAAACACAAGCCTTAAATAACGTTCCAAGACTGTGGTTCAACTATCATCCTAAAATTGTAAACGTAAAATTAAAACATAAACCTTAAATAACGTTCCAAAACTGTGGTTCAACTATCGTCCTAAAATTACAAAATGTAAAACTAAAACACAAGCCTTACATAATATTCCAAACCTGTGGTTGAACTATCGTCCTAAAATTGTAAACGTAAAACTAAAACACACCCCTTAAATAACGTTCCAAGACTGTGGTTCAACTATCGTCCTAAAATTGTAAACGTAAAACTAAAACATAAACATTAAACAACTTTCAATGACTGTGGTTCAACTATCGTCCTCAAATTGTAAACGGAAAACAAAAACATAAACCTAAAATAACGTTCCATGACTGTGGTTCAACTATCGTCTTGAAATTGTAAACGTAAAACTAAAACATATACCTTAAATAACGTCCGAAGACTGTAGTTCAACTATCGTTCTAAAATTTTAAACGTGAAACTAAGACTGTGGTTTAACTATCGTCCTAAAATTGTAAACGTAAAACTAAAACATAAACATTAAACAACTTTCAATGACTGTGGTCCAACTATCGTCCTAAAATTGTAAACGTAAAACTAAGACTGTGGTTTAACTATCGTCCTAAAATTGTAAAGATAAAACTAAAACATAAACCTTAAATAACGTTCCAACTGTTAATCAACTATCGTCCTAAAATTTTAAACGTAAAACTAAAACACAATCCTTAAATAACGATCCAAGACTGTGGTTCAACTATCATCCTAAAATTGTGAACGTAAAATTAAAAACATAAACCTTAAATAACGTACCAAGAATATGGTTCAACTATCATCCTAAAATTGTAAACGTAATAGTAAAACATAAACCTTGAATAAAGTTCCGTGACTGTGGTTCAACTATCGTCCTACAATTGTAAACGTAAAACTAAAACATAAACCTTAAATAACGTTCCAAGACTGTGGTTTAACTATCGTCCTAAAATTGTAAACGTAAAACTTAAAACATAAACCTTAAATAACGTTCCAAGACTGTGGTTTAACATCGTCCTAAAATTGTAAACGTAAAACTAAAACACAAGCCTTAAATAACGATCCAAGACTGTGGTTCAACTATCATCCTAAAATTGTGAACGTAAAATTAAAAACATAAACCTTAAATAACGTTCTAAAATTGTGGTTCAACTATCGTCCTAAAATTATTAAAGGTAAAACTAAAACACAAGCCTTAAATAATGTTCCAAAACTGTGGTTGAACTATCGTCCTAATTTTATTAACGCAAAACTAAAACACAAGCCTTAAATAATGTTCCAAGGCTGTGGTTCAACTATCGTCCTAAAATTATTAAACGTAAAACTAAAACACAAGCCTAACATAATATTCCAAACCTGTGGTTGAACTATCGTCCTAAAATTGTAAACGTAAAACTAAAACACACCCCTTAAATAACGTTCCAAGACTGTGGTTCAACTATCGTCCTGAAATTGTAAACGTAAAACTAAAACATAACCATTAAACAACTTTCAATGACTGTGGTTCAACTATCGTCCTCAAATTGTAAACGGAAAACTAAAACATAAACCTAAAATAACGTCCGAAGACTGTAGTTCAACTATCGTTCTAAAATTTTAAACGTGAAACTAAGACTGTGGTTTAACTATCGTCCTAAAATTGTAAACGTAAAACTATAACATAAACATTAAACAACTTTCAATGACTGTAGTTCAACTATCGTTCTAAAATTTTAAACGTGAAACTAAGACTGTGGTTTAACTATCGTCCTAAAATTGTAAACGTAAAACTAAAACATAAACCTTAATAACGTTCCAAGACTGTGTTTCAAATATTGTCCTAAAATTGTACGCGTAAAACTAAAACATAAACCTTAAATAACGTTCGAAGACTGTGGTTTAACATCGTCCTAAAATTGTAAACCTAAAACTAAAACATAAACCTTAAATAACGTTCCAACTGTTAATCAACTATCGTCCTAAAATTTTAAACGTAAAACTAAAACACAATCCTTAAATAACGTACCAAGAATATGGTTCAACTATTATCCTAAAATTGTAAACGTAATAGTAAAACATAAACCTTGAATAAAGTTCCGTGACTGTGGTTCAACTATCGTCCTAAAATTGCAAACGTAAAACTAAAACACAATCCTTAAATAATATTCCAAGAATATGGTTCAACTATCATTCTAGAATTGTAAACGTATTAGTAAAACATAAACCTTGAATAACGTTCCAAGACTGTGGTTCAACTGTCATCCTAAAATTGTAAACGTAAAACTAAAACATAAACCTTAAATAACGTTTCATGACTGTGGTTTAACATCGTTCTAAAATTGTAAACCTAAAAGTAATACAAAAGCCTTAAATAACGTTCCAACTGTGAATTAACTATGGTCCTAAAATTGTAATCATAAACTATCATATAAAGTTTTTAATAACGCATCTAAAGTATACATCAAAAATCTCTCTAAAATTGTAAAATGAAAACTAAAACATTAAATAACCTGAAAAATCTTAAATAACGTTTCAAGAGAGTAGATTATTCTCATTCTCAAATGCATAATCCAGAACTAAATTATACGTATGCCTATGTTTAAATAGTAAAACTGGAAACAGGAAATATAGTTTTTACCCTGAGTAGTCAAAGAAAATCTAAAGTACAAGTGATCAAAAGAATCAAAAGTCCAAAATGACAAGGCTAAACAGGTGTTGCTAAATACCTTATCATTCATGTAGGCTAATTCAAGGCCATTCCTGTAAACAGAACAACTAGGACTCAAAATTCTTAAATTTGAGTAAATATTTTATGATTCTATGAATTGTAAACAATCAATTTCGTGTTGTTATATATAAGCGTACTTCTCGTATTGAGTTTACTATTATTTTTAACTTGACATTGCCATAATTTGTGAACCAACAAACTCATCCGAGCTAGACTGTTATTACAATCTATTTTTGTGCAAAGTTAGAATCAATACGGCATTACTTAGTAGGCTATACTAAACATTCAAATTACATTGGAAATATACGAAAAAGACCACTAACAGCCGTCAAATCCATTTTTTAGCTTTCAACGAAATTGCATACGACAATTTATGATAGGTTTGAACAATGATTGCAATAGCACATTCAATTTTTTTTAAATTTAACATAAAATCAATGATTGTTTTAAGATTTGGAATTACCGACTTTTTGTTTAAATTAATTCTGCTGGGTAACGCCCTTGTTAAAGCTAATACTATAATATTTTCTCTATGTTTATATTTTCTCTCTCTCTCTCTCTCTCTCTCTCTCTCTCTCTCTCTCTCTCTCTATATATATATATATATATATATATATATATATATATATATATAAACGTAAAACATAACATATATATAGCCGCCTCGGTGGTCTAGTGAATAGCGTACTAGGCTTTCACCCCGAGGAACCGGGTTCGATTCCCGGCCAGTGCTTGGCATTTTCATACGCTATAAATCATCCCATCGTCTGCATTAGCCTAAGTGTGTACAATAGTCGGACGTTAAACACACAAAAAAATATAATATATATATATAATATTTTTATATAATATATATTATATATTATATATTATATATATATATATATATATATATATATATATATATATATATATATATGAATCACATTGAAAACCATCCCCGCTGGGAGGTGCAGACTAGCAGCACCTATTGAGAGGATTTAGACGTCCATCGCGGTACCCGAGTCTAACACACACTTGCACTTACAACACTACACTTACGACTTTAACACTTTACACTCACACTTACATTTAGGAAGGCGATAATAACCTCAATGTGCTTTTCGCCATAAAATCACAAAAAAACATTGAAAACCTTTATACATTCGTACACATTTACAGAATGCTTTCTACATTCAATAATAGATAGCGATTTAATAAAAAAAACGTCCTAACTTCTTTTCCTTTTCGTTCATGTATCAACAAAGAAAGTTATGATAGCCACATATTTCATAAATATTTCAACCATATTTCATAGTTTATAAAGTGTACTATAATATTGTTCATTGTTGTATATTATTCGTTTCTTTTTCCTATTAAATGCGAAAAATGGCACGGGCCCACCAGTAGTAAATTTCCCTTAATATGTTAAAATTACTTCCACTACTAGACATTTGTAAATAGCTTCCAAAACAGCGTAACATAAAGGCAGGCAAGGTTTTAATGATCGCGCAGCATACGGCTTTGGCGCTACCTTTGATTTTCCTTTTACATTAATAACTTTCCTCAACTAACTGTAAACCTAATAAATATCAGGCCATAAAAACCTAATAAAAAACCTATAAAACTCACTGGTTCACTACTATGTTTGTAAACAAATTATGAATACAATTAATCTACAATTGTGTTGTGTAGTCTATTGGTTTATAGCCTATGGTCATAAATTTTAGCTGATATATTTTAAAACAATTACAATTATTTAAAAAAATATCGATTTCGTAGCAAATATTTCATATCAGGGTTCGTAATTGTGTGTGTGTGTGTGTCTGTCTGTCTGTCTGTGTGTGTGTGTGTGTGTGTGTGTGTGTCTCTCTCTCTCTCTCTCTCTCTGTGTGTGTGTGTGTGTGTGTGTGTGTGTGTGTGTGTGTGTGTGTGTGTGTGTGTGTGTGTGTCTCTGTGTGTGTGTGTGTCTCTGTGTGTGTGTGTGTCTGTCTGTCTGTGTGTGTGTGTGTGTGTGTGTGTCTGTGTCTGTGTGTGTGTGTGTGTGTGTGTGTGTGTGTGTGTGTGTGTGTGTGTGTCTCTGTGTGTGTGTCTGTGTCTGTGTGCGCGCGCGGGTTTTAGTCCGATATGATTCAAACTTAGCACAAACATCAGTTGGTGCTATCAGTTAGGATCTATTTCGTTAAACAACCACTTAAAAATGGAAGATATTTCAAACTTAAAAAATGACAACTTTTTATACACACTTTTTTAAATACGCACAAGCACACAAACACACACAAACACACACACACACACAATTGCGCGCACACACACATATGCACCCACGCGTACACACTAAAACACACTCACACGCTCGCACGCGCACATATAAAACACATTAACACACACGCGCGCGCGCACGCACGCGCGCACGCTCACTCATTAGACACACTCACACGCACTCACGCGCGCACACTAAAACCCACACACAACACACACACACACACACACACAACACACAAATACATTGTAAATGATAAATAAACATTCAAACTTTAATAACTAACTGATATTAAAGTGAAGAGGTTTTATGGCCGCCCTGCCAAGTCACTCTCCGAGGTTCCTGCAGTCTTGCTGTATTGACGCAACTACTGAACCAATTTGCATCAACAATCACTCATTTTATTCACCATGGTTGTAGTATATGCTTTTTGTATAAAATTTTAATAATATGCACGTTTACAAATATAAAATTCCAATGAATTGCCAAAACTGGAGCAATAGAACAGAAAAAAATAGCTAAAAGTTTAAAGTTTTGATTTAAAATCTGATAAAAACAATACTACAAGCAGGAGATATGGATCTGCCGAGTGTGGAGAAAAAAAATTTAAAAACTAAATAATGCAAAGTCAGAAAACGTCTTTGTTTTGGTCTTGTAATGCGCAGTTACAGATGATACTGCGCCAAGAATAAAGTTAGGAAGAAGAATATTACGGCTAAAGAAATTCAGAACAGAACTTTTTATAGCAGCGGCAGTGACGGACAGTGTAAGTTTGCCCAGACGATAGTGAATACACTATAAACAATTACTACAAGCTAGGTTAGCACTAAATATAGATATTGTTCCTCAAACGTCAAACGATTACCTTATTGTGTTACATTTATTTAGGTTAGGTTAGGTATTTACAGAACTTCTCAATTTGTGGAAATGTTTGTAGACGTAACACAGAAGGCAGGTTCTTGAATTCCGCATAAATAGCAAATGGGTTAAAAAAAATATTTGAGTGATAATTACGTTATTGAAAAATGCTAATATAATCACGTTTCTAAATAATATTAAATGTTAAAAATCTTCCGTACATTATTACGTTAAGAACACCGATCTGTTTTGTACCAAGGTTCGATTCCCGGCCAGGTCTTGGCATTTTCATACGCTATAAATCATCCTATCGCATGCATTAGTACAAGTGCGCACAATAGTCGGACGTTAAAAAAAAAAAAATGTTTTGTACCAAAAATAAGAACCTGAGTTATTGGAACTACATATATGGGGTTCGACAGAACACTGTAGTCTTGTTCTACAGTGTTCTACACTAGTTCACCCCTGCACTACTGTAAAAAGCAGTAATTATTTTTATTAATACTTTCTCAAATTCAGCTTGAAAGTACCAAAACATTATGTAAGACTACGACCGCGAAAATTCAGTTCGAATATCTGAAAATATCTTCTTCAAATATTGCTCAAACCTTGGCCAAGCTATAAGTTTTAATTTTTTTCAGTTTTGATATTTTACATATTTTATTTACTTATGTATTGTATTCCATTTGTGTCTTTGAATAGAAGCATCTTTTCAAATATTCAACACCCATTTTAGGAGGTATTTTTTACGTCGTTTTACCTTTTGCAGTGTGTTAGTCTAAAATAAAATAAAATTAATGTATAACTTGACATCAAATTTTAGGAAGTTCGTTTAATTTCCCATTAAATTGCAAAATACAAACTTATCAAACAAAGGTACTCATATTAGGTACAAAGGCTAGAGCCTTGTAATTATTATAAATTTATTACAATAATTAAGTGTTAGTTACAAAGTTAGTATCCACATAATATTAACGAATCAAACGCGCTAACAGGACTGCAGGATAGCAGCTACTAGGCTACGTGAGAAAAGGAGGATCAATAAATATGTTAACCTCGCGGCCTGATAGGTAGGCTAGTACGTTAGTTTACCCGTAACTTGAGTAATCAATTACCCACTGTACACTCTGGTTCATTCAAACTGGAAACCTATGACACCTGCTTTGCTGCATTCATCACTGGTGATACATTCAAATTAAACAATAAACATATACTGTACAACATACACGTTTATACACTTGTGAGTGCATTCATCCGTTAGTGCCAAATTCAAATGAAAGAATCAACGTATACTGTACAAAATACACGTTTGTACACTTGAGAGTGCACTCATCCGTTAGTGCCAAATTCAAATGATAGAATCAATGTATACTGTACAAAATACACGTTTATACACTTGAGAGTGCACTCATCCGTTAGTGCCAAATTCACATGAAAAAATAAACGTATACTGTACATCATACACGTTTATACACTTGAGAGTGCACCCATCCGTTAGTGCCAAATTCACATGAAATAATCAATGTATACTGTACAGCATACACGTTTATACAGTTGAGAGTGCACCCATCCGTTAGTGCCAAATTCACATGAAATAATCAACGTATACTGTACAACATACATGTTTATACACTTGAGAGTGCACTCATCCGTTAGTGCCAAATTCACATGAAATAATCAACGTATACTGTACAACATACACGTTTATGCACTTGAGAGTGCACCCATCCGTTACTGTCAAATTCACATGAAATAATCAACGTATACTGTACAACATACACATTTATACACTTGAGAGTGCACCCATCCGTTAGTTCCAAATTCACAGAAAATAATCAACGTATACTGAATAACATACACGTTAATGCACTTGAGATTGCACCCATCCGTTACTGTCAAATACACATGAAATAATCAACGTATACTGAATAACATACACGTTTAGCCTATGCACTTGAGATTGCACCCATCCGTTACTGTCAAATACACATGAAATCATCAACGTATACTGTACAACACACACATTTATACACTTGAGAGTGCACTCATCCGTTAGTGCCAAATTCACATGAAATAATCAACGTATACTGTAAACATACACGTTTGTACACTTAAGAGTGCACTCATCCGTTAGTGCCAAATATGTAATTTGGCTAGTATATTCCTTTCATAATGTTCTCACTATCAATGAAATATCCAAAATTCAACGTGGTATAAACGTTTGCTTTAGAAAACATTTTCTTTTAATAGGAGTTTTTTGAAGTTAGCCCAATTACTCTACAAAACAACTGGTAAACTTGCTTGACTTACATAACAGATGTAAGCTATTAACAAGAATGAATCAGCTGATTTTCGTGTCATCTACACTGCAAAGAAAGCGACAGAACATAGCTTATCGCTCGGACTGTACCGCTTGTAGATTACGTTTGAAACGAGAAACACCAAATGACCCCTATGTATATATATATATATATATATATATATATATATATATATATATATATATATATATATATATATATATATATATATATATATATATATATATATATACGATAGATGGATATAATGCGGAATCAGTCACTTCTAATTTGTATCTTTGTCTACGAACCCCAAAATGGCGTAAACAAAAATTAAATCAAAATGGTGGTCGATTAGTTTACCATATTTATGAAACATAAATGTTAATATGGTTTTATGTTATGAAGGATTTCTTAACATTTAAATTACACAATTAATTGTTTATGAATATAAATCGATAAAATGTTTATGTAGGCTATGTACTCTCTCTCTCTCTCTCTCTGTCTTTCTCTCTCTCTCTCTCTCTCTCTCTCTCTCTATATATATATATATATATATATATATATATATATATATATATATATATCGAGAGAGAGAGAGAGAGAGAGAGAAATAGAGAGAAAGAGAGAGAAAGAGAAAGAGAGAGAGAGAGAGAGAAAGAGAGAGAGAGAGAGAGAGATAGAAAGAGAGGTGATAGAGTGGAGAGATTTGTGTTTTTTAACAAAATCTATCCAACTGTAAAATAGCTGCTATTCCAAATCAGTAAACATTGTAAAACTTAAAATCTGATTTCATCATTTTCATTTCATCATTTCATTCAGTATTAAAATCTGCACGAAATAGGATTTTTAAAATTCCTTTTTAAGTGGAGGACTCGGTAGTCGATGTGGCTAAAACACTGGTCAGTCTGCTGCGTCTCTGAACTGCGCCCTTAAGGCTCTTAGTTCTAGCCGCAGTTTGTTACTCCTGTTGGCTCCTTTGATCCCTTGTACCTCATAGTCTAACTAGCATAAAGAATGTACGTCAAGAAAAAAAAATCACATGTAATTTAAAAGATTAAAGTGAAATGTAGTTTATTATGTTTTTGAATTCAAAATATCTTTTAAAATGTTGTGTCAGATTATACAACAATATTTTTTTCAAAAATTCGCTCTCAGCACGTCAGCGTGACAGTCTATTTGTCAGTTAGGCTAATAATCAGTGAATCGCTTTATTCGTGTTTTTAGAAGTGAAAACAAATCAACATAATTTCTCAAACTATGTTCATGAGATGTTGTATAAATCTTGATCATATATGAAAAGTTATAACTGTAGACAGAGTCTTGTTTTCTCAGATGAGAAAATATATTGATACAAAAGAAAATCACTTTTTGTGAATAGCGAAAATCAATAAAACATAACAGCTGTTACATTGTAGTTTTTTTATTTATTTTCAAACAGTAAATAATTTCTTACACTGACAAATTTTACACACAAGGTTTTGAGCAATATCCGAAGAAACTGTTTTTAAATTTCAAATATTTCGCAATATCTGAAGAAACAGTTTTTAAATTTCAAATATTTCGCAATATCTGAAGAAACTGTTTTAAAATTTCAAATATTTTGCAATATCTGAAGAAATTGTTTTTAAATTTCAAATATTTCGCAATATCTGAAAAAAACTGTTTTTAAATTTCAAATATTTCGCAATATCTGAAAAAACTGTTTTTAAATTTCAAATATTTCGCAATATCTGAAAAAACTGTTTTTAAATTTCAAATATTTCGCAATATCTGAAGAAAATGTTTTAAAATTTCAAATATTTCGCAATATCTGAAGGAATTGTTTTTAAATTTCAAATATTTCGCAATATCTGAAGAAACTGTTTTTAAATTTAAAATAATTTGCAATATCTGAAGAAACTGTTTATAAATTTAAAATATTTTTCGATATATTCCTAACTGAATTTTTCGCGAATATTGTCTTACGTTTTGCTTTCGTAATTAAGGACTGCATTTGATAAAAATTTAATAAAAATCGTTGTCGTTTTTTAAAATAGTCCAGGGTAACGGACGACTAGAGCTGCACGCTTACATTTGACCAAAATCGATCAAATATTGTAGTCTCCAGTTTTGCAGACATGCAGACGGTAAGGAATCGAGTAACCGCTTGACTTTTAAACGGATATATTTATCAAAATTTCGTAACAGATTTTTTAAAGATTTGTTTATTTATGCTTCGTATACCGAGAAAATAAAACCACAAAAATTCGTCACACACAGAAACAGACATAGATACCGGAAGAGGAATAGCTTATTAGTATCTCCTTATAGCACAGGAGCCTCCCGTAGGCCTATATACACAGAGCCTATAGCAATTGATTTTATATGCATTTGTTATTTACTGTTAATTTTTAGACTACATTCAGTTTTGTACTCTCCACGATACAGTAAATATGAAATATATAATTTAAAATATAACAATAAGAAACTAAATAATAGTAGACCACACAGTAATAATGATGTAGGCTGTAACATCGCATAACACTATTAATACGTTATAATTCTTTGAAAATATTTAAAATACAGTAATTATTTTAACAAACAATATTTATTTACTTGATTTTTTTAATATGAATGAGTGGCTTTTCCAGAAGTAGTGACAAAAGAAGCCAACCCCAGCCTCTGGGCTTGGTCCATCCTCAGCCCTCTCAGAGGGTAGTGAACCTGCAGCCACTCTTCATCTTCTAACAAATCTTACTAAAATACTTAAAATCTTAAGCCGTTAAACAAACATTGTTAACGGTTGTTTATCAGTGTACGTTTTAAAGAAACAAACACTGCTGTAGTAGGTTCAAAGAATCACGTGCCCTTAATAATTAAAAATAATTTTACATTAAACAAAATTAAACAAGATTTTTCCAGGATGTGCAAAGTATAACCGGAACTAAAATACTAAACAAATTAGGCTACACATTACACAGAGTCTGTTTTCCTACCTTATCTCCAAATTTTCGTGGTATCGTTTTTTAATGAAATTAAGTTCACATAATTCCATGCATTACGTTTAGTGATGATTCAAATTAAAAGTCAATTATTCAAATAGGAACAGGTTTATAGCAACAATAAAAAACAGCTATGAGATTTTGTTTATTTCGGTGACTTGTGTCTGCAAAAATGAACTACAGAAAACAGCAGATTTTGCGATTTATTTGGGATTTGCTTATCTGGGTGGTAAAAAGGTGATCAACTACTGAATTGAACTACAGAAAACATCAACAACAGATTTCGATATTTGTTTATCTGTTGAGGGTTTAAGCTCCTTAACTACTGGGTTGAACTACAGGATACAGCAACAGACTTGGGGATTTGTTTATATTTGTCGGAAAAAGGTGATCAACTACAGAATTGAACTAGAAAAAACAGCAACAGACTTTGGGATTTGTTTATCTGTTGAGGGTTTAAACTCCTTAACTACTGGGTTGAACTACAGGATACAGCAACAGACTTGGGGATTTGTTTATATTTGTGGGAAAAAGGTGATCAACTACAGAATTGAACTAGAAAAAACAACAGACTTTGGGACTTGTTTATCTGTTGAGGGTTTAAGCTCTTTAACTACCTGGTTGAACTATAGGATACATCAACCAGGTATCCAACCAGGTATCCTTTGGATTTTGTTTATCTGTGTGAGTTTAATGTGTTCTACTTCAGGGTTGAACTACTGAAAACATAAACATGTATTGCAATCTGTTTATTACTGTGAGAAAAAGTGGCCAACTACAGAATAGATCAACAACAAACGGGTTTGTTTATCTGTGTAGGTTTAAGGTGTTTAACTACCGGGTTGAGCTACAGAATGCAACATACTTTGGGATTTATCTGTATGAGTTTAATGTGTCCAACTGCATGGTTGAAACAGCGAAATACAACAACATATTTTTGGATTTTTTTATCTGTTAAAGGTGCCCAACTGCATGGTTGAATTACAGAACGCAAAAACAACAAATTCTAGAATTTTTTCTGAATATGTTTAAGGTATACGACTACAGGATTGTACCAAATCAGCAACAAATTTTAAGATTTGGCTATATTTGTGGACCTGAATTATATAATGGGATCATCATTTGAGATTTGTTTATCTGTTTGAGGCTAAGGTGTCGTAGTATTGTCCAACTATTAGGAGCATTACTGTATCTTCAGGGCACTATTAGGTGTTCCAATATTGTAAAGTTTTCAACTCAACTACTAGGTTATACCAAGACATCAACCACATAATTTGTTTATCTTTATATGCCTAAGGTATCTATTAGTTTCTACCAAGAAGACATTAACTTTAGAATTTGTTTATATGTGTAGGCCTATGATATTAATCCATGGGATTACACCAAGAGAAGATCAATAACAATCTTTAGGCCTTGTTTATATGTGTTTGTGTATGGTATCAAACCATGAGATTACACCAAGAGAAGATCAATAACAGTCTTTAGGCCTTGCTTACATGTGGTGGTCTATGGTATCAAACCATGAGATTACACCAAGAGAAGATCAATAACAGTCTTTAGGCCTTGCTTACATGTGGTGGTCTATGGTATCAAACCATGGGATTACACCAAGAGAAGATCAATAACAGTCTTTATGCCTTGCTTATATGTGTCGGTCTATGGTATCAAACCGTGGGATTACACCAAGAGAAGATCAATAATAGTCTTTAGGCCTTGCTTATATGTGTTGGTTTATGGTATCAAACCATGGGATTACACCAAGAGAAGATCAAGAACAGTCTTTAGGCCTTGCTTACATGTGGTGGTCTATGGTATCAAACCATGGGATTACACCAAGAGAAGATCAAGAACAGTCTTTAGGCCTTGCTTATATGTGTCGGTCTATGGTATCAAACCATGGGATTAGGCTACACCAAGAAAAGATCAATAACAGTCTTTAGGCCTTGCTTATATGTGTCGGTATATGGTATCAAACCATGGGATTATACCCAGAGAAGATCAATAACAGTATTTAGGCCTTGCTTATATGTGTCGGTATATGGTATCAAACCATGGGATTATACCAAGAGAAGATCAATAACAGTATTTAGGCTTTGCTTACATGTGGTGGTCTATGGTATCAAACCATGGGATTACACAAAGAGAAGTAATAATCTTTAGGCCTTGCTTATATGTGTCTAAATATGGTGCTATGGAGTCCAACTATATTGTTACCAAGAAGATATGCTTTATGCTTGTACCCAGAGAACTACGGGACTTTATGCTTGTATACCTACGGGACTGTACAAAAAGGACATAAAAAAATTATTTCGGTTTTACATTCTGTGTAGATGGCGGTGCCCAACTTTGGGATTGAACCAGGAGAACATTAACAAACATTTTAGGATTGCTTATCAGTGTGGACTTACTAAGTGTTTGACTATAGGGTTGTAAAAAGGGTTAGAATAGAACCTTAAGGTTAACATTCAACATACGGAAAAATAAAAGTTACGACGTAAAAATTCAGTTCAATGACTTTTAAAAATATTTTCAAGTTAATCTATCGGTAAGTAAAATAAATTATCTAGGACAATTTTTTTATATTTGTAATATATTTTGACAAGATTTGTAACGAAATTGCGTAACGAAATTGCATAAGAAATTTCGAAATTCGTTTTAAAGGGCATGCAGTCATTTCCTGAACAATAGGACTGACAACATTTATTAGTATAAGAAATAAAATGGATATAACTTACTTTTGAGACGAGGCAACAATGCTGAACAGAAATCTGGCAATCTTGAAAGCCTGTAACAGTTACGATTTTAATCACATACTTGTAAAATCTAACAATATTGACAGTAGCCTATGTATGTTTATTATAATTTTTTTAATGTTCAAAACATATACATTGCATATGGGCAGGTAACGCTGATCCTTCTTGCACACACACACACACACACACACACACACACACACACACACACACACACACACACACACACACACACACACACACACACACACACACACACACACACACACACACACACACACACACACACACACACACACACACATATATATATATATATGTATAAGAAAAAGCGTTCTAGAGGCGAGAATCGATGTACGTTTTATAAAATCTAACGAGTTAAAATGTTTATTTTTGCACTTTTTAATATAATTTGAACATTATTTAACGTGCTGCTGTTGATGGTGAAATCAAATTTCAAAAAAAGTAATTGTGCATAACAATCATTGTGATAATGTTACATCGAATACTTACTTCCATTACATCCGCGAGACAGTTGCGTGTCTTATTTGGATATGCATGGTAATATAATGCTACTCTAAAAACATTTATTCTCGATTTTTACATACTATCTCGAACATAAAAAGATTTTCAATAAAAAAAAAACAGCAAAATAGATACTATTTACAAAAACAATTATAAGTTGCCTCCAAACAAAGTTTTATGAGTAAATATCACACACTAAATTAAGTTATAATTCGTATTACAAAAATAAGTTACGTGATATAACCTCACTATATAGTAGGAGTATACTGGAAAATATGTACAAGTCTGGCAACAATTAAATAGCGCACTTAGCGGCCGTTGTAGGTACTACTTTATTTGTCGATATTTTCTATTATTAATGATTAGCAACTGCGCATTCTCGCGGTAGACTTTAGAACAACGATAAAAATACACTGCTATTGAATGAACGCTTTTCCCTAATCGCAACGAAATCGGTTAGAAATAATTTGTGACAGAAAATAAGTTAATATTTGTCCAAAAATATAATTCTACGTGAAAAATACGCGCAATTTAATAATTTCACAACTTTTTAAGTCAAAAAAACCCAGAAAATAATTATTTTTGTTTGAATATGAAGGTAATTTAGTGAATTTTATAATTTATAACAAATGCCAGTGATATTAAAAAAAAACTAAGGGTATGCTTTACCGTATATTCAGAATGAACATGAAATACAGAATATACGTTAATACCTGATTTGACTGTCTCATTATTCGTAGTACATTACAGATAGGTATAAAGAACGTATTGTGTTGTATACGAGGTGTGTTCAGAAAGTAACGAGAATTTTAATTTTTTTGAGCAAAATATTTATTTATTCTTCTACATTGATATTGTCGTCTTCAAAATAGTCCCCATTGGAGATTATGCACTTGTGTCAGCGCTTCTTCCAATCCTCGAAACACTTCTCAAACTCGATCTTTGAGATAGTCTTTAGTTCTTTCAGCGATGCGCTTTTAATGTCATCTACGGCTGTAAAACGACGGCCCTTTAAGGTTCTCTTTATTTTTGGAAATAGGAAAAAGTCACACGGAGCCATGTCTGACCAATATGGAGGCTGGGGCATCGTTACAGTACTGTTTTTGGCCAAAAATTCACCAACAAGCAATGAAGTGTGAGCTGGTGCATTATCGTAGTGCAAAAGCCATGAATTGTTTTTCCACAGATCCGGGCGTTTTTTTCGGATTGCTTCACGCAAATGGCGTTGAACTTGTAGGTACTACTCCTTATTGACCGTTTCACCTGGTGGCAGGAATTCATGATGCACTATGCCATTAATATCGAAGAACACAGTGAGCATAACCTTCACGTTCGACCGCACTTGTCGAGCCTTTTTCAGTCTTGGCGAGCCAGAATGCTTCCACTGGGATGATTGAGCCTTAGTTCCGACGTCACATCCGTAAACCCATGTTTCGTCACCTATTATAATACGTTTCAGTAATTCTGCATCGTCGTTGACTTCATTTAGTGACTCCTAAGCAACTTCAATTCGCCGCTGTTTTTGTTCAAAATTCAACAACTTTGGAACGAATTTTGCTGCCACGCGTTTAATACACAAAACACAGGAAACAATGTCATGACATGATCCAATCGATATGCCAACATCATTAGCGACCTCTCTAATTGTGATTCGGCGATTGTTCATAACCATTTCTTTCACTTTTTCTACGTTTTCATCGGTTGTTGATGTGCTGGGGCGTCCAGGGCGTTCGTCATCTTCAACGTCTTCACGGCCTTCTTGGAAACGCTTACACCACTCGTAAACTTTTGCTTTACTCATAGCAGACTCACCATAGGCCTTTGGTAACATTTCACACACTTTTTTACACTTTATTCCATTTTTACGCAAAATTTGATACAAATTCTTTGATCCATTTCTTTTAACAAACGAAAATCGCCGAGCTCATAAAAATACGTCTAACCTTAGTGGCTGTCACAGACAAAGTCAACAATGAAAACAGCTTAAAGTTTTATCATACTTCAGGGGTATGTGTACCAAAATATTAAAAAAAAAATTTGAAAATCGGACTCTCCAAGCCCGCGAAATTAAAAAATTCTCGTTACTTCCTGAACACACCCCGTATGTTAAAAATACCGATTTTGATATTTCGGATCCCTTTTAGTCGAAATAGTGGATTTTATTTGGACGTAAATATCTGTTTTTACACATCGCTTGTGACTGTAAAAATTGCTATTCATGCTGTGTGCATTGTTTTATTTAAATAGTAATATTTGCATATTTTTTTCTTTTATTACATACCTTATTATCCAATTAACACATAATCACCGCGGAAAATAATTTTGTTTGATTACTTATGTTTTTAAAGTGTTTCTTTACGGAACTATATTGTGACGTCACAGCTGCTTACAATGGGACGTACTAAATTTCCTACACCAACTTACTGCTCAAGCGCGTTATCATTTACTACAACGACTTACTGCTCATGCGCGTTATCACATTCTACTTAATATTAATACTTAAAACTTGTTACTTTGTTCGTTGTTTCAGTGAAAATTTCGTTAAAATGGCGTCCGATTAATTGTATAGGTTCTTCATCCAACAACCTTGTAACTAAAACATACCTGTTTGCTAAGATAAAAGTTACGAATTCCCAAAGAAATCATACAACAAAATTAAGTTTTTATGAAACTAGTATAAACATAATAGGTTTCAACAACCTGCTATGAACTAAAAATCCAGTAACCACGTAAAGCCTACTTTTTTGTGGTTTTATAGTGTTTACTTTGTACCACTTGGACTAATGAAGTTAGGGGTTCGACACGGTAAAAGCCGACTGCAGTAACGAAACTCAAACCTGTCTGTAAGTTAGATTTGTGGTTATTGAAAATCCAGTAACCACCTAAAGCCTACATTTTTTTGTGGTTTTAAAGTCTTTACTTTGTACCACCTGGACTAATGACGTTAGGGGTTCACACGGTAAAAGCCTACTGTAGTAACGAAACTCAAACCTGTCTGTAAGTTAGATTTGTGGTTATTGAAAATCCAGTAACCACCTAAAGCCTACATTTTTTTGTGGTTTTAAAGTCTATACTTTGTACCACTTGGACTAATGAAGTTAGGGGTTCGACACGGTAAAAGCCTACTGTAGTAACGAAACTCAAACCTGTCTGTAAGTTAGATTTGTGGTTATTGAAAATCCAGTAACCACCTAAAGCCTACATTTTTTTGTGGTTTTAAAGTCTATACTTTGTACCACTTGGACTAATGAAGTTAGGGGTTCGACACGGTAAAAGCCGACTGCAGTAACGAAACTCAAACCTTTCTGTAAGTTAGATTTGTGGTTATTGAAAATCCAGTAACCACCTAAAGCCTACATTTTTTTGTGGTTTTAAAGTCTTTACTTTGTACCACTTGGACTAATGAAGTTAGGGGTTCGACACGGTAAAAGCCGACTGCAGTAACGAAACTCAAACCTGTCTGTAAGTTAGATTTGTGGTTATTGAAAATCCAGTAACCACCTAAAGCCTACATTTTTTTGTGGTTTTAAAGTCTTTACTTTTTACCACTTGGACTAATGAAGTTAGAGGTTCGACACGGTAAAAGTCGACTGCAGTAACTAGACTCGAACCTGCGTGTAAGTCAGTTTTGTGGTTATTGAAAATCCAGTAACCACCTATAGCCTACATTTTTTTTTGTGGTTTTACGGTCTTTACTTTGTACCACCTGGACTAATGAAGTTAGGGGTTCGACACGGTAAAAGCCGACTGCAATAACGAGACTCGAACCTGCGTGTAGGTCAGATTTGTAGCGATCTGCTCTCTGTCCTGACTGAGAAACTGCGATCTTCCTTCTGTTATAAATGTAGAAGTTCAAAGAACAATAGACCTCGCAGTATATTCTTAATTTATATACATAACGCTCTAAGTCAACGTTCGCCAACCCTTTCCACCAATTCAACTGGAAACCGTAATTTACGAAAAATGTTTAACTGATTAACTTTATTGGGAATTTTATGCTCTCTCTCTCTCCAAGAAGAGGTCAAAAGTATAATGGGTTTTGCCGTTCAGCCAGTATTATATGAAATAGCCTAACCAGCGTCAAATAGAGCTGCCATCTTAAAACGAAAGTGAATGGGAAAAATGTGTCTTACACGTGTTTCGGGCTTTATACCTTCGTACCGAATTTCAAAACAATCGGCAAATGCGTTTGATTATGATTGCGTATGATTCTCATCGTTAAATCAGAAGCAGCCATCTTGAAACGGAAGTAAATAGGAAAAAATATTACAAGTCATCTGGGCTTTATATAAGATATCTTCTTACTAAATTTCAAAAAATCGGTCAATACGTCTGGCTAAAACTGCGTACACTTATTGTAAATCAGAGGCCGCCATTTAGAAACAAAAGTTAATGGGCAAAAATCTTACACATACGTCGTTCGGGCTTTACACAAGGAACCACCGTACCGTATTTCAAAACAATCGGTTAATATGTTTTGCCAAAACTGTGTAACAAACAAACCGACAGACAAACCATAGCCGAATTATCGATTTAAAACGGAGACCTCGATTCGCTTGGTCATCAAAAATCAAAACAAGATAATCTATTTACCATTATAGATTGCGTTTGCAAAGTTATCAAATTTCGGGCGTATTGTACCTTCTTATACCCATGTTTCTGACTACGCCTGTATGGGATTATAACGGCTGTTTAAAGCGTATTTGATGAAAACAAATTTTTCTAAAATTTTCTAACTACACATTTTTTTAAAAAGCTGATTTCAAATTGTGCTGTTTCCTAACTCTAGAGTTTGAAAATTCAGGCAGATTTGAATCAAATTTGGCTGTAACCGATTTATTGTAGCTAAAACGAGATCAGAGGTGGTGACTTCGATCGTAGTATTGAGACATTTATGCTTTATAACGCGTGCTTCTTAAATCTAATGTTAGCAAATTCGGGCCGATTTGATTCAAATTTGGCTGTAACAGATTTGATTGTAGCTAAAACGAGATCAGACGTGGTGACTTCGATCGTAGAATTGAGACATTCATGCTTTATAACGCGTGCTTCTTAAATCTAATGTTAGCAAATTCGGGCCGATTTGATTCAAATTTGGCTGTAACAGATTTGGTTGTAGCTAAAACGAGATCAGAGGTGGTGACTTCGATCGTAGTATTGAGACATTCATGCTTTATAACGCGTGCTTCTTAAATCTAATGTTAGCAAATTCGGGCAGATTTGAATCAAATTTGACAGTAACCGATTTCTTGTAGCTAAAACGAATTCAGAAGTGGTGACTTCGATCGTAGTATTGAGACATTCATGCTTTATAACGCGTGCTTCTTAAATCTAATGTTAGCAAATTCGGGCCGATTTGATTCAAATTTGGCTGTAACAGATTTCGTTGTAGCTAAAACGAGATCAGAGGTGATGACTTCGATCGTAGTATCGAGACATTCATGCTTTATAACGCGTGCTTCTTAAATCTAATGTTAGCAAATTCGGGCCGATTTGATTCAAATTTGGCTGTAACAGATTTCGTTGTAGCTAAAACGAGATCAGAGGTGATGACTTCGATCGTAGTATCGAGACATTCATGCTTTATAACGCGTGCTTCTTAAATCTAATGTTAGCAAATTCGGGCCGATTTGATTCAAATTTGGCTGTAACAGATTTGGTTGTAGCTAAAACGACATCAGAGGTGGTGACTTCGATCGTAGTATCGAGACATTCATGCTTTATGACGCGTGCTTCTTCTTAAATCTAATGTTAGCAAATTCGGGCCGATTTGATTCAAATTTGGCTGTAACAGATTTCGTTGTAGCTAAAACGAGATCAGAGGTGATGACTTCGATCGTAGTATCGAGACATTCATGCTTTATAACGCGTGCTTCTTAAATCTAATGTTAGCAAATTCGGGCCGATTTGATTCAAATTTGGCTGTAACAGATTTGGTTGTAGCTAAAACGACATCAGAGGTGGTGACTTCGATCGTAGTATCGAGACATTCATGCTTTATAACGCGTGCTTCTTAAATCTAATGTTAGCAAATTCGGGCCGATTTGATTCAAATTTGGCTGTAACAGATTTGGTTGTAGCTAAAACGACATCAGAGGTGGTGACTTCGATCGTAGTATCGAGACATTCATGCTTTATAACGCGTGCTTCTTAAATCTAATGTTAGCAAATTCAGGCCGATTTGATTCAAATTTGGCTGTAATAGATTTGGTTGTAGCTAAAACGAGATCAGAGGTGGTGACTTCGATCGTAGTATCGAGACATTCATGCTTTATAACGCGTGCTTCTTAAATCTAATGTTAGCAAATTCAGGCCGATTTGATTCAAATTTGGCTGTAATAGATTTGGTTGTAGCTAAAACGAGATCAGAGGTGGTGACTTCGATCGTAGTATCGAGACATTTATGCTTTATAACGCGTGCTTCTTAAATCTAATGTTAGCAAATTCGGGCCGATTTGATTCAAATTTGGCTGTAATAGATTTGGTTGTAGCTAAAACGAGATCAGAGGTGGTGACTTCGATCGTAGTATCGAGACATTCATGCTTTATAACGCGTGCTTCTTAAATCTAATGTTAGCAAATTCAGGCCGATTTGATTCAAATTTGGCTGTAACAGATTTGGTTTTAGCTAAAACGAGATCAGAGGTGGTGACTTCGATCGTAATATTGAGACATTCATGCTTTATAATGTGTGCTTCTTAAATCTCGCGTTAGCAAATTCGGGCCGATTTGATTCAAATTTGGCTGTAATAGATTTGGTTGTAGCTAAAACGAGATCAGAGGTGGTGACTTCGATCGTAGTATCGAGACATTCATGCTTTATGACGCGTGCTTCTTAAATCTAATGTTAGCAAATTCAGGCCGATTTGATTCAAATTTGGCTGTAACAGATTTGGTTTTAGCTAAAACGAGATCAGAGATGGTGACTTCGATCGTAGTATCGAGACATTCATGCTTTATAACGCGTGCTTCTTAAATCTAATGTTAGCAAATTCAGGCCGATTTGATTCAAATTTGGCTGTAACAGATTTGGTTTTAGCTAAAACGAGATCAGAGATGGTGACTTCGATCGTAGTATCGAGACATTCATGCTTTATAACGCGTGCTTCTTAAATCTAATGTTAGCAAATTCGAGCCGATTTGATTCAAATTTGGCTGTAACAGATTTGGTTGTAGCTAAAACGATATCAGAGGTGGTGACTTCGATCGTAATATTGAGACATTCATGCTTTATAATGTGTGCTTCTTAAATCTCGCGTTAGCAAATTCGGGCCGATTTGATTCAAATTTGGCTGTAATAGATTTGGTTGTAGCTAAAACGAGATCAGAGGTGGTGACTTCGATCGTAGTATCGAGACATTCATGCTTTATGACGCGTGCTTCTTAAATCTAATGTTAGCAAATTCGGGCCGATTTGATTCAAATTTGGCTGTAACAGATTTGGTTGTAGCTAAAACGAGATCAGAGGTGGTGACTTCGATCGTAGTATCGAGACATTCATGCTTTATAACGCGTGCTTCTTAAATCTAATGTTAGCAAATTCAGGCCGATTTGATTCAAATTTGGCTGTAACAGATTTGGTATTAGCTAAAACGAGATCAGAGATGGTGACTTCGATCGTAGTATTGAGACAATCATGCTTTATGTGTGCTTCTTAAATCTCGCGTTAGCAAATTCGGGCCGATTTGATTAAAATTTGGCTGTAACCGATTTGGTTGTAGCTAAAACGAGATCACCACCTCTGGTGACTTCAGAATTCGTATAGACATTTATGCTTTATAATGCGTATTTCCAAATTCTAGCATTCTAAAATTCGGGCCGATTTGATTCATTCTTTGTTATAATTGATTCGTTATAGTTTAAAGGTGTTCGATACACAGCGAAATCCGTTCAACTGTTCCAAATTCAAAATGGCGGCTCTTTTGAAAAATACGTCTTTTTATAATAAATATATAAATCTTTTATACTGTACTTTTTGGAAAATCTGTTTTTACTATCATAACTAGCGTTAAAACGTTATAATATTTTTTAAATTTAATTTTAAAAGCTTTTAAAATTTTTTAATTTTTCTTCGTAGCAGTGTTCATTTTCGTACCTTTAATGTAATAATTAAAAAATTTAATAACCCTAAGTTGTGGCGATTTTAATGCTAAATTGCTACGGTGATACCATATTCTCAAAGTGTAAAATAAAAAATAATAATTATCGTGTAATTATTACTTCTTGGAAATTCGCTCCAATGACGTCAGCGAGATATAAAATAATGGCTGTCATTATCTTAGAATATCTTTGGAAATGTGATAACCCTAACTGAACAATATCGCATGGTACTGAATGATCTTGTAGCTTTTCAACCAATGATGAAAATCGAAGGTAGACGGGAATGTTTTGCAATCGTTGGAACATACTTTTCTGTTAAACTGTTGCAGATGTTAATAATTTATAATGCCGCCTCGGTGGCCTAGTGGATAGCGTATTAGGCTTTCACCCCGAGGACCCGGGTTCGATTCCCGGTGAGGGCTTGACATTTTCGTACGCTATAAATCATCCTATCGTCTGCATTAGCCCAAGTGTGCACAATAGTCGGACGTTAAAAAAAAAAAAAAAAAAAAATTATAAGTGAATGAATGATTTTAACACATTAAGGGCGATTTATTCTATAAACCCAATTGTATATTAATTTATATTTTTTTACACACATAATAGTTACAATATTTAGTCTTCTATTATGTTTTTATGTGCTTATAATTATTAGATTTAAAGTTAGTTGAGGCTCATAATAAAGCTATGGAGCCGTATTCTGTGTGATCGTTGAAAACATACTTTTGTACTACGCTGTTTTCGATTCTATAGACCCTAAATAATTTTAACACATTAAGGAACATTTATTATTATACTTGTTACCTTAAAATATTCAAGTTATTATTAGAAATTATTTTTTAAATAGTTACCTTTTTTGCTATACCTACGCTATTATTAAAGGTTTACAGAAGCACATAACTGGTTTTGTTTTTTATTTTATTATTATTTTTATATGTTAATTTGTCGTTTGTGTTAATCCGTAACGATCAGCTGATTTCACTGAACAGCTGAGGCTATAATGAGTTTCAGGTTATGTTGTTAATAACTATGTAAATTTATCATCTTTCAAAAAAAACCTTAATTAAACTAACAGTTAATACAATATAAGATTATTTAATAAAATGCAAATGCAATACATGTAATTGCTACTGGAGCTGTCATTAAGGTACGAACCTGACCCGGAACTTTAAAATGAGCATCGATCCTGAATATATATGTATATATATATATATATATATATATATATATATATATATATGTGTGTGTGTGAATGTGTGTGTGTGTGTGTGTGTGTGTGTGTGTGTGTGTGTGTGTCTGTGTGTGTCTGTGTGTGTCTGTGTGTGTGTTTTATTACTTTGTCAGTTAAACTAATGAGGACGAGGGATCAGCGTTAACGGTAAGGGAAAAGAAGCAAGAGCAACTGCGGCTCGAACTAAGAACCTTAAGGTGCGCATTTGAGTGACGCAGTAGACTGAACGATGCTTTAACCACCTCGATCACCGAGTCCTTTTTTTGTTTTTTATACACAACCTAAGCTCGCAAACTTTAGGAATAATTTAAGATGATTTTCAAGCAATAAATTAAGAAACATTGTCAGAAAAAGCGTATTATGTTTCCGCTCTATTACTGGAGTCATAGAATTCTTCTTAAAATGATTTAAAATTGATCAAGTAAAGGAACCCAGTGGTGAATTTCATTCTTGTTTTTTACAGGGTGTTTCCGAACTCTTCTTATAAAATTCGTGGCATTGCTCTTTGGATAAAAACAAACATAGAACCAGGTGTTCTATCTTGATTCGTAGTCCGATGTGTTATGTTTTTTAAACGGCTTTACAAAATTAAACTATGTATTGCTGTTATTGTTAATTTCAATTAATATGTACCTACACTCGTTTGAAAATGGCGACCCCCACAAAGGGGTTAAGACTAGCTGTATCTATTGAGAGGATTTAGACGTCCCTCGCGGTATCCGAGTCTAACACACACTTACACTTACGACTTTAACTTCTGCACTCACACTTACATTTAGGGAGGCGATAATAACCTCAATGTGCTTTTCGCCTTAAAATAATAAAAAAAGGCAAGCGTTCTTTTTGAAAAATATCCAACTAACAATTTTCGCAGTAAAAAAACAAGCAAAACGTCAAAGTTTAATGTGCGTTTTGCTATTTTCACCTCATTTTTCTTTCCTTGTAATTAAGCGATCATTTACATCGATTGTAATGCTACACAATAAAAAATATCAAATTGTTGATGGTCTTAGTGTCTGTGGAATTGTTTGAAGTACATTTCGTATGACTGTATGTTTCGCTGCAACTCGGACCTGTACGCAGGTTCCACTCTAGTCATATTCAATCCTTACGTCGATTTAGTTTTCATTAGGCCAACTGGCACGCCCACTCCTCAAAAGAAAAAACAATATTTGCTACTACTTGCGAAACACTATTTTTGTTAGTTTTATTTTGTAACTGAAACTACAGGCAAAGCTTTTGGGGGAGAGAAATTTTGTTTAATACTACCATTTATGTACTTGATAAAATCTATTGGCGTTTAGAGAATTAGTATCACTGAAATAGTCACAAAACAGTTTAAAACTGTTACAATTAATAATATTTTTAAAATCTTTATTCTATCGCTTAACAGCAACTTAAACATTTTTGATTGTACATCAATTTAAAAACATATGTTTTAACTATTAATTTAATGTAAATATATTTTTACAATTTTTGTTGTTATGTAATTAGATTTTATACTACTACCCCATTATTTCGAACACTTATCTTCCCTAAAATGATTACGTTTTGATTTTAACTGTCTCCAAGCTTGTTTTCAAGTTAAAGCTTAAGAAAACAGTGTATTAACACACTGCTACGGAAGATACAGTCATATATAGAAGATTCTTAACACTAGTGCAAAGCTAACCTGAATGGTAGACTCCTAGGCGATGCCACTGTACGGTATGAAATATCGACTGACCCTCGTGCCTTCCCGCCTTCCCGCCTCTCCTTCCTCTCCTGCTGACATTCTGAGCGACATTTACCAGTATAAGGGGAGCTACAGCCTATAATTAAAATATTTCATTACCCGTGCAACCCGTAACGATAAATCTAATGTCAAGTCGGAAAAGTCGATAAAAACAGTAAACCCTGACGTGAGGCATTGACTTGTCGAAACCATAAATAAAAATAATCATCCCGATATCGCGGCACGCAGCTGTTTCGCTGAGGTAATGGAAGCTAATTGTTAACACGTACCATTTTTTAGGGCTGGTTGTATGGATTTTGCGCGTTCAGAGTCTCATGTGAAATTAATTATAATTAAAATTTACGGTTTTTCCGGCCGAGATCGACCTTACGCGTGTGAGGCGCACGTCGTAACCACTACACTAAGGAAACTACGAAGAAGTTTAACCGATGTAGATATATGAATTGAATCGTCAATTTGATTTTGGTAGATACATTAAAAAATCAGTTGTTTTTTTAATTAATTCGTAACAATCAGCTGATTTCACTGAACTGATTGGTTAGCCTATAATAAGTTTTAGGTTAGGTTGTTAAAAACTAGCTATGCTAATTTGTCGTTTATATTAATCCGTAACGAACAGCTAATTTCAGTGAACAGCTGAGGCTGTAATGAGTTACAGGTTATGTTGTTAATAACTAACTATGTTAATTTATCATCTTTCGAAAAAAAAATAATTAAAATAACAGTTAATACAATAAATAAAAGATTATTTAATAAAATGCAATACATGTAATTGCTAATGCAGCTGTCATTAAGGTATGAACAAGACCCGGGACTTTAAAATGAGCATCGATCCTGAATATGTGTGTGTGTGTGTGTGTGTGTGTGTGTGTGTGTGTGTGTGTGTGTGTGTGTGTGTGTGTGTGTGTGTGTGTGTGTGTGTGTGTGTGTGTGTGTGTGTGTGTGTGTGTGTGTGTGTGTGTGTGTGTGTATTGCTTAACGTTCATGCTTTATGCAAGTTAGACTAATGAGGACGAGGGATCAGCGTTAAAGGTAACTGAAAAGCAACGGGAGTAACTGCGGCTAGAACTAAGAACCCTAAGGTGCGCAGTTCAGAGGCGCAGCTTACTGACTTGTGTTCAGGCACATCGACCATCGAGTCCCCCCGTATGCGTCTTAACAGGTCTACTATCTATGGGTAGATTAACTACCAACACCAGGTAAGATGGGATAACCTTCAAGAGCATTCCTACAGCAAGCGAATCTTAAGAAAGTTTCCTCATGGAGAATTAGACATCTTGGGCAGAGCACCCCTCGGGAAAATATGAACAGGATAGGTATGTACCATGGATAAACCGTGTAGGTTATGCAGGAAAGAGGAGGAAACTGCAGGACATAATTAATGATTGTGAGGCTCTTGCTAGCGGGATTTCGCTAAACGATTTTGGTTTCCGGGACCTCCAGCAGAATGAGATAGTCAGTTGATTGTTAGAACGTACTAATACACCAATCTGCTGAACTAGTACTTAAGAGGTTTAGTGACACAATAGGTCCGTCTATCGCAGTGCCTGGGGTTGTAGGCCTATATCCCTTCCTCTAGTTTCTAATCTAACATTGTATACGCACATTATGAAGAATAGATGTTTTTTAAATGACCTCATTCTATTTAAACCTTTCTAAAATAGTCACAAAACCAAAAACAAAGTTTTAGAAACTACGGTACTCTATAACATATATAGTACAAAATATTACACAAACTATCTCACATCCAATAATTATTAGTCTGAGTAAAAAATTTGAAATAACGTTGGCGCTTAAATTACGGTTTGAAACTAAATTCAAAGAAAAAAAATCAGAAGGCTTTTCTTTTTTTGGCTTTTACAGCGAGAATTTTAAATAATTTTTTTGTTTTTTATCTAATATGGGGATAGAGGTTGCGTCCCTGACGAGCCTTATAACTCTGGTTTTACCACAAGTTCCACCGTATTATTTAGAACCAGTATATTCGTTAATTAATTACAAGCGTTTGACTACAGCGCTAGTAACTTTTCCGCCAATTTGAAAAGTAATCTTTATATTTATTAAATATGTTACCTGGACCATCTTTATTGGAAATGTTATGCTCTTTCTCCATGAAGCGGTCAAAATTATTATAGGTTTCCCTATTCAGACAGTATTACAGGAAATAACCAGCAACACTAAACGTTTAATCAGAGCCCACCATCTTGAAACGGAAATGAATGGGAAAAAATCTTCACGTCTTCCGGGCTTTATATGTCTTCCGTACCAAATTTCAAAAAAAAAAAAAAAACGGCTGAAGCATTAGATTAAAGCCGCGTACACTCGTGATCGTTAAATCAGAGACCGCCATTTTGAAACAGGAGTAAATAGGAAAAACAATGTTACAATGCATCATTTGGGCTTTATACAAGATATCTTCGTACCAAATTTCAAAAAAATCGATTACTGGGTTTGCTTAAATTGCGTACAATTGTTATCGTAAATTAGATGTCGCCATTTTGAAATTGAAGTGAATGAGAAAAAGTCTGACCTACGTCTTTTGGGATTTACACAAGGTACCTTCGTATTAAATTTCAAAACAAGCCAGCTAAAGCATTTGATTAAAACTTCGTACACTTGTGATCGTTAAATCAGAGACCGCCATCTTGAAACGGAAGTAAATAGAAAAAATGTTACACATACATCATTTAAGATTTATACAAGATATTTTCGTACCAAATTTCAAAACAATCGGTTAATGCGTTTAGCTAAAACTGCGTACACTCGTTATTGTAAAGAGAGGCCGCAATTTTGAAGTGGAATTGAATGGAAATAAGTCTTAAACTTTCAAGATTTATACAAGGTACCTTAGTACCAAATTTCAAAAAAATCGGCGAATGCGTTTAATTAAAATTGCGTACACACGTCATCGTTTAATCACAAGCTGCCTTCTTGAATTGGAAATAAATAGGAAAAAATGCTACACATAAGTCGTTTGGGTTTTATAGGCGATATCTTCATACAAATTTTAAAAATAACCGGTTACCGATTTTGGCTAAAACTGCGTACACTCGTTATTGTAAACGGTCGTCCTCTTGAAACGGAAGTGAATAGGAAAATCTTACACATACAACGTTCGGGCTTTATAGGAGGTACTTTTGTAATAAATTTCAAAACAATCGGTCGATGCCTTTGGCGAAAACTGCGTAACAAACAGAAAGCAAATGTAGAACGGTCGAGTTGAAAGACCGCTTTTTTTGTCCTTTTTTGTGTGTAACGTCCGACTATTGTGCACACTTGGGCTAATGCAGACGATGGGATGATTTATAGCGTATGAAAATGCCAAGCCCTGGCCGGGATCGAACCCGGGTCCTCGGGGTGAAAGCCCAGTACGCTATCAACTATGCCACCGAGGCGCTTGCTTGATCGATAATGAACATACCCTACATATTAGTTATAAATATGGTAACATTATAACAGTACAGGCTATATAGCCTACTGCAACTATAGCCTATTAATTTTCTTTGTAAATAACGTTGCTAACTGTATAGCTAATGATGGCTGACGAAAAGCCATAGGCCTAATAGCCTACTGATAACTGGCAAAACCAATACATATAGGCCTATTAGGAGCGTTAAAAGATAACTCAGTGAGTGCTTCAGTGTAGGGCAGACTGAAGCATAAGTATAAGCATACAGGCTCGCTTCAAGATTTTATATTTGTAAGCTTCCTTAAGTGTAAGTTTTTCACAAATATATTACCCTCTCACTAAAACTCATTTACCCACTCACTGTATCTCAAAAACTTGTATCGAATTCCTCTCTAAATGTTATTTATCCCCCAAAATTAATTAATTATGCTAGTAGACCTATATATAACACACAGGCTCTGATATCGGTAATTCACTATTTAAAGTGTCAATCCCCACTGCATATCTATCATAAGATATAAGATCTCTCTATCATATAATATGTAAGATATGAATCTGTCATAAGATTTGATTCAAAATTCAAAAATTGCATTATATGTTTGCAAAACATCATCCTTTTTTTCGTAGAAAATAAAAAATTCTAGATGTCGTAATTTTACATATCCTTGTACACAAATATTTAAAAATATTTTTCTCTTTAAATCATAAGTGAAAATGTTTCACCCCCTCCCCGAAATGTCCGATGTCGTAAGTTGCGCCATCTTTTCCCCGTTCTGGCACCCGTGCGCACAAAAGTTCTTGGATGTGCATTTAGAAAGAATTTTAAAAAAAACACACAAAAGAGATTAATCTGTAAATTATAGGAAAAAATTCCCTCAAACACAAGCTAGAGAGCAGAAAATTGGTACAATCAATGTTCAGATTCTATATAGAAAAAATAAAAAATATCGTATTTTCAACATCCAAAGGGCGTCAAGGGATGTTTTTTTCTATTACATATTATTTATTACTCTTACTTCAATTTAATTTTTTTTTTTTGGTGTTTAACGTCCGACTATTGTGCACACTTGGCCTAATGCTGACGATGGAATGATTTGCAGCGTATGAAAATGCCAAGCCCTGGCCGGGAATCGAACCCGGGTCCTCGGGGTGAAAGCCCAGTACGCTATCAACTAGGCCACCGAGGCGGCAAAAAATGGTTTTATAATGTATATAGAAATGAAAATAACTGTATATCGATTAATTAAATTAAGGATGTAAAATAGTGCAATTACAGTAACTGGTAGTTCAAAGAACAGTTGACCCGCAGTGTATTCTTAATTAATATACAGAGCGCTCTACGACAGTGCTCTTAACTTTTTAACCGGTCACTGTAATATTTACACACATGTTACTGAACCATCATTACTGGCAATTCTATACTCTTTCTCCACGACGCGGACAAAATTATGATAGGTATTGCCATTCGGCCAGTATTACAGGAAATAACCTGCAACTACACTATCAACGTTGAATCAGAGCCTGCCTTGAAACGGAAACGATTGGGATATTTTACACAATTTATTTCGGGCTTTATACAAGGTACCAAATTAAAAAAGAATCGACCAGTGCGTTTGATTAAAATTGCGTACACTTGTCATCGTGAAATCAGAGGCCGCCATCTTGAAACGGAAGTGAATAGGAAAATATGTTACATATACGTCATTTGAGCTTCACACGAGATATTTTCGTACGAAATTTCAAAATAATCTGTTAACGCGTTTAGGTAAAAGTGCGTACACTCGTTATAGTAAATTGGAGGCCACCATTTTGAAACGGGAGTGAATAGGGAAGATATTCATACCTCGTTTGGATCTTGTACAAGATATCTTCGTATCAAATTTCAAAATAATCGGTCAATTTGTTTAGCCAAAACTGCATACCCTTCTCTTCGTTAAATCAGAAGCCGCCATCTTGAAACAGAAGCAAATACAGAAAAATCTTACACATACTTCGTTCGGGTCTTCCAAAAGGTATCCAAGTACTAAATTTCAAAACAATCGGTCCATGCGTTTAGCCAAAACTGTGTAACTAACAAACACAAACCAAATGCCGAATGGTCTCGTTTAAACAGAGACATCGCTTCGCTCGGTCAATAATATATTATTTGCAAACGCACAAATATGCGACTAATTCTTTAAATGGATATAAAATATTTAAAAAATAGTATTTTTCATATAAAGGTTAAAATTGTAACTTTATAAATTTTGGTTTTTCGAATTTGAAACATGTTGAAAAGGGTGGATCGATAGGGGTTAAACCTCCATACAACGAAGTGAAGGAAGTATTTAATAGTAAGTCGTAGTCCCATAGGCTTCAGCTATATAGCAATATGACTGGAGAAAATCAGTCGGAAGGGGCTAAACCTCTGTACAACGTAGTGAAGGAAGTATTTTATAGTAAGTCGTAGTCCCATAGGCTTCAGCTACATAGCAATATGACTGGAGAAAATCAGTCGGAAGGGGCTAAACCTCTGTACAACGTAGTGAAGGAAGTATTTAATAGTAAGTCGTAGTCCCATAGGCTTCAGCTATATAGCAATATGACTGGAGAAAATCAGTCGGAAGGGGCTAAACCTCTGTACAACGTAGTGAAGGAAGTATTTAATAGTAAGTCGTAGTCCCATAGGCTTCAGCTATATAGCAATATGACTGGAGAAAATCAGTCGGAAGGGGCTAAACCTCTGTACAACGTAGTGAAGGAAGTATTTAATAGTAAGTCGTAGTCCCATAGGCTTCAGCTATATAGCAATATGACTGGAGAAAATCAGTCGGAAGGGGCTAAACCTCTGTACAACGTAGTGAAGGAAGTATTTAATAGTAAGTCGTAGTCCCATAGGCTTCAGCTATATAGCAATATGACTGGAGAAAATCAGTCGGAAGGGGCTAAACCTCTGTACAACGTAGTGAAGGAAGTATTTAATAGTAAGTCGTAGTCCCATAGGCTTCAGCTATATAGCAATATGACTGGAGAAAATCAGTCGGAAGGGGCTAAACCTCTGTACAACGTAGTGAAGGAAGTATTTAATAGTAAGTCGTAGTCCCATAGGCTTCAGCTATATAGCAATATGACTGGAGAAAATCAGTCGGAAGGGGCTAAACCTCTGTACAACGTAGTGAAGGAAGTATTTAATAGTAAGTCGTAGTCCCATAGGCTTCAGCTATATAGCAATATGACTGGAGAAAATCAGTCGGAAGGGGCTAAACCTCTGTACAACGTAGTGAAGGAAGTATTTTATAGTAAGTCGTAGTCCCATAGGCTTCAGCTACATAGCAATATGACTGGAGAAAATCAGTCGGAAGGGGCTAAACCTCTGTACAACGTAGTGAAGGAAGTATTTAATAGTAAGTCGTAGTCCCATAGGCTTCAGCTATATAGCAATATGACTGGAGAAAATCAGTCGGAAGGGGCTAAACCTCTGTACAACGTAGTGAAGGAAGTATTTTATAGTAAGTCCCATGAATCTAAAGTAAGTGAGTAATCACGGGGTGGGGTTTCAGAGCTTGCAACATATTTGAAAATTATAAACAAAATTATGAAATGACGAATCTCTAATTTAGTATTTTTGTGAGCATAACAAGTTATAAATAATTAATTACGTTATATAAGTTTTGACTTAGAATGTCTTTTTAACACAATTTACAGTTATATACTGATACACATATCGGTATCTACTTATTATACTACCACTAATAAGAATTGTAGTATATCTCGCATATTATATGTAGCAAAATAACAAATTATTAAAGTATATTAATTATGTGAGCAAAATTTCACTTTATATAAACTAAATATAAAAAAATACGACCATTCAAGACAGAACATTGTATTATGTTCCAATACAAATTTCATTATTAACTAATAAAGGGCAAAGGTAAGATTATTTTTAAAAAGGTGTTACATATGTGAATTGAATGTGAATGCATTTTATGCAGGCAAAATTATATATATATATATATATATATATATATATATATATATATATATATAGAGAGAGAGAGAGAGAGAGAGAGAGAGAGAGAGAGAGAGAGAGATAAGCGAATAAAATTTTGCACAAATTTTCAAGTTCTGTGTAAAAAATTGCTCCGTAATTAAGCACGAATATGTGATATTTGACAAATGTAGATTTTAACTGTTGTTGTTTTACAAAGGTGTAAAATTAAGAAGTTACGATTTTTTTAATTTGAAAAGGTATTTTGAAAAATGTTGAACGGATTTTACTGACAAGTGAGTGGATTTACACACTTGTCCAAGCTATAGTATTATCAAAATCGAATTCTGTGCAAACGTTTGAATCAAATCGAAAAAATATTGAGAATGCTAGCGCGCGCGAACACACGCACGCACACACAAAGAGAGAGAGAGAGAGCGAGAGAGAGAGTGAGAGAGAGAGTGAGAGCGAGAGAGAGAGTACGAGCAAGAAAGAGAGAGAAAGAGAGAGAGTGAGAGCGAGAGAGAGAGAGAGAAAGAGAGCTAATTACGTAAATTTTATATTATTTTCAATTTTATTTTTAATATAATTCTTTAAGGTACATTTACATTGGCATACATGTATGAGATACAAGTCAAATTGACGCGATAAAAAAAATCACGATATATTGACTCATACAAATGCTCAAAAATTGTATGAGATCCAAAATTTTCTCACATTTTTCTATGAGCAAAAGTGAATATTTTGACTTGTATGAGTTTATTTTCATTTGTTTTTTTAGGTTGTGGCAGTTTTTGTTATTTATTAGATTTAATTAGCTGTTTACCCAGCTGACAGGTTTTGATTTGTTGGTAAATTCAGTTGTATTTAATAGACTAGTTTGTTTTAAAATTTTGTTTTGTTTTGCTTGATTTACTAATTTGTTGTGCAATTTTTAAATCCTGAGCCATCTTCTAAAGTGACTTCATTAACCAACATCATAGGCCTGCGCACATTGAGTTTTCTTCTTAAAAGTTCCTCGTTGTTACTACCTATGAGTTCTTGTTTTGGTTTTTTTTACATCAGTGCTCATGTTGATAAATATAAAAACTCATTACTAGATATGGTTGCAGTTAAAGGTACTACCACTAATCAACAGAAATTACCATTTAAAAATGAAATTATTTGTATATAAGTGTAAATGCAAGGTGTATTTTACGAACTATTTTGACATTTATGAGTACTTACACAAATTCTGTATGCTCATACTTTTATCTCATACAAATCCTCATGTATCCTAAAGTACACGCACCATTACAATGTCGTTCCTCTATTTATAATTATATGTTTTTTTTGTAAAAAGTATGGCCCAAGTCAAGTTGAAAGAGTTATATTTCTCAATTACTACTCTCCCTCTCAATTCACACTCTCCCTATACATATATTTATTTATATATCTTGTTCAAATTTTCAATCGTTAATAAAATACTTTCTATTCATCCCCTTATGTTCAAATAAATTTATTTACACTTGTGGATCATACTTGATGTTAATACAGTTTTTTTTCAAATATTAATATCGCATATTTGTACAGACTATACGATAGGATTTCCTTAGGTAATTCCTACTATTATTCATCCACTCATTTTCTAAAACTTGTAGTTGATGACACTTGATGTTAATACAGTTTTTTGTCAAATATTAATATCGCATATTTTTACAGACTATACGATAGGATTTCCTTAGGTAATTCCTACTATTATTCATCCACTCAAGTTCAAATATATTTTTTTAAACTTGTAGTGGATGATACTTGATGTTAATACAGTTTTTTTGTCAAATATTAATATCGCATATTTGTACAGACTATACGATAGGATTTGATTTAAATAACACGTATGTTCTATCCTATGTTGGTTTTAGGAATCTCAGCACGCAGCTGTCTCGCTGACGTGATGCAAGCGCTCACTCTCCTACTTAAAATATAAACCTAAGTAGGAATTGAATTAAAAAAAAATTATATTACTTGTTTTTAGTAATCTTTGTTGTACATGGTTTTTGGAGACTAAATGAGCATGCTTTTTCTCATAAATAGTAACGTATTTAATTTACTAACTTTGTTTGACGTTATAAGACTTACATATATCTATGCAGAAAGCAATAAATCTACGTAGTTTGAATTTTGTTCGTGACTCAGCAAAGTAACTGAGTTAAGATATTTTTGTTTTAGATTAATAGTGCTTAGTATTTCGTTTCGGATATTCACTAAACTGAGTGACTAGTGATTAAAAACCTTGTTATATTATCTCTGACTACGAAGAACTATATAAGCTGAGGATATAATCTAAAATTAAAATTGCAGTGATTTGTTTTCCTTAACGTCCTTACTTTACGCCAGTCGGACTAAATTTGCGCAGTTCAGAGACGCAGCAGACTGACCGGTGCTTTAGGACATCGACCACCGAATCCCCTGTAGTGATTATAAAAGTATATATATATATATATATATATATATATATATATATATATATATATATATATATATATATATATATATGTGTGTGTGTATTTATATATTACACCTAAAAGTAATTTAACGGTCAGGATCGGTATTCATTTGAAAGTCTCTTTGGCCTGGGTCTTACCATGATGACTGCTCCAAAGTTCGTTTTCGAATAGAAATGAAAATTCAAAAAACGTAATGGTACAGGAGCATACAATTTTGAGAAAGGCCTACTATATAGAATATAAATTATAACTTTAGTCGTGTATAATTTTATTACGTAAAGATGTTCCGTTCTCTCTCTCTCTCTCTCTCTCTCTCTCTCTCTCTCTCTCTCACACATATATATATATATATATATATATATATATATATATATATATATATAAACTAAACTAAACTAAACGAGCATTTACTACACCTAATAAGGGTCAGGATCGGCACTCATTTTAATGCTCTTTGGTCTGGGTCTTACCATAATGACCGCTCCAAAGTTCGTTTTCGAATAGAAATGAAAATTCAAAAAAACGTAATGATACAGGAACATAAAATTTTGAGAAACGCCAACTATATAGAATATAAATTATCCCTTTAGTCGTGTATAATTTTATTACTTAAAGATGTTCCGTTGGTTGTAAGTTGCAATCCAGTATTGTGGGAACATCCGGGAACCGTTACTTTAAGGAACACCGGAGTATTAGCGGAGAGCCCATATAACTCGGCATCATTAGAGACAACCGTCGAAAGCGATGGGCCCAGTTCTCAGTAAACTTCATGGAACAATTTATTGTAAAAGAGAACGGGAACAGCCTGGGCTGTGGGCTCTACCGGGGCTTTGTGCTTTGTCCCCGCAGTCGATAATAATCGAGCATGGCCGGAAGTAGCAGCTAGACGCGCCGCCACATCATCCTCGCTGCTCGCTGCTCACCCTACATCACGAACTAAATATTTCTGTTTCCAAGGTTTTTTAGACGTGCCACTGAGTCACTGCGCTTGGTTGGATCACTGATCACTCATTACTAGGCCGCGTTGAACGTGATTCGTGATGGAACCACGCATTAACTCATTGGTCACTGTGTAGAGTGTACAGTACCCGAGTTTACTTATCCTTATTTCACAATTCACAGACATAACACTGAAAAGTTCTTTCTTCAATTTGCTAACCAATGAGGAAAATCGAAAATTTTGCCACATCTCAACACTATTTTGATACCCCCCCTACACAGCCAACTTCTAGATATACCACTGACTGATAACGAAGCATGAGTATTCAGTTAAAATCTACTTAAACCTACGAGGATAAACAAAGATCACGCGATCATTGAAACATACTTTCATACTGTTTCGAATACTATTTATAAACGTTTAGTAGAAAAAAGTAATTCTAACATGTTAACTTATTACTGAACATAACGAAGCAAGATCTATGTTTCAATAAATCAATTAGGTTTGTTTTGATTGTTTGTTTGTTACGCAGTTTTGGCCAAACTCATTGACCGATTGTTTTGAAATTTGTTAGGACGATACCTTCTATAAAGCCCAAGTGACATGTGTATAACTTTTTTTCCTATTTACTAGCGTTTCAAAATGGCGGTCCTTCATCTTATAATAAAGAATGTAAGCAGTTTAAGCCAACCGCATTAACTGATCGTTTTGAAATTTCGTACGAAGATATCTTGTATAAAACCCAAATGACTTATGTGTAACGTTCTTCCTATTTGCTTCCGTTTCAAAATGGCGGTCTCTGATTTAACCGTTGCAGTGTGTGATTTAACCGTTATAATTGCAAGTGTACGCAATTATAATTGAACGCATCGGCCGATTGTTTTGAAATGTGTTACGAATTTTCTAAAACCCGATAGACACATGTGTAAGATTTTCCCCCATTCACTTCCGTTTCCAGATGGCGGGCTTGAGATGAATTCAACGTTAATAATGCAGTTGCTGGCTACTTCCTGTAATATTGACTGAACGGTGTGTGATGTCATAATTTTGATCGCTTCGTGGAGAAAGGTCAAATTTTAGTCGACCTTTCCATTTTCCAATAAATTTGGTCGAGTAAATTTTTTTGTAAATATCACGATTACCGGTTAAATTTTCGGAAAAGGTTACTACCGCTGCAGTGGAAAGCTCTGTATTATAATTAAAAATATACTGAGAGGTCTATTGTTCTTTGAAATACTGGTCATTTTAGAAAGTATTTTAATCATTAAAAATATTTTATTCGAGCGGTTTTATAAGGGTGTACCTTAACTGTTTTTTAATAGGTTACACACCTAATACGAGGTGTGTTCAGAAAGTAATGAGAATTTTTAAAGTGCTTGGAGAGTCCAATTGTCAAACATTTTTTTTGTTGTGTTGGTATACATGCCCTTGAAGTATGATAAAACTTTCAGCTGTTTTCATTGTTAACTTTGTCTGTGACAGCCACTAAGGTTAGACGTATTTTTATGAGCTCGGCGATTTTCGTTTGTCAAAAGAAATAGATCAAAGAATTTGTATCACATTTTGCGTAAAAAATGGAATAAAGTGTAACAAAGTGTGTGAAATGTTACCAAAGGCCTATGGTGAGTCTGCTATGAGTAAAGCAAGAGTTTACGAGTGGTGTAAGCGTTTCCAAGAAGGCCGTGAAGACGTTGAAGATGACGAACGCCCTGGACGCCCCAGCACATCAACAACCGATGAAAACGTAGAAAAAGTGAAAGAAATGGTTATGAACAATCGCCGAATCACAATTAGAGAGGTCGCTGATGATGTTGGCATATCGATTGGATCATGTCATGACATTGTTTCCTGTGTTTTGTGTATTAAACACGTGGCAGCAAAATTCGTTCCAAAGTTGTTGAATTTTGAACAAAAACAGCGGCGAATGGAATTTGCTCAGGAGTCACTAAATGAAGTCAACGACGATGCAGAATTACTGAAACGTATTATAATAGGTGACGAAACATGGGTTTACGGATATGACGTCGAAACTAAGGCTCAATCATCCCAGTGGAGGCATTCTGGTTCGCTAAGACGGAAAAAGACTCGACAAGTGCGGTCGAACGTGAAGGTTATGTTCGCTGTGTTCTTCGATATTAATGGCATAGTGCATCATGAATTCCTGCCACCAGGTGAAACGGTCAATAAGGAGTACTACCTACAAGTTCAACGCCATTTGCGTGAAGCAATCTGAAAAAAAACGCCCGGATCTGTTGAAAAACAATTCATGGCTTTTGCACCACGATAATGCACCAGCTCACACTTCATTGCTTGTTGGTGAATTTTTGGCCAAAAACAGTACTGTAACGATGCCCCAGCCTCCATATTTGCCAGACATGGCTCCGTGTGACTTTTTCCTATTTACAAAAATAAATAGAACCTTAAAGGGCCGTCGTTTTACAGCCGTAGATGACATTAAAAACAAATCGCTGAAAGAAATAAAGGCTATCTCAAAGATCGAGTTTGAGAAGTGTTTCGAAGATTGGAAGAAGCGCTGGCACAAGTGTATAATCTCCAATGGGGACTAGTTCGAATGGCGACAACATCAATGTAGAAGAATAAATAAATATTTTGTTCAAAAAAATTAAAATTCTCGTTACTTTCTGAACACACCTCGTAAGGTACACAAACAGAACCATGTAATCTTTAAGAATATCTTAAGAACAATTTGGACCACTAAAATTCGTGCACGTTTTCGAGACCTGCTTCGGTTACGATTAGGATTCATGTAGCGCGCTAAATCAAACAGAAATTTGATTTTATAGTGCACATTTTGAATACGGAACCTTCAATTGATTTATGTAGTTGCTGAAGGAAGTCAATCACCATTAACCTCGCTTACGATCAGCTGATCTGGTAGGTATCCCAAGGTCAGGGACACACCTGAGCTTTCTGCTCCACTGAACGTTTATCAAACTCTAACACTGCGCGATATCTATAGATGTATTTGATGGAATTTACCAAACGTCCGTTGTATGTTCTAAAGGCAATGTCTTCTATGTTAAAAAACAATGTCTTCTATGTTTTAAAGACAATGTCTTCCATGTTCTAAAGACAATGTCTTCTACGCCCTAGGACAATGTCTTCTATTGTCTAAAGACAATGTGTTTTATGTTCTAAAGGCAATGTCTTCTATGTTCTAAAGACCGGTTTTAGACCAGTTGTAATTCTAAAATAAATTAATAAACATTTGTTCTAAAGACAATTTCTTCTACGTTCTAAAACAATGCCTTCTATGTTCTAAAGACAATGTGTTCTATATTCTAAAGGCAATGTCTTCTATGTTCTAAAGACAATTTCTTCTACGACCTAAGACAATGTATTCTATGTTCTAAAGACAATTTATTCTATGTTCTAAAGACATTGTCTTCTACGACCTAAGACAATGTATTCTATGTTCTAAAGACAATGTGTTCTATGTTCTAAAGACAATGTATTCTATGTTCTAAAGACAATTTATTCTATGTTCTAAAGACATTGTCTTCTACGACCTAAGACAATGTATTCTATGTTCTAAAGACATTGTCTTCTACGACCTAAGACCATGTATTCTATGTTCTAAAGACAATGTGTTCTATGTTCTAAAGACAATGTGTTCTATATTCTAAAGGCAATGTTTTCTATGTTTTAAAGACAATGTCTTCTTTCAAGATGGCAGCCTTTGATTACAATAACGGATGTACGCAGTTGTAACCAAACGATTGTTTTGAAATTTTGTGCATATACCTTGCAGCCCGAACCACTTATGTTTAAGATTTTTTTCTCATTCACTTCCGTTTAAAGATGGCGGCCTCTAATTTACAATATCGAGTGTACACGGTTTTAGCAAAACCTATTGACTGATTTTTTACATTTCGTTCGAAATTAGCTTGTTCAAATCCCAAATGACGTATGTGTAACATTTATCTGTTTCAAGATGGCTGCCTCTGATTTAACGTTGACGAGTGTAGCAGTTTTGGGTCAAACGCATTGACCGATTATTCTGCAGTTTGGTACCAAGGTAACTTGTGCAAAACCCGTACGATGTATGTAAGATTTTTCCCATTTACTACCGTTTCAAGATGGCGGCCTGTGATTTGCAATGATAATTGTACGCAGTTTTAACCATACGCATTAACCTATTGTTTTGAAATGTGATACGAAGATGTCTTGCATAAAGCCCAACTGATATATATATATATATATATATATATATATATATATATGTGTGTGTGTGTGTGTGTGTGTGTGTGTGTGTAATATTTTTTCCCATTTACTTTCATTTTAAGATGTCGGCCTCTGATTTAACGACGAATTTACACAGTTTTGTTCAAACGCATTGGCCATTGTTTTGAAATTTGATACGAAGGTACCTTGTATAAATTCCGAAAGATGTATGTGTAAGATTTCTTCCATTTACTTCCTTTTCAAGATGGAGGGCTTGAGAGTGTAGTTGCTGGTTATTTCTTGCACTATTGGCTGAACGGCAAAACCTATCATAATTTTGACCGCTTCATGGAGAAAGAGCATAAAATTACTAATAAAATATGTCCAATAAAAATTTTTCTAAATATTACGGAAACCGGTTAAATTTGCAGAAAGGGTTACGGAGGCTGTCGTGGAGCGCTCTGTATATTAATTAAGAATAACATATACTGCGAGGTTTTCTGTTTTATAAATCTTAACAAATAACGGAATATTCTGAATAGTTAATTAAAGTAGATTTAATACTGTACGACGGGTTCCACAGACTCTGTCATATATTTGTACGTTTCAACAAGCATCATTTTTAAGGCTGGTTGTGACGATGGATTTTGCGGGACGCGTGATGCGATAAACATGGATACATTGATATATATATATATATATATATATATATATATATATATATAAGTGTATATTTTGCGCGTCGCATGTCTCATATTAAATTAATTATAATTAAAAATCACGGTGTTTCTGCCCGGGATCGAACCGTTGACCTTGCGCTTGTCAGGCGGACACGATAACCATTACACTACGGACTATACGAAGAAGTTTGACCTATTCAAGTATGTGGAATGATAAGTTAATTTAATTTTGGTAGTTATATTAAAAGATCAGTTGTTTGATATTAATTCGTAAAGATCTCATTTCATTGAACAGCTGATAGGCTGTAATAATTTTTAGGTTATGTTGTTAAGAACTAGCTATGTTAATTTGTCTTTTATATTAATTCCTAACAATCAGCTGATTTCATTGAACAGCTGATAGGCTATAATAAGTTTCAGGTTATGCCGATAAAAACCAGCTATGTTAATTTTGTCGTGTTTTCGAACGAATTATCGTAATTAAAATAAAAAATGAAAGAGAAAACCTAATACATAATTTTTAATTTTGGTTCAATAACAGAACATTTTTTTACAATAAATGTGATAAAGTTAATAAAAATGTGTATGCTAACATTAATGTTAGAAATCGCTTGATAACAGCAACGAACAACATGTGGGTATAAATGTATACAGACAACAGTGAGTTAAGGAACCGACAAGTTTACTCGTACTGGAAACAGCTGATCCTGAACAACACCTGCTTAACAACTGTTCCTTAGCACCTGGGACGTCCAGTTACCAACAGCCGTCGTCTAGCCAAAACGAAACCTCAAGTTCAAAATATTTTATTCCGCGCTTTTTTCTAATGGAAAAAAATTAAAACAATTATAGTATCTAGTAAGTAAAGTAGGCTTTCAAATTAACAGTTGAATTCCTAATAATTCAGTCAGGCAAATGATGAAACCAATTGTTAATTTTATTTTAAAAATTGTTACTTAACGATAGAATATGTTTGTTGTTCAGACATGTATCATATTTTTTTTATATGTATGGATCCATTGTAAAAATGAAGCTATCCATTCAACAAATGAGCTATCCATTGAAAAAATGAGCTGTTTTAGCTGTCACAAATTTTATTTGCAATTTTGCATTAAAATTGAGATATAATAAATTTTATTTGTCACTTCCATTGAATAAGAAGCTGTTTGAGTTGCAAGATATTTTATTTGTGAATTTTCATTGAAAAATGAGCTATTTGAGCTATCGGAAATTTTATTTGTCAATTTACACTGAAAACTGTTTGAGTTAAAAGATATTTTATTTGTGAATTTTCATTTAAAAAAATGAGCTATTTAAGGTGTCGTAAATTTTATTTGCAAATTTCCATGAAAAAATGAGCTACTTGATCCGTAAGAAATTTTATTTGTAAATTGTCATTGATAAATAAGCTATTTGAGCTGTACGAAATTTTATTAGTGTACATCAATTTGAGAATGAGATTAAAGAGCGGCCATCATGGTACACCCAGAACCGGACATTCAAATGAGTGCAAATCCTTACCGTGAATTCGAGACGTAGTTACTGCCTTGAGCTTTACCTTTTTTCTTTAACGCTGATCCCGCGTCCTCCTTAAACTAACTGATATAACGTATAGATGTTACGGAAAAAATGTTGACCAAGCATATTGGGATTCCGAACGGATCGTCCAAAAAGTTCGAAAGGATTTATTGGGTTCGGTACACGGCCCGATAGTTACACCCAACTCGCGCCAAGCACCTTTTATTTTTGGAAATTTTAAGGGGCCGCTTGAGCAGGCCACAGTTAAGCGTAATTACAGTAAAATGATAACAGCAGCTTTTTTACGATAACAAGCAATTTTTGACAGAATTTGTAGAACTGTACTTCTAAAAAATCGTTCGTCTGCATTAGCCCAAGTGTGCGCAATAGTCGGACGTTAAACATAAAAAAAAATCTAATAAATTGTCCCAGAGTGCATCGACAATAACTAGACATGTTTCTGGTATGATTCTTCTGAGCATTGGTGCCGATAGCGCACAACTCAACTCGTTCCACTAGCTAAAACCTTAAGAATAGCGATAAAGCATTATTTTCCACCAATTGATTCTCTCATCGCCGTATCCTACCTTTTTAAGTTTGGAAATTCTACCAAGTATTTCTTCAAAAGACTTATTAAATGGTTTTTTAGATCTTGGGGTTCGCTAGTGGCCAGTTCAGTAAAGCCATATGGCAAAACTTAAAAACCATTGTTTACCATTGTTAGACCACAAGCTTGATTGTTTCCTTTTTTTCCTTCTTTAAACAAAGAACACCAGCACAAACAGCCAATTTATTTGGTTCGACGTTGGGTTGGACGTCTGTTGAAAACCGAAAAACATGTTTTATCGTGGAGGCTTGGATTTAGGAATCTAACTGTAGCAATCTTTGTCCCATTTGATTGTCAAACTCGGCAAAAAAACGATTTTGATAACTGGACGGGCAGGTTAGTTTTCCACCAAAATCCGCTCAACCGTTTGGAAAAAAAGGCATTTCAATCCCTAAAAAAATCGCAGCTCTTTTAATCGTAATAGTTTTTTTTTGAAAATGTGTTTTAACCATTACAATCTTCATTAAAATCTACAAAAAATAGAATTTTACATTTTAAAATCCTAAAAAGAGAAGTCAGAATTTATTTTTGTATTTTTAATGTAATTTGAAAATTAAAAATGCTAATTTATGTTGATTTTAACGCTGGTTGTTGTTGTTGAAATCACTTTTAAGAAAAGCGTAATATAAAAACGTTATTGTTATTTAAAATATCGTTGTTTTTTTGGAAATTTGCTTCCATCACGTAAGCGAGACAGTTGCTTTATTGCGATTATTTGAACAAAAATTTTGGTTTTTGTTTTTTTTCGCTTTGTTTTCCTTTAATTTACGGAGGGATCATTACAGTTATCACCTCTCAACCACCAACTGCTAAGCTTAATGTTTCCTTACGTTATCCATCTGTATTGTTGTTAAAAAAATCGTTATTTTTAACCTCCCCCCGGCGGAGGCAGCTGAAATTAGCAGCTGATTGCTTTAGCGATCCAACCGTACCTCTATTCTCCTTCATCTTCTCAAGGCACACATATACACACATTCACTATACATAACCTGGCAGAATCTAAAGTGTAAAGCGACCCGCGCTGATGGAATGTATGAAACCGGCCTAATGGTGTATCAAATGGAGCCTGCGACAAGTGACAACCTCCCAGTGTACCTATGCATATGGGGCTCTTAATTTTCCTTCCTGCTCATGGGAACATGAGTATATGCAAATAGAATGAGTGGGAACAAAAATCTGGCCAAATTGAGCACAACATCTGTGATAAGGGTCAGGAGTAAGGGAGGAAATTGAAAGGCAATTAACAGAGCATCTGCAAGTATGTCAATAATTAATTGGGAACCAATTAGAAATGAGAGAGTTACCCACCTTGAATCCTCTCCAAATCCTTGACTTTATGAAGATTTATTTTTAAGGCGAAAAGCACATTGAGGCTATTATCGCCTCCCTAAATGTAAGTGTGAGTGTAAAGTGTTAAAGTGGTAAGTGTATTGTGTAAGTGTAAGTGTGTGTTAGATCCGGGTACCGCGAGGGACGTCTAAATCCTCTCAATAGGTGCAGCTAGTCTGCACCCCCTGCGGGGACTTTATGAAGAGACTGGAGGAGATGTAAGTGAGGATCTTAGGGATATAAAAAGGGGTGCAATAGATCTACAAAGGTCGAAGTGCAATAATAATCCTAGAAAGTCATTCATTCATTCATTTAACCTCTTTGCTCAGTAATCTGTACCTTTAAGCCGCGTCAAACAATCTAGAGCGCATATAACGCATAATTGCTCACTCCTAATGATACTTAAGTCAATTTATGAAAGACGTAATTAATGCAATTAATAAATTGAAGTATATTTTATGGAGATTACCTCGATGAAATTATATTTTCGAAAGAAATGAACTCTAAACGAATTTTACGATTAAGATAGAACAATAACTGAGCCTAATATTATCAAAATAATTACCTAAATTTAATATTTCTTTTTTTTATGACATCCACCCGTAAATTTAAATTCGTTATAAAAGGTGTAAATAACTTACATGCGTTGTGAAGAGCCTCCTTAACTCTACTGCACCTGAAACTAAGGAAATAAAATAATAAATAAATAAAATAATAATAAAAATATAATATTGAATAATAAGACAGGCTAACCATACAGTAATTACAGTAGGGTTGTAAAAAAGTTATATTCTACTTCTAATTTATTTACACTGGGAAATGAGCAATCGGAGAAGCCGAAATGGTAAATCCCAGACCCGGGATGCTAAAATAAGCACCAATACTGACTAATATTTTCAAAACAGTTAAAATTGGTTTAAAATTTTATACCCACATTGAATGCAGTAGCTATTTAACTGCAATGGATGAAACGGAACACAAAAGTGTAAATATTTACAATAGTGTGTACACAATGAGTGTAAACGTTTACAATAGCGTGAACACCATAGTGTAAGCATTTACAATAGTGTGAACACAATAGTGTAAGCATTTACAATAGTGTGAACACACAGAGTGTAAACATTAAACGAAATTATAACATTTAATTGCACAGTTAAAATGGTTTAGAACTTTATTCATAATCCAAAACCCCATTAATATCGATGTTTCATAAATGTAATTGATCAATCGACCACCAATTTAATTAGTATAGCAGTGTTACTAGCAGTATCAATTCGTCTGTCTGTCTATCTGTTTGTAACGCACCTCTTACTTGTCAACTGCACGACCGATTATTATAAAACTTGTCAAATATGGTTTACGTAGCGGCCCAAGCTCAAGAAAATATATATATATATATATATATATATATATATATATATATATATTGTTATTTTAAGGCGAAAAGCACAATGAGACTATTATTGCCTCCCTAAATGTAAGTGTGAATGTAAAGTGTTAAAGTCGTAAGGGTAGTGTTGTAAGTGTAAGTGTGTGTTAGAGCCGAGTACCGCGAGGGACGTCTAAATCCTCTCAATAGGTGCAGATAGTCTGCACCCTCTTGCATAGAGGTGCAATATATATATATATATATATATATATATATATATATATATATATATATATATGTGTGTGTGTGTGTGTGTGTGTGTGTGTGTGTGTGTGTGTGTGTGTGTGTGTGTGTGTGTGTGTGTGTGTGTGCAAACATTTGATCGGTGTATCGGTGTGCCAAAATATAATATAAGAGTTGACGACAAAAAGTATTTAGGGCGGTTGTTAAGGGTTAAAATCTTCGGGAATATGTATTTTTATTTTAGTTTTGGGTATCATATAATTATATATTGTAGATTCTATCAAGCAATGCTAAATGAAACAGGCACTACAAATCTGTGGGTAAAAAAAACAGTCGAATTATGTAAGAAGGATACATGTACGTAGTGTATTTACGATAAGGCTATGCAAAGCAATGCTGGACAAGGTCACAAGTTGATAATTTATAATTTGTTGACAGACAACTGTCGTCCGGTTAGAACATAACCTCGCGTTAATTTTAGTTTAGTTAGATTTAACGTCGAGTTAGATACTGTACAAGAGTGTGTTACAAGTCTCGATTAAACACGTTTTAAAACACTACTTTTTCTAATATTTATATAGTATAAATGAAATTTTACAATACATTTTCTGATGGATCTTATTCAAATACATTGTTATATATCATGTGTTCAATGATCCAACTAATAAAATACTTTAAAATGTTTGATACACTTTAATAAGTAAAACTATTACAATGATTTGTAAATTTATTCAATTAAAAAAATATCCTTTTTTCAAAAATTACTTTTACATCGAGTTTGTATGCAATGAAAAATTAATATTAAAGGTCTATTAAAATTTAAAAAAGGTGTGGCTCCATCTGTTTTCTAGCTTTCTAGAACATTCTACCCGTTTAAAAAAGTGTAACGGATTAAAGGATTAATTCAAAAAGGTTATCGCAGAATATCGAATAGTGACCTAGATTAAGCGTTTCTGCAATATTCCAGAGAAATTATGCGAGGAGTGCCTCACAAATAGATTCTAAACAGACAAATTTATTAGAATTAAAATGGTCGCCATTTTGAACTTGCTAATTTTCTCTGTAACGAACTTGTCTAAGCCGCAAAGATGTTTGTGAAAAGTTTGAATCAAATCAGCAATACTTACTGTGCCAATCTTTCAAATTACATTGAAATAAGAAAATAAACCATGACAGCCGTCAAATTATTGTCCTTAATTTCAATGGATCTTGAGAATGCTAACTTATGTATGGTAACTTACGTATGGATCTTGGAACGATGATTACGACGGTGAAATCAGATATTTTTTTTGTGTTTAACGTCCGACTATTGTGCACACTTGGCCTAATGCAGACGATGGGATGATTTATAGCGTATGGAAATGCCAAGCCCTGACCAGGAATCGAACACGGGTCCTCAAGGTGAAAGCCCAGTACGCTATCAACTAGGCCACCGAGGCGGCTTGAAATCAAATATTAAAAAGAAAGTAATGCATACTTTTAACATTTGGACTGGCAGCCATTTTGAAACTGTTTGACGGATTTTTCAGAGTAACGAATATATCCAAGCTATTACTAAAGCTTTACAAATTATAGATTAAAATAAAACGGACTAAACTGCGAACGTGAGAGTGCTAACGCGCGCGCGCGCACGTGTGTGTGTGTGTGTGTGTGTGTGTGTGTGTGTGTGTGTGTGTGTGTGTGTGTGTGTGAGAGAGAGAGAGAGAGAGAGAGAGAGAGTGAGGGTTTGCGTTCGTGTGTGTTCTTATATATATATATATATATATATATATATATATATATATATATATATATATATATATATATATATATAAGAATCACACTGAATACAGTTTCGACACAATTTATTAGAAGAAACATTGTTCCGACGTTTCGCCAAAATTATTCTGTTTGCGTCATTCGGATCTTATATAAAGGAGCTGGCAGGTGAAAGTTTCCTTCAGTTCTTCTTCAGAATTGGAGCGAGAATAACCTCGGAGATGCCAAATACGATTTTGGCGAAACGTCGGAACAATGTTTCTTCTAGATTTTTTTTAAAGGCGGAAAGCACATTGAGGCTATTATCGCCTCCTTAAATGTAAGTGTGAGTGTAAAGTGTTAAATTTGTAAGTGTGGTATTGTAAGTGTAAGTGTGCGTTAGACTCAGGTACCGCGAGGGACATCTAAATCCTGTCAATAGGTAAAGCTAGTCTGCACCCCTGCGGAGTGTTTCTTCTAAAAACAATTGTGTTGAACGGGTGTACATCAGTTTTCAGTGTGATTCATATTTTTCATCCGTGAAGGAACACACGCACGCAGGCGCACACACACACACACACACACACATATATATATATATATATATATATATATATATATATATATATACATTTATTACCCCTACTCCTCAAAAAATGAAGCTCATTTTCCAAAGGAAATTCGCAAAAAATAGATTAGACAATTTTATGTACGTAGTTGTACTGATTGACGGAAGAGAGGTCAGAGTTACTGATTGGCGAAATTCTATCATTGTTAGGATCGAAGGATGGTGGATATTTCTAAATTCCTTCGACAATCGGCACACTGGATATTAGCCTTGACTGAACTTTTGTACAGTTAAAGATGGGATTGCAGTAATACCGTACTTGACTCGTTTTCTCGGAATGCCCGAAGGCAAGGGTCACTGATTATTGTAATTATGTTATTCCGAGTGACGTGCATTTCGTTTTTGTTCTACTTTACCATCGACAGACACTACGGCTCTTCCAAATTGGAACGTTAAATGTGATTAGGTTAGTTTCAGTGGAGCCGCTTCTAAGGCGAGACTGGCGTGGTACATTTTTTCACGGCGTTTTATTATGTTAAAGCGTGTATGAAAACCTTTATGTTTTCGCACGAGTGTGTGTACGTCCGCTGAAACGGAGCAAAAACGTTACACAAACTTTCTCTCTTTCAATAAATTGTGTCCACAAAAAAAAATTCAGTGGTTTTTTAACTAAAAAAAATTCTTAATCATCACTAAAGATGCTTCATTTAATTGTGTACCTCAAAATAAAAGTTATACCCTTTAATAAAACGGATAAACACGTGCTTTTAAAGCAGGCACTGATAGACTTTAAACACCTTGTTTTTAATATAATCGACTAAACGACTACAGTCTGGCTCATGAAAGAAAACACCTGAGTTTAGGACGTTTAACGTTCCAATTGGTTGTTATTCAGAGATTTTAGGTACGCCAAATTAAAGCGTGTTCTTTTGTCTATAATTTATGTTAGTTCCGTTAATACAAACATTACACAAACTATCTCTTTATCAATAAATTATGTTCACAAAAAAAGTTTAGTGGTTTTTTAACTACAGCAAAAAAAATTGTAATCATCACCAAAGTTGCTTCATTTAATTGTGTACCTCAAAATAAAAGTTATACCCTTTAACAAAACGGATAAATACGTGCTTTTAAATCAGCAATGATAGAATTTAAACACCTTGTTTTTAATATAATCGATTGAACGACTACAGTCTGGCCCACGAAGAAGAACACCTTAGTTTAGGACGTTATAACGTTCCAATAGGTTATTGTTCAGAGATTTCAGGTACACCAAATTAAAGCGTGTTATTTTTCTATATATGTGGCCCACGAAGGAAAACGCCTGAGTTTAGCACGTTATAACGTTCCAATCGGTTATTGTAAAGAGATTTCAGATACACCAAATTAAAGCGTGTTATTTTTCTATAAATGTGGCTCACGAAGGAAAACGCCTGAGTTTAGCAATGTTATAACGTTCCAATCGGTTATTGTAAAGAGATTTCAGATACACTAAATTAAAGCGTGTTATTATTCTATAAATGTTACCCACGAAGGAGAACACCTTAGTTTAGGACGTTATAACGTTCCAATCGGTTATTGTAAAGAGATTTCAGATACACCAAATTAAAGCGTGTTATTATTCTATAAATGTTACCCACGAAGGAGAACACCTTAGTTTACGACGTTATAACGTTCCAATCGGTTATTGTAAAGAGATTTCAGATACACTAAATTAAAGCGTGTTATTATTCTATAAATGTTACCCACGAAGGAAAACACCTGAGTTTAGGACGTTACAACGTTCCAATCGGTTATTGTAAAGAGATTTCAGATACACCAAATTAAAGCGTGTTATTATTCTATAAATGTTACCCACGAAGGAGAACACCTTAGTTTAGGACGTTATAACGTTCCAATTGGTTATTGTAAAGAGATTTCAGATACACTAAATTAAAGCGTGTTATTTTTCTATAAATGTGGCCCACGAAGGAAAACACCTGAGTTTAGGACGTTATAACGTTCCAATCGGTTATTGTAAAGAGATTTCAGATACACCAAATTAAAGCGTGTTATTTTTCTATAAATGTGGCCCACGAAGGAAAACACCTGAGTTTAGGACGTTATAACGTTCCAATCGGTTATTGTAAAGAGATTTCAGATACACCAAATTAAAGCGTGTTATTTTTCTATAAATGTGGCCCAGGAAGGAAACACCTGAGTTTAGAACTTTATAACGTTCCAATCTATTATTGTACAGAAATTTCGGATTTTTTTTAAACGCTTTTGAAGAGGTATGGCAGCTCTATATGAACCCTTCAGTTTCAAAAACTGTATATATTGGGAACAGTATCGCTTCTAGTTTCAAACGACCAGCTACACTAGATAAATAAATTGAAAACTATTTTTCCCATAAGATTAACACTAAATAATTTTTGTCGTGAACCCCTATACTTTTCGGATATTCGGGGCGTTACTAAGACCATTTCATCAAATTTTAAAACGATCGGTCTCACATATTAGGAGTTAAAGATGTACTACGAAATAATAACAGATAGAAAGTTTCTTTGGCTTTACCTACAGATATTAATTACAGCGTATTTCGAGGTAAAGTTTTCGCTGTTTTACGGGAGATATAGAGCAAAGATCCTTAAAAGCAAAAAAATTTATAAAACAATAAAAAGCAGACACATTCCAACATACAAGATATATTGAAATTGAGGTATGAAACATTACTTTAATAAAATAAAGGAATAATCTCTATAGTCAATTAATATTAATTGACCGAGGGAAACAATTGTGCATGCTTTTGTTTGTTACGCAATTTTGGCCAAACGCATTGACCGATTGTTTTCAAATTTGATAAGGAGGTACCTCGTATAAAGCCCGAACGACGAATATGTAAGACATTTTCCTATTCACTTCCGTTTTAAAAATGGCGACCTCTAATTTACAACAACGAGTGTGCGCAGTTTTAGCAAACGCTTTGACCAATTGTTTTGGAATTTATTACAGACCTTTGCGGGCTTTATACAAATATACAATTAGAGTATAAAGCCCGGACGATGTACGAATCCTATTCATTTCCATTTCAACATGGCGGCTTCTGATTTAACGAGGACGAGTGGCAGTTTTGGCCAAACGCACTGATTGATTTGAAATTTGGTACGAAGTTAATTTGTATAAAGCCAGTACGATGTTTTTATAAGATATTTTCCTATTTACTTCCGTTTCAAGATGGCGGCCTTTGATTCACTTCCGTTTCAAGATGGCGGCCTCTGATTTAACGATGACGCGTAGCATTTTTGGCCAAACGCACTGATTGATTTCAATTTTGGTACGAGGTTAATTTGTATAAAACCCGTACGATGTATTTATAAGATATTTTTCCATTTACTTCCGTTTCAAGATGGCGGCCTTTGATTTGCAAGGAAGAGCGTACGCAGTTTCAGCTATAGGCTACGCATTAACCGATTGTTAATAAATTTCCTACGAAGGTATAAAGCCCAAATGATGTCCGAAGATTCCCCCCCCCATTTAGTTCTGTTTACTAACTTAACACCGCCTCAGTTACTGATCAAGATGGCTGCCTCTCATTTAACGATGACAAGTGTACGCAGTTTTGGCCACATTGACCCTTTGTTTTGAAATTTGGTATTATGGTAACTTGTATAAAACCCTACGACGTGTGTGCAATTTTTTCTCCTATTTACTTACGTTTCAAGATGGCGGCATTTTATTTGCAATAATAAGTGTACGCAGTTTTAGCCATACGCAAGTACCGATTCATTTGAAATTTGGTAGGGGAGAGCGGGGTAATACCACGCAGTGGGTAATGACACGCACCTGTCTTCAGCGATGCCTATAAGGGTTAAAAGTGTGTAAAGTGCTGCAATCTGTAGGCCCTTAGGTCTATTAGTGGCCAGTGTATGAGAAACTGCCAATAGGAACAAGTGTGTTGCTATAAAGAATTTTTTCGAAAACCTTCAATTTTGGTTGAATTGATCTGGAAAGTTTGCTTCAAGATATTTATTGAATCAGTTTAGATTCAGCTTTTTCTTTATACATATCTCGAAAGTATAATAGTTTTTAAATAGCACTTATATTAAACAATGTTTGTTTGATGCTTGTGTGACGAGTATGATGATTTTTTCCACAATGGCGACATGCGGGGTAATGGCACGCGTCCGCGTGGCATTACCCCCAACTGCGTGTCATTTCCTCACCGTGCGTGCTAATACCCGAAAGTACTAGCTTTTCGATTTTACATATTTCTACTGAGGTACTTTGTTTCATTTTCAACTCTTACTAAACCATAATGTCGAGTACCTTCATTTTGAGTTTGTTTTTTTGAAAAAACCTAACTTCTCCATGGATTTTGTGCGTCTTTTAAAATTAAATTCAACTTCTATTGTTACAGACATAGCTTACACCATTTTATTTAATAAATTTTAAATTTCACTTTTTTGTGTGTTGTGAAACACATTGTTGGCACTACAGTAAATTAAAACCTGTAATGAGAAGTCAAACCACTATTGAGATATAAATTATAATAAAATCATTGTTTAACATAGGCTTAGTTAAGACTGTTCTTTACGGCAGCAGCTAACTGGCACAGTACATTATGTTTCCGTACAATTTGATGAAACAAACCAGAGTAACCTCTAAAGCAGCATGGACTGATGAGCATCTTCAGATGGCCATTAAACCAATCAAAGACGGAGCTAAAATAAGAGAAACAGCAAGACATTTTGGTATTCACGAAGCAACGCTTCACACGAGAACGAAATGTGGTCTTATAACCGGTGGTCCTAGAATGGGGCGAAAAGCTGTATTTTCTGTAGAACAAGAGAAAGAAATAGCTCATCATCTTATTCTGCTATCGAATTTGTTTTACGGCATTACTCCAATTCAACTTCGAATTGCATATGAATATGTTTAAAAAAAACAAACTTAAGAATACTTTTAATGCAGGTACAAAAATGGCAGGTAGAGATTGGGCTGATGGATTTTTGAAGAGGAATCCACAGTTGAGTGTTCGCCAGCCGGAAGCTACTTACTTCTCTTAGTAGAATCCAAAGCTATAACTATTGGAATTGAATTAGTGACTCTAGAAGAAACACAAGCAGAATCATTACAAGCAAGCCATGTAAAACAGCAAGAAATAGAAAACGTTCCCATCACTGCAATATCCCCAATTCCTATTAACAAAATAACGACCCTGAAAGTCAAAGAAAAGGAAAAAACCAATATCAGATATTGAGTGCAACACCCCGAAAAGAAGCTCTTGAAGAAAGAGATAAGAGAAAACAGAAAAGGCTTAGGTATAAACTAGAGAAGAAGGGGAAAAGCTCGAATGAAAAAAAAATAGATAGCACTCATAGGAAGAAAAAGGTTGCTAGAAAAAGTCTCTTTTTCAATGAAACAAGCAGTGAATCAGGCGATAAATTTATGGAAACATGTGAAACCAATGACGAACTAACCACAGTGGATGATTTAGCTAAAATGTTACCGGTAAAAAATAAATCGGACAATGCATGCATCCTGTGCCAAGAATTTGGAAAAAAATGAACTGTGGTTCAGATGTGTTTTATGTGGTGGGTGGTTCCACTCAGAATGTAGTGGTTTAGACTCTGCAGTAGATTATAAGTGTGACATTGCATTAATGATAATTATAAAAAAACTGTAAAGAATAACTAAAAATATAATTTGTTTAAAAATAGGTTTACTTAAAACCAATTTATACATCATTGGTGTCGTTGTTTCATTACGGCATGTTCATGCGTGCCATTACCCGAAACTTAAGGGTAATGACACGCAGCGCAATTTTTTTTTAATTGAATAATTTGGTGAAAATGAATACTGGATATAGTAATTTTCTAGTTCCAATGTAAAGACAAATGTATGTTTTATACGTTAAAATGAAAATAAATCTCTAAATTGAATTTTAGAACGATTACTAAACTAAAATGTTAAAGTGCGTGTCATTACCCCTCTCTCCCCTACGAAGGTGACTTGTGTGGAATTTTTCCAATTCACTTCCGTTTCAAAATGGCGGTCTGTGATTTAACGATGACGAATGTACACAGTTTTGGTCTAACGCATTGGCCGATTGTTTTGAAATTTCTGTGAAGATGGGCTATGATTTCACTTTGAGAGAGTAGCTGTTGAAATCATAATTTTGACCAATTCAATGAGGAAGAGCATAAAATTTCTAATAAAAGTTGGGCGAATAAAATTGTTCGTAAACATTACGGTTACCGGTTAAATTGGCGGAAAAGATTACTAGCGCTGTCGTGGAGCGCTCTATATATTAATTTAGAATGTACTGGGAGGTCAACTGTTCTTTGTACTATTAGTCCTTTCAGGATTAAATTCAATGTGCTTCAGGACCTATAGACTGTTGAATGTATTTGTGCAAGGCAGGCTGTTAACACTACAGGTATACAGGATAGGATAGGTTAGGTTAGGTTAATTTAGTTTAGGTTAGGTTATGTTAGGTAAGGTTACCGGTTAAATTGGCGGAAAAGATTACGAGCGCTGTCGTGGAGCGATCTGTATATTAATTAAGAATTTACTGCGAGGTCTACTGATTGTGCACTACTAGTCCTTTAAGGATGTTAGGTTATAGTTAGGTTAGGTTAGGTTAAGTTATGTTAGGTTAGATTATGGTAAGGTTAGGTTAGGTTATCAATGTGCGGCAGGACCTGCAGACTGTTGAGTGTACTTGTGGAAGGCAGGCTGTTAACACTACAGGTATACAGGATAGGATAGGTTAGGTTAGGTTAATTTAGTTTAGGTTAGGTTATGTTAGGTAAGGTTACCGGTTAAGTTGGCGGAAAAGATTACGAGCGCTGTCGTGGAGCGATCTGTATATTAATTAAGAATTTACTGCGAGGTCTACTGATTGTGCACTACTAGTCCTTTAAGGATGTTAGGTTATAGTTAGGTTATGTTAGGTTAAGTTATGTTAGGTTAGGTTATGGTAAGGTTAGGTTAGGTTATCAATGTGCGGCAGGACCTGCAGACTGTTGAGTGTACTTGTGCAAGGCAGGCTGTTAACGCTATAGGTATACAGGTATGTTACTTAACCAGTGGACTACATCATTTCCCTTGCATGCTGTACAGTAAGTCCACCATTACTTTAATGGCAGAAAGGAAGTACTTCCTGTGTCTGATTGGGTGGAAAATCGTTTCGTGGAATATAATAAATAATTGAGTGAGAATAGTACTTGCATCGTAGCCAGAATCAATCTGATACAGTGTGTCTTTGAATTTAACTACCGTTGGGATATTGGATTTAAACAAAACGTTTAAATTCGAGACTTTCCTTTCTCGGACAGGAAAAAAAATCAAAATTTGAAATTTTGAAAAATGGTCACCATTTATTTTATATAACACCATCTTTCGAATTCTTTATTAAAGGCCCTACGTTAAGTATTATTCATCTTCTCAACCCTCATACAGGATGTGTCCTTTACGTTCCTGTTTGGCTAATTGTGGATTACATAAAAACCAGGAAAAACTAAGTAAAATTTGTTTCGCATTCTGGAAACACGAAAACGGATAGAATATCAAACTTTAAAGTATAATCGCACTTCAAATAGTAAGAAAGTAAAAGCAAATGTGTAAATCAATGGAAATAAGACAACCAAACTGATATTTTGCAATTTTTTGTTTGAGGCTTGTTTAAAAGTAAAAAGAAGTCCTTCATATTAAAAAAAAATTCACAATGTATAAGAACAAGTCATTTTTCGTAAATCAACAGTTCCGTAACGATCAAAATGCTGAAATCGGTAAATGTTTTGGAAATTTATTGCAGCTTTATAACTCCAAACTTACTTGTTTTTTAGAACGTTTATATAAAAGACAAATACTGCAATTATGAAGAATAAAATGAGTGATCATTGATGCAAATTGGTTCAGTAGTTTAAGCTTTAAAAGCGTCAATATTTCCAGTTTTAATCATTAAAAAAAAGTGTTCGACGGTTTTTGCAAATTAATAATTTTTAACAAATATTCTCTTTGTTTTCTTACAAAAAGGACATACTATAACCAAGACGAGTAACTTAGTTTAGGCTGCAAGCGTGTATATGTTCAAACTTTGAAATTTCTTTGCGGTTTTGGTATTTTACAACCGTAAACTTGCTTATTTTGGAAGTTTTTATACCAAATATACAGCTGCAAACGGAACGGATAAAACGAGTCATCGCTGATAAAAATCAGTTTAGCAGTTTGGCTGTAAAAGCGTCAGAGTTGAAAAAGAAACAAAATATTTAAAAGTGTTATTTTCAAAATGTTTTTCTACACTTTAACTATCCCTATTTTCAAAATTTTGTTTTTGATTCTTACCACTTCATTCGTGCCCCTTAAAGTAACAGTACTGCCAACTCTACAAGTGTTTTCGTTTTTAAGTTGTGGATACCTAAAAACCGATAATCTTCAAAGCCCGTAAATATAAACAGCGGCAACTTTGGTGACTTGACGGGTGACCTCGCAGTATATTTAATTAATTGCCTGGCCGCCTCTTTGTGACAGCTCTCTGACGTAACATTTTCCACCAATTAAACTGGTTACTGCAGTATTTAGGAAAAATGTTACTATACCAACATAATAGGAATGAATAAATTAATGATTTTCTGTGGTTTACTATTGCACTACGACCATAGATCAATTGTGCCCCGTTTTTATATTCCTCACATGCTAAGTTACAGTAATCATTTCAGTCCCACTCTCTTCATAAAGTCTAGGATTTGGAGAAGATTCAAGCTACGTAACTCCTCCATTTTTAACTGGTTATTTCCCAATTTTTTATGACGTATTTGCAGATGATTGATTTGCTAATTACCTTTCAATTTCTCCCCTTTACTCTTGTCCATTTTCATGGAGGTTGTGCCCCAATTGGTCAACTTTTTGTTGTGCTGTGCGTTCTCGCTCATTCTGTTTGACTCGCTCATGGAGGCATGACTAGCTAGGAAAATTATCTCCGCCCACACAGAGCCCCGCATGCATGGATAAGGCTAAGGTATACTAGAAGGTTGCCCGGTATCGCAGGGCTCCGTTTGATACACCATTAGGCCGGTGTCGTACACTCTGTCAGTTGCCTACGGGTCGCTTTATATACGCTTTAGAGTTAGCCAGGTTACGTATAGTAGTGTGTGTGTGTGCGCGCGCGCGCGCGCACACACCTTGAGTAGATGAATGAGAGCAGTATGGGCTAGAGGTATGGTGGGATCGCTAAACCCAACAGCTGTACATTTCAGCTGCCCCCGCCGGTAACATAAGAAAGTTTATGCTCTTTGTCCATCAACGGTCAAAATCATGAATCTTGCCGTTCAGCTAGAATTACAGGAAATAACCAGCAACTACAATCGTCATCGTTTTATCGTTAAATCAGAGACCGCCATCTTGAAACAAAAGTGGAAGAGAAAAATCTTACACATAGCGCCTACGTCGTTCGGGCTTTACACAGGATACCTTGTTCTCAAATTTCAAAACAATGTTATTTACATACTATTTAGCCTACTGTAGTTGCTTGAGCCGCCTCGGTGGCCTAGTTGATAGCGTACTGGGCTTTCATCCCCGAGGACCCGGGTTCGATTCCCGGAAAAAAAACTGTAGTTGCAGTAAGAGATCAGTAGTTTTATATTAATTCGTAACGATCAGCTGATTTCATTGAACACAGCTATAATGATAGGCTAGCTTATTATAATGATAGCTTATTATAATGATATTATTATAATGATAGCCTATAATGATAGGCACAGCTTATTATAGTGATAGGCTATAATAAGTTCAGTTTATGTTGTTAAAAGCTAGCAATATTGACAACGATTATTATAAACGTTTATATTAATTAAGAATAAACGGCCGAAAACAAAGCAACACAACGTTCTCATATAATACGCGTGTACTGTTACCGAAAAGGAGGAAAGAGAAAGAGACAGAAATATAGACGAAATTCGTTTGCTCGTTTGTTCCGTATTTCCGTTACAGTCTTCCGTTCGGAAGACTTTTTTCTATTCACTCCTCTCACCAAAGCTAACATTAAAAGCTCGCTTCAAAAAATACTCAAAGTTAAATTACGGCAGATTAAACTCTGTGACAACTTTCATTAGTGTTTACAGCTTCCTTCATCACGTTTCAATTTCCTCGTTCAGAACAATTACACTGTCTCTAACTGCCTAGGGTGTCTTACTTGTTGCAGGGTATAACTATTGCATAACAAAAACCATAGATTAATTCGAGGACCCTTATAAATTCGCGTACAGGGATCCTGTCCGTCTGTCTGTCAGTAACACGTCTCCTACTCGTAAACGATGTAACCGATTGCAGTAAAATTTGGCGAAAATGTTTTTTTTTTGTTTTTAGCCACCCGAAGCTAGGAAAAACATATGGATTGGTTACAAAAATATTTAGGTGTACTTATATGGTAAAATATTAAAGTATTTGTTTTATTTATTCAGTGGGGTATCGTTTGAAACTGACTTTTACATACATACATACATATATATATATATATATATATATATATATATATATATATATATATATATATTTAGCGCCCCCGTCGCGGCTTCGCCTGAGCAATTTTAAGGTTGGGAATTTTTTTGATAATTTGCCAATTTATTTTTTTCATAGAAAGGATTTTCAAATTAACGCTTCGCCCGCGAACATTTTCGATATCCCGACCACCCAGTACTGTTTAGACAAATAGGGTACTATTTGGAAAAAATGGACCCAAAAGGGGGGGGGTCAAGTGGGGAATTAAGGAAAATGCTGAAATACTTGCTTCAAAATTTGTGTTTTGGAATATTTTTGTCAAGTATGAAGAAAATCCGCTAAAAATTTTTTTTCCCATTAAAACATTTTTTTTTTCATTATTGTTTTTTAGGGGATGAATTCGGAAAAAACGCCTACGTACGTGTTTCACAAATTGTGTTTTAGATATTTTTTTCCATTTAAAATTAAGAATCCGATTAAAAATATTTGTCTCCAATATGAAATTTATAAATAATTTTTATATTTTTTTTATTTATGGGATGAATTAGGGAAAATGCTGAAATAGGTGTTTTTCAGGGCATGTATCTAGAATATACGATCAAAAAATATTTTTTCCAATGAAAAATTGTATACCCGCTTTTTTGCATTTCCTACAGCTTTTAATCCTATAGTGGATGAATTCTGGAAAATGGTAAACATATATATTTCATTACTTGTGTTTTAGACGTTTCACTGCTTTAGGCCGCGTCGAACAATGCAGAAGGCACGGAAGTCAGCTGATTCATTGTTGTTAATTTGCAGTTTATATTTGAAAGAAAACGCCTACTTAACTCTCAGTGCGCTTTTAATTGAATGCCAGCTTTTGTTTCCTGATTTGATAAACATTATCTCTGGACTTGTTACTCGAATTAGAATAACCGACATAAAATCAATACAATCACACAAGTTTTAGATGCACATTGGCTTTATTGTTTTTTTCTTAAATGTTAAGTAATATATTTAGTGCCGGCCGATTTTGAAACCCTTCCTTATTAACCAAACCCCTGTGCAAAATTGCACCTCTAGCTAAAGAGATAATGTGTGTGAGGGCTTATTTGCTATCACTTTTCCGTCGATACACTTCTATCTTGGCTGTTGGAGAAGATGTTGCAGATACTAAAAAAAAACTACAAAAAGCGACTGACCATGCCACTTCTTGGACTAAAAAATGGCGCATAAAGTTTAATGAGACCACCGATTTTGAAACCTTTCCTTATTAACTAAACCCCTGTGCAAAATTTCACCTCTAGCTAAACAGATAACGTGTGTGATGGGCTTATTTGCTATCACTCTTCCGTCGATGACACTTCTTGGCTGTTGGGGAAGATGTTGCAGATGCCAAAAAATAAATTACAAAAAGCAACTGATCACGTCACTTCTTGGACTAAAAAATGGCGCATCAAGCCTAATGAGACCAAACCTTTACATGTAAATTATACAAATAGGAAATATGATTATAAGCCAGTCTGTATTAACCGACATGTAGTATCGCATGCTAACAGTGCAAAATATCTTGGTATGACCCTTGGCACCAAACAACGTTGGAAGGAACACGTTAAGAAAACACGCATCCAACTGAAGGAAATGCATTGGCTGATTGCAAGGTCAGAATTTGCGTGGAAAATCAAGATGCAGTTTCATTATTGCAACTCAGCCCTCGGACATGTTTACATACAGTCTAAACCTATAGGTACTGCCTAGTGGTCTAGTGGTCTAACATTCATCCTGTAAAGCTAGCGCTCCTTCAGAACACTTATGGTTGCATAATCTTGCCGCAGATTAGTCAATTTCTCTACGATCACCATAAACTTATTAAAAATATTTATAAACACTAAATGTACTGCACAACATTATACAAAACACGAACGAATAAAGTGTGTCGGGTAAAATAACATCAGTGTAAGACACATACCGACATTTGTGTGTGTGTGTGTGTGTGTGTGTGTAGCGCGCGCGTATGTGTGTGTTTGTGTGTGTGTGTGTGTGTGTGTGTTGCGCGCGCACGTGTGTGTGTGTGTGTGTGTGTGTGTGAGAGAGAGAGAGAGAGAGTGGGTTTGTGTGTATTTGTATGTGTGTGTATGTGCGCGCGCGCGCGCGTGTGTGTTTATGTGTGTATTTTGCGCGTGCACGTGTGTTTGTGTGTGTTGCGCGCGCACGTGTGTGTGTGCGCGCGCGCGTGTGTGTTTATGTGTGTATTTTGCGCGTGCACGTGTGTTTGTGTGTATTGCGCGCGCACGTGTGTGTGTGTGACAGAAAGAGAGAGAGAGGGGTGGGGGTTTGTGTGTGTGTGTGTGTGTTTATGTGTGTATGTTGTGCGTGCACGTGTGTGTGTGAGAGGAGAGAGAGAGAGAGAGAGAGAGAGAGAGAGAGAGAGAGAGAGAGAGAGAGAGCGTGTGCGTGTGTGTGTGTGTGTTTGTACATGTGTATGTGTGTGTTTTTAAGGTATACGACATTCCTTTGGTATAGCGAAAGGAT
>CM040182.1:23843433-23845933 GCA_022606455.1 Callitettix versicolor
AAGATGGCGACCTCTGATTTACAATAAAGAGTGTACGCAGTTTTAGCCAAACGCATTGGCTGATTCTTTTCAAATTTGATACAAAAGTACCTTTTATAAAGCCCAAATGACGTATGTGTAAGATTTTTCCCCATTTATTTTTGTTTCAAGATGGCGGCCTCTTATTTATCGATGAGGAATGTACGAAATTTTAAATGAACGCATTGGTCGATTGTTTTGCAATTTGTTACGAAGGTACTTTGTATAAAGCCCGAAATAAGTATGTATTTTTACCCACTGACTTCCGTTTAAGATGGCGGGCTCTGATTAAACGTTGAGAGTGTAGCTGAACGGCAAAATCTTTAACAACTTCATGGAAAAAAAGCATAAAATTTCCCGAAAAAATTTTGAGTAACATTTTTCGTAAATATTACGGTTACCTGTTAAATTTGGGTAAAGTTACGGGCGCTGTCTCGAAGCGCTCTGTGTATTAATTAAGAATTTACTACGAGATCTACTATATCTTTGAACTAATAGTATATATATATATATAGGGGAGACCGGGGTTGGTTGTCACAGTGTTAATTTCTCTGCCGCTACGTTCACTAGGAATACACTAATCTTGTTCAGACATGAACAAGGCTATACTCAGTAAGTGAGTGTAATTTGACGTGTGTGTATATACAAGGTTCAGTTTTGTAAATAATTTCCGCTTCTTTGTGTGATAAGTAAAGTTTTGTGATATCACCGAAATATTTCTCTTTGCTAGCACGTTAGCCTGGGTTAGCTTTCAATGCATGTTCTTAACAGACCATAATTTGAAGTATATTGCTGTACACTCACAAACTCCTAACTTATAACGGTAGACGAACTATGATCTTAGTTTTCAAAATGGTACTGCGCGGGGTTGGTTGTCTCACAGGCTACGTATGCTTCGGTTGTGGGTACTGACACAGTATTATTGCAATATTCCTAATAGAATTTCTTTCTTTCTTTTTAGAAAGAAGAAAATGCCCCGCAATTTTAAAAGGAGAACTAATAAGGGTGGATTACGAATAGGCCGAAATAAAAATGGAAATGACAGCAGTGAAAGGAAGTCAGCAAGTCTGACAGACACTCCCATAAAAAAAATACTATAACAAAATAAAAAGAAGGCAAGTCTAAACAAAAATAAATCAAAAGTAGGCCTAGTTAGGAAATCACTTTTCAAAAATGATAAGAATAAAAAAAACATAAGAAAACTTAAAGTGAAGAAGAAGAGGGGAGGAATCCTACTGTATCGTTTGTTCAGAGCCTTTTTTAAACAGCAAAGCAAAAGAGGTGTGGGTTCAATGCATAGAATGCAAAAACTGGGCTCATCGTTCTTGTACCTCTGATCCAAAGTTCTATGTTTGCCAGAAATGTGAAACTGATATTTCTGAATAGGTTATAAGATATCACGTCATTTATATGGATGTAAGCTTTATAACATATAAACTTTAATTGTCTAATTTTTCCTAATTGTTATTGGTCTAATTGTTTTTCTGACTGCTTTATTTGTAAGATACACTGACTAAATATTATTTCTCAATCTTATCAAACGTAGGTTAGTATGTAGGCATTAAATATTTATGATAGGATTGTAATGACTGGAATAATTATCATTATTAATCATTTTTATAGTGTGAGTACATCTACACGACTGTACGCCTTATGCTACTGTTTCTTATACAAGTATTTAAGTAGAAACTTTTTATAGTTCACAACAAAACATATAACAGTTTCATACGTTTTTAGATATTCTATATTAAAAATACTTAAGTTTTTTATCTATATGTTTTGAAATTTTTTATGTATATAATAGATCTAGATTCGTAATAAATAAGTTGAAAAATTGAAAGAATGTGTACAAAATTCACTTTCCACTCTCATTTAAAATAACTGTGACAACCAACCCTATCATGGGGAAGGTCGTCACACTTTGCACGTCTCTAAAGAAAGTTACTTAAGTTATATTAGAAATTAATACAAGAACTTAATTATTTGTTTAAAAGAACTTGAATAGAGTCTTAGAATGACACTGTCAGAATCGTTTTAATGCTCATAACTGACGTGTAAAAATTTAAGAAGATTAAAAAATATATGGCTTGGGAAGAAAAAAAATAAACCATGAACACAGTAGGATTTTAATCTTATTGACAGATATTTTTGAGATTTGGCAAACAAATTTCCAACTAAAGTTTACCCTATTTTTCTTTTTTTTAATCTTTTTCATAATTATAAACATGATTAAAACCAGCATTTGATAGCATTATACATTTTCAAATTAAATTTTAAAAAATGTAAAATGAAGTCTGACCGCCATCAAATTTAATCTCATATTTTCAGCTGAATTTGAAAATTTAAAAGCCGCCTCAGTGGCCTAGTTGCTAGCGTTCTAGGCATTCACCCCGAGGACCCGGGTTCGATTCCCGGCCAGGGCTCGGCATTTTCATACGCTGTAAATCATGCCATCGTCTGCATTAGCCCAAGTGTGCACAAT
>CM040182.1:23853433-23898433 GCA_022606455.1 Callitettix versicolor
ATTTACTTAAAAGTCATTAAACTTATAGGTTATGTGGCCCTACTGACCTACCCATCCCTGCCAGTCGTACAAGCCTAGACAAGCATTTCGAATACCAAACACATGTTTTGGACACTGTTTTTACACAAATATATTCGTGATTTGTTCTAACATCGTGCATTTATCTATTGGTAATACGGACATAATGAAATACTAAGTACAATTAAAACGTCAAAATACAGTTAGAGGTTATCAAACATGCCATTTCAATTGACTAGAAAACAGTTACCTATTGAAATTGCGTTTGCTATCACTATAAACAAGTCCCCGAGGATCCGGGTTCGATTCCCGGCGAGGGCTTGGCATTTTCATACGCTATAAATGATCCCACCGTCTGCATTAGCCCAAGTGTGCACAATAGTCGGACGTTAAACACAAAAAAAAATCAATTAAAGATTTTTGTTGTTATTTTAAGGCGAAAAGCACATTAAGGCTGTTATCGCCTCCCTAAATTTAAGTGTGAGTGTAAAGTGTTAAAGTCGTAAGTATAGTGTTGTAAGTGTAAATGTGTGTTAGACTCGGGTACCGCGAGGGACGTCTAAATCCTCTCAATAGGTGCAGTTAGTCTGCACCCACTGCGGGGTGTCCAGTTATAGTTATTTATAAGGCTGTGTTTAATGAAAACTTTCAAAGTGCGAAATTTCTCACGGCTCCCTGGTTATAATTAATTTAATAAAAATATCGTTAAACTTGTATTCGAATTAAAATACCAACAAAACTCATAAAATTGATACCCTGAAATTTTTTTTAAGCAATGAAAACAGGTTTAACTTAATTCTTTCCTTCAATTTTGAAATTCTTTCTTAGTGAGCACTAACTGTATTATCCTAAACTCTGTACAGTTTCAGTGATGGAAACACGTCCGTTGAATGTGCACGGTAATTTGACATGCTGACGGATTTTCATGTAATACCAGGGGTGGGTCTGGGGTGTAGGATATACCCTACTGTAAGGGTGAAAATTTAATAATTGGGTGTGAAATGATGAGTTTTGAGGTTTTCTGAGCAAAAGGTTTGTCCTTTATTTGGTAATAAAGGAAATACACGGGGAACTCCTTTACTGTGAACCGATATAAAATAAAAGCTCTTCCAAACTTTTGCGCCTTAGTCACCATAGCGTGTATTTTTATCTTCCTATTATTACACACTCGTTCAACAGAAAGATCACACACAATGTTATGTTACTTAGAAATACACATATCAAAGTGGAATTAAGATATGGGCTCGGTGGTCGATGTGGCTAAAGCACCGGTCAGTCTGCTGCGTTTCTGAACTGCGCATCTCAAGTTTGTGGGTTCGAGAAGTAGTGACTCCCGTTGCTTTACCCTTATTGTTATGCTGGTACTTCGTCCCCCATTGACTAACTGGCGTAAAGAATGAACGTTAAGAGAAAAAATAAAAGTAAGCATTTAGTAAACAAAACAAGTTATTTGATAATAAGTTTACCTCCATTCTGTTTTATACACCGGAAAGGGAAATTAAGTGGATCTACTGGAGTAGCGAAGCAAAATAAGGCAACATAAACATAACATAACATACAGATCATACACTCCACCCCACAAGGGGGGTCCAAGTACTGAAATTCCCAAGCCCGGTCTCTGCAAGAGTTGACTCTGCAGGGGTTGACTTTTTTAAGTATGTTATTTTGAAAAATTAACTAAAAATTAATGTTTAGCAGACGATAAAACTGCCAATAAAATAAAACCCATTCTGGGTGCAAGGTGACCAATTTTTTCCACTTCATAAGAACACATACTTAACTATAACAAGTACTTCTTTCAGATTTTGGGTTCCGAGCCCTAAATTTCATGTGGAGGTCATGATATAGAAGCATCATCAAAAGTCTGAGTATCGAGACATCGAGTACCTTTCTGTCTGTATTCTATGAAAAAAAAACTATTTAGTAACCTTAAAAAATGTGTTTTGACACACTATTGCTCTAGGTGTTGTCGTTCTGGTGATATTGTTATGGAAGTCCTGTAATCACACTCGGCGTAAATTAAAATGACAAACATATTCATAAATTCTTAAATTTAAAGTAAAATATTTTTACTCGTAAATACAAATACATTAATTTAAAATTAAGCACTATAAGTAATAAATAAATCCTTAAATTTAAAATATAATTGCTGTATCGTCAATGTTATGGAAGTGAATTATTAGGTACCTAAAAGTTACAATATAGAACAAATTTACTTCTATAGTCTTTTTGTGGGGTCGACTATAGTGTTTCATTTTGCACCGAAAATGTTGATATAACTTTTCTTTGATCCACCAGTGGTTGGGCTGAAATGATTAAATCTATAGCAAAAGTATTAACTCATTTAATAGTAAATATCATAATTTTCCTAAAAAAAAAACAGTGTGTGAGTCAAGGTCAAACGCTACATTGCCGAGTCCTGTGACATCACCTCTCTCCAGTCCTGATGTCGATATGCCTGTCAACCCTTGTCAGGCTGTAGCCTTTTCATACTTGGCTGTGCATTCGCTGCCATTTTAATTTGAAGAAAATTCTTAAAAAATTGTACCCAGAAATCTCACACCTGAACTGAAGGCTTTTTGAATGAACATTTGTGCTGGCACTTTGAAATCCATCAAAAAAGACTCTAAACTCGTTGAATGAGTAATAACTTCCAGATGAATCTTGGTTTTGAGACTGAAGGAATCTCGAATGTCCAAATGAAAATACAAAGCCATGATGATTGTCTTTTTTGACATCCATCGAATTGTTTATGTAAATGGGTACCTGAAGGTCAAACCATGAATGAGAATTATTATCTTGAGGCCCTAATTGCTTTCTGTGAATGAGGAAGTAGAAACCAATCCTAGTTGTGGAAAAACAAGTCATGGATTCTTCATCAATAAAACCCAGCAATACTGCACTAGTTGCCAAGATGTTTTTGGCTAAGAATGGGATTCCTATATTGTAACACCCACACTACTCACCAGATCTTGCTCTGTGTGACTTCTTTTTGTTCCTGAAAGTGAAGCCAGTATTGAAAGGAACGAGATTTGAAACTGTTGAAGTTGTGAAAGAAAAAACAACGGAGAGCCTGAACATGCTTTCAGAAAATGACTTGAAACCAGTGGCATGCACAGGATTTTGAATTTGTGTGGGTGCTAACACCAAAAATGGCACCTGTCTTGTTTCCCTAGATAACCCTCATCCAAATCCCACAATTTTTTTTTTTGAAAATTGAGTTTTATCACCCAAAAACAATAGGTTTTTTTATTTATTTTTTCTCTATGTCTCAGTAAATTATGTTAAATTATGAATATTTTAATTTGTGCATGACTTTCTTAATGACGAGATAATTGTATGAACTATTTTTTTAAAGATTCAAAAATTTTGAGTACATGTTCAATAAATATTTGAAACATTTTATCAAGGGTATTTAACAGTGGATATCAGTTTTAAACAGATTAAGTTACGGTAGTTTTAAGTGCTCGACAATAACAACTAGCATTTTTTTATATTAATACCCATATTTTTATTAATACCTTATAAAGTAATGACACTTAGTGGAGAATATTTTAAAACTGCGAACGGTATGAATTATAAAATCTTTTTTCTTTTCTATTTTTTCTCTTTTTCCTCCTTTTTTCCTCCTCTTTTTTTCTGACATTTCGGTGCCCCTTTCGGGGCTGCACACACCACTTCTTGAAACATTGCTTTCATTAAAGGGAAGTTCACATGGAGTAGTGGAGGGAAATTTATTGAAGTGGATAATGGTTAAACTTGTGAAGAAAGAAAAACAAAAATATTTTATGTCATTAATCTGGTTAATTTTTAGACATACCTTGTGTGTGTGTGTGTGTGTGTGTGTGTGTGTGTGCGCACGCATGCGCGTGCACATATGCATACACATTTCTTTTTGTTTATGTGTTCCAGCGCTTCTGCCACTTCTGGTAACATTTCTAGAACTCTTCTTCTGGAATGTCCTGTAAGACCTTTGTTACAGCTATTTGGACATTTTGTTTTGTTTTAAAATGGTGCCCCTTGACAGCCATTAGAGTTTTGGAAATAGAAAAATGTTACATGGAGCGATGTTTGGTGAATAAGGTGGCTGTGGTAGTACTGTATTGCAATTTGAGGTTAAAAATTGATCTACAGGCAGTATAGTATGGAATGGTGATTATGAGGATGAAGAATCCATATATCAGCAGAGACGAATGACACATTTTTGAAGTATTTGTAGAAATATTGATTCAACTGTTCAATCAATAGGCACCCCCCTATTGATTCCCCTTGGAATCAAAGAAAGACACAGGCAAGCATTTCATTTTTGACTTTGACATGCAAGCCTTTTTTGGTCTAAGTGATCCCTTTGAACACCATTGCAAACTTTGATATTTTGTTTCTGCATCATACTGGAAGAACTAACTTTCATCACCAGTAAGAACATGGTTCAATGAAATCTGGGTTGATTTCCTTTTGTAACCAAAAAGCGGTGAAATTTTTCTGTGCTGCTTGTTGTTGCTCTTTTAGATTTTTGGGAACCATTTTTGCTCAAATTTTTCTCATTCCCAGATCTTCAGTTTGGCAAACAGTTTCAAGTTTTACAACTGATGTTGTCTTCTGCAGTCATTTTCACAGATAATCTTCGATTGGATTTTGCAACCTGGCAACTTTAACAACTGTCCATGAGGTTGATGGTCATCCACTGCAATCTTTATCTTCAACATTCGTTCTGCTTTAACAAAACATTTTATGCCAATCAAAAACTAGAGCTCTCGACATAACCTAGTTCCCAAAATCCTTCTGAAGCTTACCATAAGTTGTTACATTTTCACGCAGTTTAAAAAAAAATAGCATAAGGTTATGCAATATTTCGTGATTTCACTTCTATAATGAGAGACAAAAACACATTTTCAATTAATACAGCACAACTTAAGACTGAGTGATCGCACCAATATGCCGCTTGGACTAAAATTAGCTTAAAGATTTAAGGTCAAAGAAGGAGTGCCTACACTATCTGCAGGATTGCCACATCTTGTTAAAAAAAATTATTTTCATTTCTTAATTTTTAAACTTGTATTAACTCTAAGAGAAGCAACAATTTGTCATTGACAAAGGACTGCTGGATATTAATGTGTCCCGTTACAGCTTAGAGCCTCATCAAACCTAAATCTGACCCTAATAATCACAGATACTGTAACACATTTACAGACTTATTAAAAAAAATTATAAGGTGAATTACCATCTATCAAAAACTAGAATTGTGGTTCAATATTCCTCTGTCTGCTTACATCCTTTTTAAAAACAAAATGGATAACCTAATTTTTTTGGAGAGTGCTCAGTCTTTCGTACTGTAGGATTAGGAACTCAAACCCTGTGATATCTTAGAGTCAGTACCTGTGATAGTGATAACTATCTATGAGAGAAACGGTGAAACCAGGGATCAGTAAGGGAGCAGGAGTTTACATAAATTGCATATGTGTTATGTCAACCCCATGTCTTCATTAAGAAAGGATGAAACTGTGAAAAGAACACTAGTGATAGAAACATCTAATTGCTAATACAGATACTAACAATGATCACTACCTAAGAACATTAATTGTAAGAAAACTTGACAGTTAATCTTGTAATAAGATGTTTTCAAGGATTTGACAATATTTTATTCTTTCCTATTTATATGATGTAAGAGTGTGTGTGTGTGTGTGTGTGTGTGTGTGTGTGTGTGTGTGTGTGTGTGTGTGTGTGTGTGTGTGTGTGTGTGTGTGTGTGTGTGTGTGTGTGTGTGTGTGTGTGTGTGTGTGTGTGTGTGTGTGTTAACAATTTATAAGAATTCAAATGTGTAAATTTTAGAATTAAATAAGTACACAACTACAATACTAAGTTTTGTATTATAAAACAACTTTTTATTTAGTCAACATGACCTGAAACTTTTAACTACTTCCTTAAGCTTATCAACTACTTATCAATGAACTTTCTTTAAACAACTTCCTTAAAATTATGTTAAATCAGAAACTATTTAAGAAAAACCTTGAACTACTAGTGAGAATATTAAGAAGACATAAGTAACATCAAAACTTTTAAACTAAAAAAAAAAAAAAAAAATGGAATATCACATAATGAAAACTAAACAAAACCATTGCAATGTCTGCTTCTTGAAAAATATAAACAATATCTTCACCAAAGAAATAATTACAGACAAAAATAATTGTTATTTCAATATGTTTACTTTAAAGTTATGTTTAAGATCATTATTTCAGGGTCTCAGTGCCCAAAATTATAAACTGCAAATTTACATCTAGCATGAAGTAGATCAAGTCCATAGACAAATATTCAGTAGGCTTAATTTAATATATTTACTAATAAATATTAATTACATAGTTAAAAATAAGTATAACTAGTACTGTGTTTAAATTGTCAAACAAATTGTGGCATTGAGGCATTTAATCCAAGTAACTGAGTTAATTGCTCCCTAGGTTTGTATAAAAAAAATTGCTTGCACAGATATTCACAATTCTGCTTATGAAATCATTTGCAGTTGATCCTGCAATCAACTGCATTGAAACTCCTTTAAGTGGTGTGTCAAGATTAATGCATTATATCTTTTAAATCCATTTTTATTCAGGTATTATGTCAGATAAAACATCAGCAATATAATTTTTAAGGCTTCAATAATTAATATATCCTCTACTGTTAGGCTATAAATACTTTGAATGATATTTACTCAAATCAATAATGTACAACCACTTTGTACTTGTACTAGAGTTGGTAAAAAAGGCAAAAAAATAATTAGTAAATAAATTAAATTATTATGTAAGAATACATCAGTATTTCAGAACTGATGATAATTCATTCATTTATTTATAAAAAAAGCTTTCATACTACAATTTAAAATTTCTTTATGAATAACTTTCAACATAGAAATGAGGTAATAAGTTTAATAATTGTTTATAAGCAGCTGATCTCAAATGAAAAATTAATTTTTGTTTTATTTTAAGGCGAAAAGCACATTGAGGTTATCGTCTCCCTAAATGTAAGTGTGAATGTAGTGTTAAAGTCGTAAGTGCAGTATTGTAAGTGTAAGTGTGTTAGACTCGGGTACCACGAAGAACATCTAAATCCTCTCAATAGTCTGAACAGCCCCTGCGGGGTTGAAAAATTCTTAATATTAATCCAACACTAATTTTACTATGTTCAATTCAGTCTACAAACATATTAATAAATTCTTAAATTTAAAGTAAAATATTTTTACTCGTAAATACAAATACATTAATTTAAAATTAAGCACTATAAGTAATAAATAAATCCTTAAATTTAAAATATAATTGCTGTATCGTCAATGTTATGGAAGTGAATTATTAGGTACCTAAAAGTTACAATATTACTTTACATAATAACTGTTTCTATTCTTACTTTGTTGAACATTAATTTAACGTGCCTATGTATTCGTCAAAAGTAGTTTTGTAACTTAAGCTACTACTATTTCATCTAACCCTGATTGCTGTAAAATTTATGATTTTATTATCTTACTCTGTTTATTGTTGAAAATATAATTTCACAATTGCAGTCAGTATTAAAAATCTGCCTAAAATTAACATTTTCAATTTCCAAAGAAATTTTAAACATGATTTATTCCAGATTTTACCCTTTTTACTACGGTTAAATCAGATTTTCAAAAAATGTAAGATAACAGTTTTAATTTTGTTATAGTTTTTAAATATCCACCATTTTTAAAACAGTTGAATTTACATACTGTAACTAAAAAACTAAATAAATTGCTTGCTAAGGTAAACCAAAAATTCAATCAATGACATGAATTCACAGTTTAATTAAAATTTTTATTAATAATAAATTAATAATTTATGTAGAAGTTTAAATTGAATGAACTACTCATAGGTCCATACAGTATGTTTAATTTAACATTTAAGTAACTACTGAATATTACATTAGAAGTTACTACTGTAATGGCACATAAAGTAACTACTGAATCATACATTCTAGTAACTACGAAATTTAAATAAACCATAGGGACTATAATATTATACATGTAATGTTATCCATGTATTTTCCTTGAGGGAATTATACTTAAACAATAATTATCAGGCACAATTAATAGCTTTTGTTTGTTAGATATTTGTTCGTGTGATGTTATTTTAAAGTTTTTATTAAATCAGAGACATAAAATGGCTAAATTTTATTCTAATTTAAGAATGTGTATCCATGTAGAGGTGTTATTGTAACTTTGCTGCTTGAATAAAGTCACCATTACCATTACCTATGCAGAATCAAGGCAATCAAGGCAACTCATACTGAAGTTGGGTTACACCCTCTCCCAAATCATTACTGATATAAATTTGAAATAATATATTAAACTACATCATAAAACATTTTCAGCCTACATTTTCTTTTCAAAATTGTGTGCCTACGAAATGCTGTGTGACACCTAAAATGCCTAGTACAAAATCCTATACTGAGTACAACATAATCTCAGTCATAACTTACCACAAGGTTCTAATATAAAAAAAATTAATTTCTTTGAATAGAAAATTTAAAAGTTAATACAAGTCAATATAAAGCTTAAAATAGAAAATGTTTAGCATTAAAAAATGGTTGTCTTTAAAATTTTTAAAATCTAAATATTGAGTCACTAGTTTTGCTGCAATAGCAAAACGTTTTCGTGTTACTCTATGGGCTACATTGGTCACATGAGCCCCTGACTGCCTCTGTCCTACAAAACTGTGTTTTAGATGACTTGTCATCATTGACAATTAATTGACAATCATGAAGTCATCATGACTTTAATGTTTTACAAATCTGTTTAATTTAATTTATAATTAAATTAAATTATATAATTAATTAATATTACAAAATAAATTATAAATATTTTTAAGCACAAAATATAAATAATAATAATAATAATAATAATAAAATCAATTAATAATATAACTAATTTAATTTAATTATGTAATAATTTAATTTAATATACAGAATATTTGAAAAAGAACTTCCTAGTTTTAATGTGCCATAGAATCTGTACAAAGTGATATACACTATTCTAGTTTGTGGTATTTAATTTATCAACTGTCCAAGTTTTGCTCATGTAAATGTGGTAATTCAATTCCTGCATGTAGTAGGCCTGCATGACCTTGAGAATAATGGCAACAGCACTCAGTTCAGGTGTTCAGTGTAGTGCAATGGCTACTCCGCAACAAAAGGTGCAGTGTATTATTTCGCTTATGCAAACTGAGTCTGTTATAATAGTATAATATAATTTTAGACATGAGTATGGTGGTAAACCACCTACATAAAAAAAAATCCATTATTGGCTAAAGTCTTTCAAGGAAACTGGCAGTGTTTTAAAAGTGAAGTTGTCAGGTATACCGAGAACTTTTGAAGCTACTATTGAACAGATCTATATTTTGTGTGTTCGGAGCCCAAAGAAGTCATTGGCCAGACGTAGTATACTTTTAGGACTACTTAAAGGTATTTTGTAGGATGTGGTACATGAAAGACTTCATTTGCACACCTACAAATTACAACTGTTACATGAAATTAGACTTGCTGTAAAAAGATTGCAATTTCCTGTTAATTTTTTACATAGAATTGATGAAAATAATAATTTTTTGAAAAATGTTCTTTTTCTCATGAGGCAACATTTCATGTGAGTGGAAAAGTTAATCGTCGTAAATGCAGAATTTAGGGGGGAAAAGTCACCACACGTCATTATTCAGCATCAACGTGACTCTCCAAAACTTAATGTTTGGTGCAGTTTGATGAGAGATCGAGTGATTGGTCCTTTCATTTTTGTAGAATGAACAATAAACTGGGATGTATACTGTGACATGTTGACAGATTATGTCTTTCCCCAAGTGGAATATATTTAGGTGGAAAAAAGACTTGTATTTTTCCAACAAGATGGCGCCCCATCTCATTACAGTAACAGTGTGCTTGCAGCTCTTAACAATAGCTTTCCGGGAAGGTGGATAGGCAGGGCTGGCTCAATTTCTTAACTACCACGAAGCCTTGAATTTTTCTTTTGGGGACACTTAGGAAATTTTGTGTATACTGAAAATATCCATGACAACAACCATTTAGGGAAAATAATCATCATGGTAGTTGAGACAGTTACACTTGCTATGTTGGTGAATACCTGGTACAAGTGGAATATTGTCTCGATATGTGTAAGGCAACAAATGGATCTCAAGTTGAAGTTTACTAATATTAAAAAAAAACTTGAAGATATTCTTTTTCATTGTACACTCTTTGACATAGTTTTTCATTAATTTCACCATTGAATATATATATAAACAAGGGAGTTTTTTTCAAACACCCTGTATAATATATTTATCTACGCAGTAAATTTAGTTTATACACAAATTTAACTTAATGATTTAATCACTAGGCCTTACATTATAAATAAATTAACATAATTACTATGTTAATATTATTGTTTATTCAAAACATTTTCCATTATGTAATTATTTTTTATTGTTCATGTAATCAGACATCAACATTACATAGCTATTCAGGCTATGGGAATAGTTTTTAGGCTAAAGTACTTAGGCTTATTTTCTATTGGCTAATTTTGGTTTTGTTTTAGGCAGTTGAAAATAAGAGTTGATTCATACTCTAGAAATGTGTATTGTTTCCATTTGCAAAAGTCTGAATAAACAATAATATTTTAGAAATTTCCAATAGTTTTAGACATTCTGCCTAGAGTTAGCTGTTGGTATAAAAAAACACATTAACAGCAGTAAAATGTTTTGCAGGTCTCAAACATACCACTTTGCACCAAATTTTAAATCATTAATCTCATTTTCCTTACTTGCTCATAGTGTGCCAGGCAGGATATTAGTATATTAAGGTGCTATAGATGTTCCAAGTTAAAAGAATTATTAGTCTTATGCCAAATTCTTCTACGAACAGTGGCTTGGAAGTTGTATTTCAGGTTATTAATATGTTAAGTTGTCATAGGTGTTAAAAAGCTAAAGAAATTATTAGTCCAATGCCAAATTCGTCTTTGAACAGTGATTGAGGATATGTTATTACAGTTATATTATTGCATATTTGTTTGGAAGTTGTATTTCAGGTTATTAGTATATTAAGGTGCAATAGGTGTTCAAAGTTAAAGGAATTATTAGTCCTATATAAAATTCTTCTTGGAACAGTGGCTGGGGAATATGTTATTACAGTTCTTATTACTTGAATATTTGTTTGGAAGTTGTATCTCAGGTTATTAGTATATTAAGTTGCCATAGCTGTTCAAAGTTAAAGGAATTATTAGTACTATGCAAAATTATTCTTGGAACAGTGGCTGGGGAAATGTTATTACAGTTCATATTATTGAATATTTGTTTGGAAGTTGTATTTCAGGTTATTAGTATATTAAGGTGCAATAGGTGTTCAAAGTTAAACGAATTATTAGTACTATGCTAAATTATTCTTGGAACAGTGGCTGGGGAAATGTTATTACAGTACATATTGAATATTTGTTTGGAAATTGAATTTCAGGTTATTAGTATATTAAGGTATTATAGGTGTTCAAAATTAAAGGAATTATAAGTCCTATGTAAAATTCTTCTTGCAACAGTGGCTGGGGAATATGTTATTACAGTTTATATTATTCAATATTTGTTTTGAAGTTGTATTTAGGTTATTAATATATTAAGGTGCAATAGGTGTTCAAAGTTAAAGGTATTATTAGTCCTATGCTAAATTATTCTTAGAACAGTGGCTGGGGAAATGTTATTACAGTTCATATTATTGAATATTTGTTTGGAAGTTGTATTACAGGTTATTAGTATATTAAGGTGCCATAGGTGTTCAAAGTTAAAGGAATTTTTAGTACCATGCTAAATTATTCTTGGAATAGTGGCTGGGGAATTGTTATTACAGTTCATATTATTGAATATTTGTTTGGAAGTTGTATTTCAGGTTATTAGTATATTAAGGTGCAATAGGTGTTCAAAGTTAAAGGAATTATTAGTACTATGCTAAATTATTCTTGGAATAGTGGCTGGGGAATTGTTATTACAGTTCATATTATTGAATATTTGTTTGGAAGTTGTATTTTAGGTTATTAGTATATTAAGGTACAATATGTGTTCAAAGTTAAAGGAATTATTAGTACTATGCAAAATTATTCTTGGAACAGTGGCTGGGGAAATGTTATTACAGTTCATATTATTGAATATTTGTTTGGAAGTTGTATTTCAGGTTATTAGTATATTAAGGTGCAATAGGTGTTCAAAGTTAAAGGAATTATTAGTACTGTAACGCAGTTCACCTGCTTACAGAGTCTAAGATGCTTTAAATCTCTTTAAGCGCACCTTCGACCCAGATACACTCTTTGGAGTGGGTTCTATTATATTAGAGCTGCAGTTTTTGGTTTAAATTTTCTTTATTTATTTAATTTAATATAAACATAAATCTTTGTATTGTTTTTTCTTCTATTTCGTCACTGAACACTTTTCGTTATAACACTTTCTTCTATTTCGTTCGCTGAACACTGTTACCGCTGAACCCGGAAACTGCTGACTGTCTGGCGTTCTGCGCTGAACTTCTCGAGCGGAAGAGTAGCTCACACCACACGTCGTTGCATAACTCTTGACCCTGAACTCGCATAGACCTGGTCGGCTCAACTTGCTGTTCTTCGGAACCGGAAGTCGACAGTCTGATGTGGCGTTACGGCATGGAGATAGGAGAGGAACTGAATAGGTTATCGGTTCAACACGCCGGTATAACTCCAAGGAAGGAATGACTATCGACTCAGCACGCCGGTATAGTCCACGGATGTGCAGTCGGCTCAACACGCCGGTACCGCACTAGGATGGGTCGGTAGGTGGGTAGAGTTCGGGCTGGAGGAGGTTATCGGTTCAGCACGCCGGTATAACCCCAAGGAAGGAATGACTATCGGCTCAACACGCCGGTATAGTCCACGGATGTGCAGTCGGCTCAACACGCCGGTACCGCACTAGGATAGGTCGGTAGGTGGGTAGAGTTCGGGTCGGAGGAGGCTATCGGCTCAGCACGCCGGTATAACCCCAAGGAAGGAATGACTATCGGCTCAGCACGCCGGTATAGTCCACGGATGTGCAGTCGGCTCAACACGCCGGTACCGCACTAGGATGGGTCGGCAGGTGGGTAGAGTTCGGGTCGGAGGAGGCTATCGGCTCAGCACGCCGGTATAACCCCAAGGAAGGAATGACTATCGGCTCAGCACGCCGGTATAGTCCACGGATGTGCAGTCGGCTCAACACGCCGGTACCGCACTAGGATGGGTCGGCAGGTGGGTAGAGTTCGGGTCGGAGGAGGCTATCGGCTCAGCACGCCGGTATAACCCCAAGGAAGGAATGACTATCGGCTCAGCACGCCGGTATAGTCCACGGATGTGCAGTCGGCTCAACACGCCGGTACCGCACTAGGATAGGTCGGTAGGTGGGTAGAGTTCGGGTCGGAGGAGGCTATCGGCTCAGCACGCCGGTATAACCCCAAGGAAGGAATGACTATCGGCTCAGCACGCCGGTATAGTCCACGGATGTGCAGTCGGCTCAACACGCCGGTACCGCACTAGGATGGGTCGGCAGGTGGGTAGAGTTCGGGTCGGAGGAGGCTATCGGCTCAGCACGCCGGTATAACCCCAAGGAAGGAATGACTATCGGCTCAGCACGCCGGTATAGTCCACGGATGTGCAGTCGGCTCAACACGCCGGTACCGCACTAGGATGGGTCGGCAGGTGGGTAGAGTTCGGGTCGGAGGAGGCTATCGGCTCAGCACGCCGGTATAACCCCAAGGAAGGAATGACTATCGGCTCAGCACGCCGGTATAGTCCACGGATGTGCAGTCGGCTCAACACGCCGGTACCGCACTAGGATGGGTCGGCAGGTGGGTAGAGTTCGGGTCGGAGGAGGCTATCGGCTCAGCACGCCGGTATAACCCCAAGGAAGGAATGACTATCGGCTCAGCACGCCGGTATAGTCCACGGATGTGCAGTCGGCTCAACACGCCGGTACCGCACTAGGATAGGTCGGTAGGTGGGTAGAGTTCGGGTCGGAGGAGGCTATCGGCTCAGCACGCCGGTATAACCCCAAGGAAGGAATGACTATCGGCTCAGCACGCCGGTATAGTCCACGGATGTGCAGTCGGCTCAACACGCCGGTACCGCACTAGGATGGGTCGGCAGGTGGGTAGAGTTCGGGTCGGAGGAGGCTATCGGCTCAGCACGCCGGTATAACCCCAAGGAAGGAATGACTATCGGCTCAGCACGCCGGTATAGTCCACGGATGTGCAGTCGGCTCAACACGCCGGTACCGCACTAGGATAGGTCGGTAGGTGGGTAGAGTTCGGGTCGGAGGAGGCTATCGGCTCAGCACGCCGGTATAACCCCAAGGAAGGAATGACTATCGGCTCAGCACGCCGGTATAGTCCACGGATGTGCAGTCGGCTCAACACGCCGGTACCGCACTAGGATGGGTCGGCAGGTGGGTAGAGTTCGGGTCGGAGGAGGCTATCGGCTCAGCACGCCGGTATAACCCCAAGGAAGGAATGACTATCGGCTCAGCACGCCGGTATAGTCCACGGATGTGCAGTCGGCTCAACACGCCGGTACCGCACTAGGATGGGTCGGCAGGTGGGTAGAGTTCGGGTCGGAGGAGGCTATCGGCTCAGCACGCCGGTATAACCCCAAGGAAGGAATGACTATCGGCTCAGCACGCCGGTATAGTCCACGGATGTGCAGTCGGCTCAACACGCCGGTACCGCACTAGGATGGGTCGGCAGGTGGGTAGAGTTCGGGTCGGAGGAGGCTATCGGCTCAGCACGCCGGTATAACCCCAAGGAAGGAATGACTATCGGCTCAGCACGCCGGTATAGTCCACGGATGTGCAGTCGGCTCAACACGCCGGTACCGCACTAGGATAGGTCGGCAGGTGGGTAGAGTTCGGGTCGGAGGAGGCTATCGGCTCATGACTATCGGCTCAGCACGCCGGTATAGTCCACGGATGTGCAGTCGGCTCAACACGCCGGTACCGCACTAGGATGGGTCGGCAGGTGGGTAGAGTTCGGGTCGGAGGAGGCTATCGGCTCAGCACGCCGGTATAACCCCAAGGAAGGAATGACTATCGGCTCAGCACGCCGGTATAGTCCACGGATGTGCAGTCGGCTCAACACGCCGGTACCGCACTAGGATGGGTCGGCAGGTGGGTAGAGTTCGGGTCGGAGGAGGCTATCGGCTCAGCACGCCGGTATAACCCCAAGGAAGGAATGACTATCGGCTCAGCACGCCGGTATAGTCCACGGATGTGCAGTCGGCTCAACACGCCGGTACCGCACTAGGATAGGTCGGTAGGTGGGTAGAGTTCGGGTCGGAGGAGGCTATCGGCTCAGCACGCCGGTATAGTCCACGGATGTGCAGTCGGCTCAACACGCCGGTCCACGGATGTGCAGTCGGCTCACACGCCGGTACCGCACTAGGATGGGTCGGGTGGTGGGTAGAGTTCGGGTCGGAGGAGGCTATCGGCTCAGCACGCCGGTATAACCCCAAGGAAGGAATGACTATCGGCTCAGCACGCCGGTATAGTCCACGGATGTGCAGTCGGCTCAACACGCCGGTACCGCACTAGGATAGGTCGGTAGGTGGGTAGAGTTCGGGTCGGAGGAGGCTATCGGCTCAGCACGCCGGTATAACCCCAAGGAAGGAATGACTATCGGCTCAGCACGCCGGTATAGTCCACGGATGTGCAGTCGGCTCAACACGCCGGTACCGCACTAGGATAGGTCGGTAGGTGGGTAGAGTTCGGGTCGGAGGAGGCTATCGGCTCAGCACGCCGGTATAACCCCAAGGAAGGAATGACTATCGGCTCAGCACGCCGGTATAGTCCACGGATGTGCAGTCGGCTCAACACGCCGGTACCGCACTAGGATGGGTAGGTAGGGAGGGTTTGGGCTGGAGGAGCCCAACTGCCTTCTGGAGCGCTGTGCAGCTGCTTATATACCCTGGTTCTGCTGGTGGGGTATTGCGGCTGATAGTGGGGTAAGATGTTATCTTGTTTGTTTAGGACATATCTGTACATTAGAGATTATCAAGTTTGTTCACTTAGCTTATCTCAACTTAATTAAATTAGGATTTAAATCACTTCATTACATCCCCTCCTTTCTTCGGGGAATAAAGAAACCATGAAAAAGAAAAGAGTCTTTCTAACTAAAAATATCCTTTTTATAAAAAGTAAATTCTTGCACTAAGCACTTTTTACAAAACATTACGGTTATTATTCTGCTGCCTGCCAGAATCGGGTCACTTTCCCGTCTTGTCGTAGTCTATATTTTCGTCTTGGTTTCTTCCGAACTACTGCTATATCCTGAACCTGGTTTGTGTATGTTGTCTCTTCATTATTGTCTCGTAAGTCTTTGTCGGTCTGGATTTCCAAAATCTCCTCTTTCCGGTGCTGTTGCCTGTCTTGCTGTTGATCGCATCTGGAAGGTGATTCTAGTAGTAGACTTTCTTGTGATAGTGTCAATTCTTCTGGTGTTGATACTGTAGAAAGTAATGCTATGGAGTGCGCTGGAGAAGGTGGTTGATCCAACTGGACTGTTGGCTTCCATATTTCTCCAGAAGCTGAAATTTTTGTTGTCACCAGTAATGAAGAGGTCTTATCTCGGCCTCTTTGTTTCTTTGTAGGTGTTTTTACTTCTGGCTTTCCTGGCCTAAGTGGGTCATGATTGATTATTTTCCCTGCTGGACGCTGTTGGTCAAACTTAAACTTTTGACATGTTTTACAACGGCGAACGAATCTTGCTGTATCTCTAAACATTCCTGGCCAATAATAATATCTGGCGATTCGGTCATAAGTTTTATTATCCCCATATGACCGGCTGTCGGGATGCTGTGATTTTCTATCATAACATCATATCTTTGTACTTTTGGTACGCACATTTTCCAAGCAGAAGTTGTGTTTTCATTGTTATGTCCCACGTTATTCCACACGTGTTTCATTAGTTTATCCTCCACAATTCTGAAATTTTCGTATTTGCTCGGATCTGTCTTTACTTTTATCCACATTTTGTCGTACCAGCCCCTTCTTCCATTTGTTTAATCCCGGCTATTGTTTCCGAGTCTTGACTCACTGGATTTCTTGAATAATATATTGGTACTGATGCGGGTTTTAGCTTTAATTTATGTTCTACTATACTCGTAGCGTTCCTAAAACCGGAAAACTTTGGTATTTCTTCCTCGGGAAATCGCTGTATTTTGCATTCTTCTGATGCTGTTAGTGGTTTTATAGTTGGAAGAGCACTCTTCGTCACTGGTTGTCTGCTACTGCATTTATTTTCACTGACTGTCTTCTTTAAGTTGGTCCATGTAACCGTTTTTGTATTAAAATGGACTGTAATTCCCCATTTTGTCATCATATCAATTCCAAGAACTATTTCTGAGCTAAGTCCAGGTAGTACCAATGCGGTTATTGTTTTCTGATTTCCATCAATTACACACGGTAATTCATATTCTTTAGTTATAGGCACTATTGATCCATCCGCTAATTGAGCTACTTGCTGCACCGTTTTCGTTTTCATTTGGTTTTGTTGCAGTTTGTTGCTGGCTTGTTGGCTAATGTAGGTCTTACAAGCTCCGGAATCCAATAATGCCTTGAATGTGTGATTGTGTATCTTGATGTGAAGAAACATTCTATTCTCTTCATCAATGTAATTTTCTGTCTTCTGAAACTTTAATTTTGGGGACCTTTCCTGAGTCGAACTTCGATCGTCCCATTTTCTCGACGTTCTTCGGTAGTTTTCCGCTTGTAAACATTTACATGTCATGGTCTTTCCGTCCATCCTGCAGAATCGGCATCTGTCCTTCTTTGGTTGTAAGCAATTACTTGCAAAATGACCGAACTTATAACAATTCCAACACTGAATTCGTTCATTCTCTGTGTGATACTTCTTATATGTCTGCCTGTTGGCAATTTTCGAGTCGCGATCATGATACTGTTTCTGCTGGTTTGTAATAGTTGATAAAACCTTAACTGGAAGTTTCCTTTGGTTTGCTGGCTGGTATGATACCTCAGGAAAATAAGACTGAGCAGCGTTTTTAGGAGGTTTGTAGGAATCCATAGTTTGCTTGATGTCTTCATACTCACTTGCTGCCTGTCTCAATTCTGCCAAACTGCTTATGTTGCTACGGAGTCCATATAACTTATATTCTGGCAACATGTTCCGATAAATTCGTTGGTATTCTTGTTGTTGACTGTAACCTCCATGTCGCCGTATTAAAGTCTGTATAGCAACTACGTAGTCTTTAAACAATTCCTTCTCACCCTGTGTTCGGTTTTGGATTTCAAGGTCCAAATTTTCTCTATACTGATACGGTAAGTACTGAAATTCAAAATCTCTCATAAACTGTTTCCATGAAGTCCACCAGTTTTTTGTATTTCGGTACCATAAAAGAGCCTTCCCCTTCAATAATTCTGGTAATGATTGCAGAAGTTGCTCTTCATTCACACTGTATGCGGTCTTCAACTCCGATAATCTTTCCAAAAACAGGATCACGTCTTTTCCTCCATCATAATGTAGGTTCCATTTTCTGACCAAAGAACAAATAGACCCGTTGTCGGCTATTCCTGAGGCGAGATAAGATACTTGTTTTGTCACTAACTGTTCTTCTGCGGTTTCTGTCTGATTCATTATGTCTTCTTTGAAACCACCTCTTAGGAAGCAAACCAGTCTTCTTCGGTAATCCTTCACACTACCTTCGGTTTTTAACTTAAATTTCCTGAGTTCTTCCGTTAATTCTGCCTTGTTTAGTTTATAAACCCATCCAACACGTATATCTGTACTTGTAGGGTCTTCCTCAGTTCCATCTTCATTTATGGGCGGAGGTAGTCCTGACTCCACGTCGTCCAACTTTTTCGAACTAGCCATCCTGTAGAACTGTGTGGCCAGTTTTCACTCTCAATCTATGGGGTTTTTTTTTCTGCTTTTCTTGTTCCTTGTCTTCTGTTTTGTATATGGTTTTCCACTGATTTCCAGATAACTGTTCTCTGATAACAGTCCCTGTTCGGGCGCCAATTTCTACTGTAACGCAGTTCACCTGCTTACAGAGTCTAAGATGCTTTAAATCTCTTTAAGCGCACCTTCGACCCAGATACACTCTTTGGAGTGGGTTCTATTATATTAGAGCTGCAGTTTTTGGTTTAAATTTTCTTTATTTATTTAATTTAATATAAACATAAATCTTTGTATTGTTTTTTCTTCTATTTCGTCACTGAACACTTTTCGTTATAACACTTTCTTCTATTTCGTTCGCTGAACACTGTTACCGCTGAACCCGGAAACTGCTGACTGTCTGGCGTTCTGCGCTGAACTTCTCGAGCGGAAGAGTAGCTCACACCACACGTCGTTGCATAACTCTTGACCCTGAACTCGCATAGACCTGGTCGGCTCAAACTTGCTGTTCTTCGGAACCGGAAGTCGACAGTCTGATGTGGCGTTACGGCATGGAGATAGGAGAGGAACTGAATAGGTTATCGGTTCAACACGCCGGTATAACTCCAAGGAAGGAATGACTATCGACTCAGCACGCCGGTATAGTCCACGGATGTGCAGTCGGCTCAACACGCCGGTACCGCACTAGGATGGGTCGGTAGGTGGGTAGAGTTCGGGCTGGAGGAGGTTATCGGTTCAGCACGCCGGTATAACCCCAAGGAAGGAATGACTATCGGCTCAACACGCCGGTATAGTCCACGGATGTGCAGTCGGCTCAACACGCCGGTACCGCACTAGGATAGGTCGGTAGGTGGGTAGAGTTCGGGTCGGAGGAGGCTATCGGCTCAGCACGCCGGTATAACCCCAAGGAAGGAATGACTATCGGCTCAGCACGCCGGTATAGTCCACGGATGTGCAGTCGGCTCAACACGCCGGTACCGCACTAGGATGGGTCGGCAGGTGGGTAGAGTTCGGGTCGGAGGAGGCTATCGGCTCAGCACGCCGGTATAACCCCAAGGAAGGAATGACTATCGGCTCAGCACGCCGGTATAGTCCACGGATGTGCAGTCGGCTCAACACGCCGGTACCGCACTAGGATGGGTCGGCAGGTGGGTAGAGTTCGGGTCGGAGGAGGCTATCGGCTCAGCACGCCGGTATAACCCCAAGGAAGGAATGACTATCGGCTCAGCACGCCGGTATAGTCCACGGATGTGCAGTCGGCTCAACACGCCGGTACCGCACTAGGATAGGTCGGTAGGTGGGTAGAGTTCGGGTCGGAGGAGGCTATCGGCTCAGCACGCCGGTATAACCCCAAGGAAGGAATGACTATCGGCTCAGCACGCCGGTATAGTCCACGGATGTGCAGTCGGCTCAACACGCCGGTACCGCACTAGGATGGGTCGGCAGGTGGGTAGAGTTCGGGTCGGAGGAGGCTATCGGCTCAGCACGCCGGTATAACCCCAAGGAAGGAATGACTATCGGCTCAGCACGCCGGTATAGTCCACGGATGTGCAGTCGGCTCAACACGCCGGTACCGCACTAGGATGGGTCGGCAGGTGGGTAGAGTTCGGGTCGGAGGAGGCTATCGGCTCAGCACGCCGGTATAACCCCAAGGAAGGAATGACTATCGGCTCAGCACGCCGGTATAGTCCACGGATGTGCAGTCGGCTCAACACGCCGGTACCGCACTAGGATGGGTCGGCAGGTGGGTAGAGTTCGGGTCGGAGGAGGCTATCGGCTCAGCACGCCGGTATAACCCCAAGGAAGGAATGACTATCGGCTCAGCACGCCGGTATAGTCCACGGATGTGCAGTCGGCTCAACACGCCGGTACCGCACTAGGATAGGTCGGTAGGTGGGTAGAGTTCGGGTCGGAGGAGGCTATCGGCTCAGCACGCCGGTATAGTCCACGGATGTGCAGTCGGCTCAACACGCCGGTACCGCACTAGGATGGGTCGGCAGGTGGGTAGAGTTCGGGTCGGAGGAGGCTATCGGCTCAGCACGCCGGTATAACCCCAAGGAAGGAATGACTATCGGCTCAGCACGCCGGTATAGTCCACGGATGTGCAGTCGGCTCAACACGCCGGTACCGCACTAGGATAGGTCGGTAGGTGGGTAGAGTTCGGGTCGGAGGAGGCTATCGGCTCAGCACGCCGGTATAACCCCAAGGAAGGAATGACTATCGGCTCAGCACGCCGGTATAGTCCACGGATGTGCAGTCGGCTCAACACGCCGGTACCGCACTAGGATAGGTCGGTAGGTGGGTAGAGTTCGGGTCGGAGGAGGCTATCGGCTCAGCACGCCGGTATAACCCCAAGGAAGGAATGACTATCGGCTCAGCACGCCGGTATAGTCCACGGATGTGCAGTCGGCTCAACACGCCGGTACCGCACTAGGATGGGTAGGTAGGGAGGGTTTGGGCTGGAGGAGCCCAACTGCCTTCTGGAGCGCTGTGCAGCTGCTTATATACCCTGGTTCTGCTGGTGGGGTATTGCGGCTGATAGTGGGGTAAGATGTTATCTTGTTTGTTTAGGACATATCTGTACATTAGAGATTATCAAGTTTGTTCACTTAGCTTATCTCAACTTAATTAAATTAGGATTTAAATCACTTCATTACAGTACTATGCTAAATTATTCTTGGAATAGTGGCTAGGGAATTGTTATTACAGTTCATATTATTGAATATTTGTTTGGAAGTTGTATTTCAGGTTATTAGTATATTAAGGTGCAATAGGTGTTCAAAGTTAAAGGAATTATTAGTACTATTCTAAATTATTCTTGGAATAGTGGTTGGGGAATTGTTATTACAATTCATATTATTGAATATTTGTTTGGAAGTTGTATTTCAGGTTACTAGTATATTAAGGTGCCATAGGTATTCAAAGTTAAAGGAATTATTAGTACTATGATAATGTATTCTTTGAATAGTGGCTGTGAAAATGTTATTACAGTTCATATTATTGAATATTGGTTTTTAAGTTGTATTTCAGGTTATTAGTATGTTAAGGTGCCATAGGTGTTCAAAGTTAAAGGAATTATTAGTCCTATGTCAAATTCTTCTTGGAACAGTGGCTGGGGAAATGTTATTACAGTTCATATTATTGAATATTTGTTTGGAAGTTGAATTTCAGGTTATTAGTATATTAAGGTGCAATAGGTGTTCAAAGTTAAAGGAATTATTAGTCCGATGTAAAATTCTTCTTGGAACAGTTGCTGGGGAAATGTTATTACAGTTCATATTATTGAATATTTGTTTTTAAGTTGTATTTCAGGTTACTAGTAAATTAAGGTGCAATAGGTGTTCAAAGTTAAAGGAATTATTAGTCCTATGCCAAATTATTCTTGGAACTGTGGCTGGGGAATATGTTATTACAGTTCATATTACTTGAGTATTTGTTTGGAAGTTGTATTTCAGGTTATTAGTATATTAATGTGCCATAGGTATTCAAAGTTAAAGGAATTATTAGTCCTATGTCAAATTCTTCTTGGAACAGTATGTGGGGAAATGTTATTACAGTTCATATTATTGAATATTGGTTTGGAAGTTGTATTTCAGGTTGTTAGTATATTAAAGTGCCATAGGTATTCAAAGTTAAAGGAATTATTAGTCCTATGTCAAATTCTTCTTGGAACAGTATCTGGGGAAATGTTATTACAGTTCATATTATTGAATATTTGTTTGGAAGTTGTATTTCAGGTTATTAATATATTAAGGTGCCATAGGTATTCAAAGTTAAAGGAATTATTTGTCCTATGCCAAATTCTTCTTGGAACAGTGGCTGGGGATTATGTTATTACAGTTTATATTGCTTGAATCTTGGTTTGGATGTTGTATTTCAGGGTATTAGTATGTTATTTAGCCATAGGTGTTAAAATGTTAAAGAATTATTAGTCTTATGCCAATTTATTCTTGGCACAGTGGCTAGAAAATATATTAGATTTCATATTGCTTGAATCTTGTTTGGAAGTTGTACTTCATCGTTTTCAGTCTATCATTTGAGCTCAATGTGTGCAAATTCATGCTTTTCAAACTTTTAAATGCTTTTCTAAAGATTAAGGGGTACCTCCATGTCGTTTTAAATCACACCACTAGTCCAAATCCGATGATTCTAGTCCTTAAAATAATTGAAACTTCTGTATCCTTTCGTTACTGATTACCAGTCATCTATTTGACCACTCTACTCATAAATAATCTCTAACTTATAATATCAATAAATAATCGGATTCAACAATTAATTAAAAAATAATTGTAGCACACAGAGCTGTCTCATTGCAGTGATGGAAACAAAATTTCAAAAAAAGGAATAACAACTTTTTTTAATCTTACTTTTTTTAAATCTGATTTCTTTTAATCAATATTAAAATCTGAATAAATTAGCACTGAGTTACAATGAAAATATCAAAAATTATTCCTCACCGCTATCACATACATTTATGCAGGTTAGGATATTGAAATCAAATTTTCAGAAAATGTGTAAGATTAAAAGTTATGAATTGTTTAAGTTTTGAAATAGACATAATTTTGAAAATGTTGAATGAAATGAGATCAAACATGAGAGTGGTAGTGTGTGCGTTTGCATGCATGAGCGTGAGCACACACACACACACACACATATTAAACCTTTTCTCTTAAAATTAAATTGTTTTTTTTTAAGGTAGATAATACATCCACATCAGCTTGTATGGTACACAGACAGATTTCATGATAGACAGTCTGGATATAAAGCATACTATGAGACCACTGGGGTTGCATTTAAATGCTAGCCTAGGAAGGTTTTGTACAGTATTTCAAGCTGATATCTGTGCAATCTCGGCTTGTGTTCATTGAGTATTAGAAAAAGGACTTGCAGGTAAGGACATTCTAATACTCACAGATAGCCAGGCGGCAAGACAGACTCTCAGTTCTGTAGAAATATCACCCAAGTTGGTATGGGATTATCTTCACTCCCTGTGTCCTGTCAATTGCTAATATGTTGCAACTATGACGTGTATCTGGGCATTGTGGGATTGAGGGAAATGAGAGAGCATACACGATGGCCAAAAGAGCAGCTGCTGATCGACTTGTGAGACCAGAGCCCACGTGCAGGATTAGTCACAAAACTGCAAGAAGTGCAGTAAGGAAATGGGCTAGGGAAGATATTAAGTAGTGAAAGCAATTCCCTGGCAAACCATTGGGGAATCACCTTCTCTCAGGTCTAGGCCCTGTACTGACAAATACACTGTTCAGTTTAACAGGAGGTCACTGAAGAAGGTCGTTGCCATGATTATTGGACACTGCCACATCTGGAGTCATCTACATAAGGTGAGATTGTTACAAATATTGTCTGATTTTGTCAGTGCTGGCAGGGTGTTGAAAATGCAGCACATATACTCCTCAAGTGCAAGGTTCTGGAGGCCAACAGAAGGAGACCCCAGCAACCAGATCTGGAGTTCAATAAGATTACCTTATATGAAATTCTGGAGCTCCTCAAAGGCACTGGATTCAGCTTAAGGTGAAGTAAAAGGGGTACACAAAAAGCTTATAACTGACATATCGGGCGGGGGCCACAGAGCCTCTATTAATGCCCAAGGGAAAAATGTAGATTAACACCAATTAGATTTACACTACTTTTTTTAGTTGGTTCATTCGCTATTAACATATATAATTATGATTTTACATACTCTTTATAAGTGAATTTAATAATTTATTTCTATGGAATAAAAAAAAACAATCATTAAATAAAATCAGTCTCGAACATGATGATTTATTAAACATTTATAAATACATGATAAACTATATGTAATAAATGAAATGGCAGTATGTTAAACCATTCAATGGTGGATATAAAAACACAGCCTCACTAAAACTATTTTTATATTATTATGCACTTTCACAAACATTATATTACATTTATATAACAAAGAATATAATAAAAACCGAAAAAAAGTTTTATAAAATTTCTTGTTGAGACTGCAATATGAAATTATCCAAAGACATTGCTATATGGTAAAAAAAAAATGCATGAAAAGAAAATTGAAGGAATATAGCAAGATATGCTCAGGTGAGCACTGAACCATATTCATGATGGTGTATCAAAACGATTTGTCCATATTATAAAAAAGGGTATTAAAAAGATTTTTATGATTTTGAAAAGGCTAAAGTCTGTTTTATATAAGCAAATGAACATTAAACTTCACAGTCAATTTTGAAACAAATATAATTTATAAATTCAATCTGGAAACAAGTTTTACAAAAGCTCAACGTGTGTTTTTTTGGATGCTTATAATTCAACCAAACAATAGCCAAATTCTAATTATAGGCCTACTTGAGTGATTATTAACAATGGATATTAGACAATAGACCAATGATATTCAACTATTTTTTTTTAATTAAAAATATAGTTCTTCTTCAATATAATGGTGAGAAATTTCTTTGCGGTCACAAAATAGTGATTTTTATAAATCGAACGTCATCTGTAATAAGATTAGCACAATAAAACTTCGTTCTTTATGATAGTTTTTATTGAAAAAATTTTTTTAGCAGCAAAATTGCACTTTTAAATAACACTATACAACCTTTTCCATATGAGGTATATTGTCATTCCTTTGTGATAGCCATCCTTTTCTATAATTCACCAATTCCCATCTATCTAGAATCTGAACTATTGTATTGGTAAACATTTATCTCGATTAAAATGTTTTCCAGTTTAAAAGAAAGTCTTTGACAACCAAAGATAACAGTTATTTTTGTAGAAAGTAGATTTTTATATTATTTTTATAGTCGAGCGAATAAAATTATGTTTTATTTGAAATAAAACTATTATTTCACACTAAATAACTTCTGTTGTGTTTACCTTGTATTATGTTACAACAAATTCTGTCTCAGTTTTTTTAGAGAACCAAAAAATTAAAAAAAAATATCACTTTTAGAAAATTTTCTAAACATATGGTCGATCATGCTAATATCAACTATTAGTAAGTAATTATATAGGTTTTATTATTGCTGTTACATTTGGTTAACAGGCTGTTACATTAGGTTAACAGGCTGTTACATTCTGGTTTTGCAACAGTTGTTTAAGAGGGCTAAGACAAAGGTTTTTACAAACCCTTACAAAGAATTTTAAAAAGTCATATGCCGTACAGCAAATTGGACAACCTGAATTTCAGTAATAAAATGTCAAGTGGTAACTTTTTAGCGCAACAATACTCATCTCCAGAAATTAAATTCCAATGTTACTGTTTTCTGTAAAAAAAGTATGGATCATGAACTATTTCACTTTAAAGTTTTTCCATCGTTGATTATTGTATGTGACTACTTCTTCATGTTCTTAAGTTGTAGCTTGTGACTCTTGTCTACCAGATGAAATATGGTACAGATTATTAAGCATGCAAAAATGACACACAGTGAAGAAGTCAGGTTACTAACTTTTTTCACATCAGTGAGAAACTCACTTTCAATCAAGTAAATCCCATACTTTTAATGTTTGTATATTTGCTTTGAGTAAATGATTAGTATTAAAGCACTCTGAAGTTAGAAGATCTTTTTCGATACATTCTGCATATAACTTCTGATTGTGTATCTATTATAATCAAAGATTTTAAACCAGGGAGTTATAAATCTGTGATTCATCAGAGGGAATCAGATTTCACGATCGATCGTTTTCCATCAGGAATTTAAAGACTCAACACTTTTATCCATAGTCTATTACTTCATCAATTTGAAAAGGAAGATAGAATATTTTAAGTAGTTCAAAAATACTGCCAGCCATAGTCTGGTGCATTCAAAATTGGAAATTATTAATGAAATAAATAAAAATATAGAAAATGTAATCAATAAATAAATGTTCATTTTTCGGTCAAAGTTGAAAATGAAAAAAATTAAAATATAGACAAAAACAATATTTTTTAAACTATAACTGATTTACAACAGTTTTATTTTCTGTGGGTCCCAAATTTGTGATAACTCTTTATTAATAATTATAACAAGGTTTTCATAAAAAGTCGGAAAAAATATGTTTTACAGTCAGTTTTTACTGTGTTTAGTTACTGTATTTACTATTACATTGAAAAATCTAAAAATGTCGAAAGAAATTATACAAATTAATATTTCGAGCATTCACTGCCATAGTTAATATTTATTTATCTGATTATTTAACAAATAAATGTATTATAAAGGTAGATTTTTTGTGTCCAAGCATTGTTTACAATTTATATAATCCCCAAAATACTGTATGTGAAACCTAAAAGGTCTGTATTAATTTGGTTGTTCCAGTGAAAATGTTTGTCTGTTTTCAATAAGTAAAATGTTTACTAAAAGTGGTTATATCACCACTTTCCTTTGCCAAATAAATAAACTTTATTTAAAAGTAATATTGAGATAATATATACAGATTTCTCTTGTTTCAAATTATAACTAGTAGAATGTAATAATTCCAACAAGTTTTAATTTTGAAATGTACATCTAAATGCTTGATTCTGATTAATAGAACACAAGATTATAATGTAATATTAAAGTAATAGTATCGTACTTTAAAGTTTATAATTAAAATCAGATTATCAATTTAACTTGTAAAAATATTTAATTGGATATTTATGCCAATATTTTTAGCTTTGTGTATGAGATTTGTGGGGGCAATGTGATATTCCTGTGTCTTAGATTATATATTATTAATAAATTGTAAATATTCTGCTTTTGTATTATCTACCACACTATGATGGCCAGATGATGTAAAACCTTTCCTTCATGTTAATAGTATTGTTATTTTAGTACACCATTAAAGTTACGATTTACGATAAAGTGCAAAACCCAATATAATTCATTGGTTCTACAAGAATCAATATTACAGTATTTTAGAAATGGCCCAATCCTATTAACTTATCAATAACTTTGTTGATGAATTACAGTGCAACTTTAATTACAATTAGAATTAGAATTTAATTCAGCAGTTCATAAATTAAAATATAATTATTACATGAAAAACTGAAAAATCTCTGATACAAACAAAATAATAAATACAGTATGTTAAAACAAATTAAAATAATATTTCATAGCCTATTATAGGAAGTAAAAGAATAAATTTTCTATAAAAAATAAAGAATACATAATATAAATAGAAAAGCTTTTAACTAAACATGAAGTAATACGGTGAATAAAAAAACACCCTATTCGGCCATAACCTGGATATGGATACTGGTACTCGTAATTATCCATACTGGGACTAACTCCTTGTTGATCCAGATTAAATAATATTTTCAAACAAACTTTGTACATTCTAGAATATTGTTAAAATTTACTAACATTAGCTTATAATAGTAAAACTAGGCTATTATTTAAAACAAAAATATTTGAAACATTATTTCCCCGTCATTAAGATTATGTTCGACAAGCATTTGAACAAATGCTTACTGAAATTTGATGTAAGCATTTTAATAATTAAATAGATATAGCTTTTATTTATAAGATGCTTTTATATTACATTTACGTTAATAATTTTAAATAATTGTTTTATACAGTTTGTAAGAAAAGTCTCAAGCAGCTTGAAAATTTAGATTCTTTATGTTTATTCTTTATGTTTATTTAGAAATATGTTTGATTCATTGTTTTAAAACTTTTTTCTGCTACCTTTTGATACTACTGTCCTTGTTGTGTTATTGATAATGAGAGGAAAACGTTTGCCAAACAACAGTGTTCAAATATTTATTAAATATTATTTTCTCAGACATTTTAAATGCAAACATGTTTTCTTTATATTAAACTCTTGAAACAAAAAATATCAGAAAAAAATGTGTCGTACAGCAAATGTGCAACAGCTGCTCAAAGTCAATATTTTTACCTGTTTCAAAAAAAAACTGTAGTGAGTTTTTACTGTAATAGCATTTTACTAAAATTTTACACATTTTTTGCAAGTGCGAAGAACTGGCAAAGCAAATGTAGAATAATTACTTCTTGTACTACATTGAAATTAATTTTAATTCTAAAAAAACAATAGTAATATCTCATTCATCTATAAGTTAATAATTATTTGAAAACTAAACAACATAAATATACATTTAAAAGATCTTATAAAACTGTTTTTTTTTAATTTCCAGTTATTTTATATTAAAAAATATGGTTACGTTAGAATATGTGTTTTTACACTTTCAAGTAATATAAAAGCAACTAAGATAGATCTTTCTATCTCATACTAAAACAAAATTAGGGCACAGTGGTTGATGTGGCTAAGGCTCGGTCAGTCTGATGCGTTTCTGAACTGCGCATGTCAAGGATGCTAGTTCAAGCTGCCAGTTACTGCCGATCCTTTAACCTTACTGTTAATGCTAATCTGTCGTTTTTATTAGTCTATCTGGCACAAAAAATGGATACTAGATACAAAAATTAAGTAAAATTACTAATCATTTCTAGACTTGTCTTATATTCTGACATTCTGTATAAACACTTTGGGAGTTTTTGTCTACTAACAATTTCCTATTATAGGTCAGCTGCTTAGAAAACAGCCTGCTAAGAACACCAGTGAGACAGAGAAAAAAAATGTGCAAGTGAGAGATTGAGTCCTCACATAATTTTCCTTCACTATCGCTGAGTAGTAACAGTTTGTAAACTCAGATTGGCAAATATATGTTAATGGACTGTTGGAGGCAGCTGGAGGGGAATTCTCCTACGTGTGCAAAAAATTCTTGTGCAGGCCATTTACTAAGAGGCTGAACTATAAATTAAAATTTTAAATGTAGAATGTTTCACTAGTTGATGCAAAAATACATATATAGGCCACAACATACATATGTTTTACAAATATTGAAGAACTAGAGTAACTATAAAAAAATGTAAAGTATATTCTTAAATTTGTTTAAATACTCAAAATTATCTCGGTCATAAGTAAGGCCTATATAAATAGTTTGCATTCACTGTAAATCCAGTAAAGTAACAAACAATATACTCTACATACAGTGTTTGTTTTTATACATAGTTATACAATAGTTTTGGTTTTTATTTTGATATACACATTTTTCACTTTTTCTCTAAAAAAAATTCTTTAATAGAATTAACTAATATACTAATATTTTATATTATCTTATAATCTTTGATTATAACTTTAAATAAATTGTAACTTTAAATAATCTCACATTCAAATAACAATTTTTTTTATTCCTAATTCAAACCACTATGAAAAACTAAAACAAATTTAATGTGATAAAAATCATTATTTTTTTCAATCAGACCAACTTGAATTTAGAAATGGGCAAAAATCCTTACTAACTATTATGGCTCTACTTATTTCTTACATAGATACACATATTTATGACATCACTGAAAGTTTATCCTAGTCAACCAAGGCCATTCCTGTTCGAAGTTGAAAATTTGATGAAAGAAGTTGATTTGATTAGAATATAATCAGCAATTACACAGAGTTTTAAACATGACAAAGAAAAATTTGTAAATACATTAACTTTTTACTAGTCTTTTTATGATTCTTTTACATATATTACATTTAAAATACAAAACAGATAAAAGTTTATTTGTAACTTTTATATCTACGTTAAGAAGTAATTAAATAAACTTAAACATTAACTTTTAACAAATATAACAAATACAAAGCAACAACAATATACTTTATTAAAATTCGATGCTTGTGCTAGCATTGACATGTCATTATAACTACATTTCTCAGGTCATAATCTAAACATAATATTACAGTATAAGGAAACAAATGACCATTCAATAACACAGATAATATGAGAAACTGTATTTTAATGTCTCCGTAGTAAATGTAGTAGGTCTGTGCTACTGTTAACTTAATATTAGAAGCAAAAGTAAAATATTTCTTAAAAAATAAAATATATTTAAACAAATATAACTACCATAATCTCCACAACATATGTGCATTGTCTAAAAATCATTTATTTAACATTGTGAAACCATATTCATCTTCCTTTATTTCGATTTGTGCTTCCTTAGGGAGTTTAGGTGCAACTCTTCTTGGCTGAATGTCTTTCCTCGATTCAATTTCAAACGGATGAGGAAAGTCTTTCCTCACGTTCTGTTCTCGGAATAAGGAATACAATTTGCTTCGTTGTTTGGGTCGATGAGTTTGAAGTAAAGGTCTAGTAAAGCCGCCTTGGGGTCTCGCAGGCAGCGGAGGAGGAGCAGATTCTGTGCGAGGTTTGAATGGCAAGTCATATGTAATCTCTTCATATACATGGTAATCTGGCTCTGCTGTTGCTAATGTCGATGTCGGAGCAGGGGAGGGATGAGTAGGTGAACCATCACCTTTCGTTTGAAGATCTTCAATGATTTCCAACATACATTTAGCTACTTCAGAGAACCTACCAGAAGCTAATGGTGACTGCGTAGTAGGACTGGTACAGCTGCTTTCACTACTTGACGAACACTCAGGACCGATTCCTTTCTCTGTAATAAAGGACCGGTAATATATAAGAATTAAATACAAATCATATATTGCAGTAATTTATTAAAATTTAAATGTAAATGTTAACAAAATATCTAATAAAATTATTATTTCATCTAAGGTGGTCATATTGAGGTGAGAGGTTTTAAAGTGAAGAGGAAAATTTTGAGTTTATTTTGATGCAGCTGGTAGTTGCCATGTGACCTTCATGTGTTGTTGGTCTCTTTCTGATAATCGCCAGTGCATTGCATCATTTGTATCTGTGTAGCCAGTATAATGTAAACTGCAAAAGAGAAAGCTCATTGCTTGCTTTGGTTTTATGGTGTTCAAATCAAATTCGTAAATAGGTGTTACACTCACATTTAAAAAAAATATTTTTGTCGTGATACATCAAACCATAACACCATGTATCGATTAACTGTAAAATAAATTTAGAGATGACCATCTGTTGTGCATCAGAGTTTGGAATTAGAAACACTTAAATCTTTATTTATTTATAGATTTAAAGATTAAATTATTAATCTTAAAAAAAATTTTTTTTTTAATCTTTGGATATATATATATATATATATATATATATATATATATATATATAAAGCTAAATGAACATATTTATTAAAGTTATTTTGTCCATTGGATACACATGCACATTGTATAATAAGAAAAAGTAGCAAAACTCTTGGTCAGCTATACAATGCACAAAAAATAGAAAATAGGTCACCTGTCCCTGTCAGCTACCCCAGAGAGGCCAACTCTGAGTTGCACAGAAAAATCAGCAGCCAATGCTGGGTTCAAACCTGTACCCCAGAGAGGCCAACTCTGAGTTGCACAGAAAAATCAGCAGCCAATGCTGGGTTCAAACCTGTACCCCAGAGAGGCCAACTCTGAGTTGCACAGAAAAATCAGCAGCCAATGCTGGGTTCAAACCTGTACCCCAGAGAGGCCAACTCTGAGTTGCACAGAAAAATCAGCAGCCAATGCTGGGTTCAAACCTGTACCCCAGAGAGGCCAACTCTGAGTTGCACAGAAAAATCAGCAGCCAATGCTGGGTTCAAACCTGTACCCCAGAGAGGCCAACTCTGAGTTGCACAGAAAAATCAGCAGCCAATGCTGGGTTCAAACCTGTACCCCAGAGAGGCCAACTCTGAGTTGCACAGAAAAATCAGCAGCCAATGCTGGGTTCAAACCTGTTCATGCCTAACACACTATACTGGCCAGATATAGCGCCTTAGACTATTCGGTCATTTGACCAGTCCGAAATCGTTTCACTTAACAAGTTTCATAAGTCGCTGGTAATTGTATTGTTAAGTTTGGTTATGTTAAAAAACTTATTGTTTACCGCTTGATATTTTTCATTATTTATTTTTGAAGAAAACATTGTAAGAGCTGCAGAATGCTGGGATTAGATTTATATAAAACAGATGTTTGTTAAAACTTGACTTTGACACTGAAAGGGTTAAATTTATTGCAGCAATTTTCAGATGTACTTTTGTGTTTTACATCTTTAAACTATAACCTGAAATATCAGTTTCCTGGGTACACAACACAAAATACAAAATATGATTTTTTATTCATTCAATTCCTACTATTAGTTTAGTATATATATATATATATATATATATATATATATATATATTTATTTATATATTTATTTATATACCTTGTTCAAATTTTCAATTGTTAATAAAATCTTTTCTCCTTAATATATCTCCTTAAGTTCAAATAATTTTTTTTAAACTTGTAGTGGATTGTCATACTACAATTTGATGTTAATAGAGTTTTTTGTAAAATATTAATATCGCATATTTGTACAGACTATACGGCAGGATTTGATTTAAATAACACTTATGTTCTATCCTATGTAGGTTTTAGCAATCGCAGCACTTAGCTATCTCGCTGATGTAATGGAAGCGCATGACCTAAGTAGGAATTGACTTAAAATTTTTTTTATATTATTTGTTTTTTTTAAAGTGTTAATCTTTAAATTTACATTATTATTCACTGATAAAGTTTGTTTATTCAGATTCAAGCATAAAGGAAATATATTAGTTCTGTTAGAATTTTAAGAACCCATACAATATACAAAGATATATTTTATTTAACAAGTCAAGACCTGATTATGTGTAGGCTGCATTAAAATGTACTTGCCACAAACTATACAATTTTTGTTAATAATAAACAATAATTAAAAATACATAAATCATTGAAGTAAAACTAAAACAACAGTCTGCAAGTCCTCTTTTCTCTTTCTCCAAGGTCTAGCAGCTAGATCTTAGAATAACAAACAGGTAAGGTAATAAACTTATATTTTTCTTCCAGTTTTATGGCCCATTATCTTTTCTTCATACAATGGACTACTTTACTATGTACACATATTATTTATGTATTGTATAGGCTCTTTGGTTTAAATATGTACAAACCCTTTGGAGATTGTATCCACTAAGCTGTTGGATTATTTTCTTTAAATTCTTGAAGTTCCATATTGTGGTATAATGAAGAATTTTTGTTAAAACTTCTAAAAATTGTTATAAAAGAAGGCTTACTATTTAATGCTGTGTGTAAATTAGTAATGTTTAAAAATAATTTTGTACTTGAAATTAAAATCAGATTTTGGGGTATTTCAAGTTAAATAAATACATTTAATCAAATAAGTCAACTAACAGCTTTAAACAAATAGGTGTTTGATCTATGCATTAATTTGCCTTTAATTTGTTACTTGCACTTGAAGATCACTGAAAAGGAAACCTTTTATGCAAAGGTTCTTCTGTAGATCTGAATTTTAAAACTGGGTGTGTTATTGTAGTACTTACAAAAAACTTTTCTCCCCCATCAGCTTTTTAATGTAAATGTTGAAAAACATTACACAAACATTCTTGCATTCATTTATTTCCCCAAAAAAGGCTAGCCAAAATCCTGGTAGTTAAGAAAAAGGCAAGGAAAAGTGTACACTTAAAAAGCACGATAGCCCATCTTCTGGTATGTAAGTTGACATATAATAAACCTGCATTTAGTTGCAGGTTTATAACCAAGTTAGTGATACCACTATAATTAGATCAAGGTGTTCTAGTAAGATAGCAGTAATCTTTTGTTCAAAGGTGTTGCAGTTGAATGACATTAACAGTGCAGTAATATTCTGTTCACACTTGTCACAAAGAGGTGAAATTCCACAGCCACATTCGTCTTGCTGTCACGATGAAACCAATTTCCACAAAAATAACATCACAATACATTTTTTAAACTTACAATTTAAAAAAATATTTCACCATTATAACCAGTAATAAAATTAGCATGAATTGTCTTTTAGAATGTTTAAATTGTATTGAAAAGGACCCAGACCGCTGTAAGATTTGTTTTCATATTTTGACTAGTATTTAAAATGATATTTTATGCAGATTTTAATGCTAAATATGATGGCCAAATCAGATTTTTAAAAAAGTGTTAATATAAAAAAGTTGTTATTTTAAGATTTGAAATTGCCATCATTTTAAAAATGTTGAATTGATATTGTTGCACAATAAACTTGTTCAAATCAATTTTTGTGTTAAGTTTGTATCATATCAGACTAACATTGTAACCTTTAGTGTTAACACACAAATAAATTGTGTATATATATATATATATATATATATATATATATATATATAAATAAATTAATAATTATAATTATTATTGGCCCTACAAAAAATGATCTGGAGGTTGGATAGGTACTTGATCAAAGTCTTGGGTCTATTAAAATTAGCTATTATGACACTAAACATGGCTGTAGTTACTAAAGAATAAATCTTGCCTACAATTAACACTTATAACTTCAATTATAGTTTCAAATTGAATTTTTAATTGATAAAGATTTGTGATATAATTGTTAATAACATACTATCATAGCAATGAGCTTTAGTTGTCAAATTATGTTATCTATTTCAATAAATAAAATATTTCATTTCTTTGTAAAATTTCTCTCTCGTTTCTTCATAAAATTGTGTTACCTTTTAATTTTTAAAAATATTCTAATCCTAACACCTATTTATTGCAGTGTTAGCTCTTATATATATATATATATATATATATATATATATATATATATATATATTTAATGTACAATACATGTTGTTAAAGCCACAAAAATTGTTACATTATTACTAGAAGACTGAACTGGACTTTACGTTGTATTTATATATATATATATATATATATATATATATATATATATATATTTGTGGGTGTGTGTCTGTGTGTGTATTGTTTTATTTAAAATAACTATCAATTACAAGATAAGGTGGTAATTTCTTCTAGACTGTTGTCTAGAATTTGTAACAAAAATATTGCAAACTGGTGTAAATAAATTCACTATTATTACTATAACAGCTACAAAGGCTAATTGCAATTTCATTGTAACTGTTACTTTGCTACAAACATGTAAATATTATAGCAATAAATTACATTTTGAGAGAGTGTGGACTTTTGTTCATCAACTTAAAACATAAAACTTTAAAACTAGAAAATAAACCAAATTGTCTAAGCTTAATGTTAAGAAACTAAAACTAAGTATTATTGTAAATTTTAAATTTTCCTATTATTCTAATAAGTAATTATAATAAAGAACAACATTTATAACTACTTTAATACTTCTAGGGGAGCTACTTTTGCTCCAGTTACAGAAAATTTTAATAAAGTACCTTTCAGCTTCTTAACTCGTGCAAGACTACTTCTGCGATATTTATCTTCAATCATGGTGACATAACTACAAGACAGCTCATCTACACGACCATAGAGAAGATTATCGATATCCTCATCTCCAGTCACCAATCTGGATCTATGATAGCTAGGAGAACTTTTACCACTTCCGTTACTGGCACTACTATAACAAGGGCTGTGAGTTCTGGAACTGGGGCAACTAGCCATGATCGGTCGACGTTGGGGGAGTGGGCTGGAACTATGACAAGGGCTAGGACTGGCCGATCTATATCCTGGACTACTAGCACTAGAACTACGTGGTCTGAAACTTATGTTCGGATATGAAATCACAGATTCTTGTTCATACCTCTGCATTGCGCTTAGTATACTTTGCCTTAAATAAATAAGGTGCTCTAAGTCTTTCCCTTGGTACTGTGGATGAGAATGCCTGTTCATTACTTTAGTTCCCATCGGGATTTTTGGTTTTTGAGAAATTTGACCAAACGATCCGCGTTTTGTATTAAGATCATTAGAATACAGTAAATTATCAGACGGCTCTGGAGTAGGGCATGAACTTTTGTATCCGGAGTCTATGGAATTAGAACCAGCGTAGCCTATACAGTCTTTATCTCCTTCATAACATAATTTAAATGGGTGGGTTCGATGATCACGAACGCTTCCATAATACTGATTGCCCAGTTCGCTGCAGTCAGGGTAGTCAGTTTCACATACATCCTGTATCGCACTAATTGTCTCTAAGAGTGGATTGCCCAAATCAGATTTCCTCTGCCTCCTCCTATAATGACACATGTGTTGTGGCTTCCTGTAAAAGAGACTCATGTCATCTTTGGAGCATGCATTAATATCTTGTGCGCTGGATGTAGATGCTGCCATATTTGTCAGCTCCAGCGCACTTCCTCCGATTAGTAGATGTCTTTCACTTGTTCCACTTTTACTGGCATTGTCTACTCTCAGGTCATTGTTTTTCGTAGTTTCTTTAGTTTTGGGGACACTGGATGTGCATCCTTCTCCAAGGCTGGTATGGTTGTCAATGAATTCTTCAAATGTTGCATACATGTGCCATATTTGCCTTGTAAAATCGTCACCTTGGATCGAAAGTTCCGCCTGCCAACAAAAAAACATTTTGCTTAATAGTTTTTTCTATTGCAATCCTTAAAATCTGAATATCCTAGATATCTTAATAATTATAAACTGAAATGTTAATTACACTTCCAAAATCATATTTATTTGTCAGTATTGTTAACTACAGATAAATCGGTACACTGGGTTTGAATGTGTCCTTTAAATAACCTTCCTGACATTACTTTACATAACTTTTATAACGACTATATAGAGATAAAGTATAGAATGGGCAAAACAATTCAATATGTTTTAAAGATTCTTTTGATTCAAAAAGTTGTTCATCTAGTGTTGAATTTTATTTCAGGTTTGTTATACTAACTTACAAATCTTTGTACACAGCTATGTAAAAAAACTGAGTAAAAGCTGTTAAGCTGATATAAACAGAATACACCGCTTAAATATTACCTACTTTCTAGTAGTGTATTATTGGTTTTTTCTTAGTAGTCCTCAAAACAGAATTTTTGGGAAACAACTCTAAGTTTGTAAGCTTGGAGACTGTCTTTAACCAAACGTAATTAACTAGAAATCTTTAATAAAATGTTAGACAGTTACATGAATGTAAAATCAGTTGAGAAGTTCTCATGCACTGTTTATTTATTATTTTTATACACAAGGACAGAATGTATCTGATATAATTAATAACGGATATTTTAGACAACATGTAATTATAAAACTGTACAATTTAGAAGCACGGGTACTTTAACATGTAACTATTTTTTTATGAGTATACAATCATAACAAACCATAAAACAATAAAACTGATTAGTAGTTATATTGTATGGAATGTATTACATATTTTTGAAAATCAAATTACAATAAAATTTAATAAACTGTAAGCTGATTATCCTCCTTTTGTAGGAAAATCAAATCTTGCAATTAGTTTCAAAGTGGGTATTTTAATTTTTTTTAATATTTTCTTTTAAATGTTATATAAAAGAAACTTATAGTTAACTTTATGAGATATTTATAACTTTTGATAAACGATAACGTTAACTTTTTATATAAGTGCATTTATTTCCATTGTCTCCACATAATTTTTATTGTAATGAAATAATTCTTTTGTTTGCACTGTGTAGCATAATTATCCCTTTTGTTTTCTAGTTTTTAAGTGTTAGTTTATAAGTTTTAGCTCCCGATCACAGGGAGGTCTCCTAGGAGTGATGTATTTGTAGCTAAATAAACTGAATTGAAAATGTTATTCATTTTACTTATAATAAACCAGCTTCAATTACCAAACTATTAGACTAGTAATAGTAGCGTAAACAGCTGTCCTACTGATCTGTTGAAAGTGTGTTTCCAAAAATAATAATACTACAAATTTTGTTCTTTTTTTGAAAATCAAATTTTACCACCATATTCGATGCAAAAATCTGTATAAATTAATTTAAAGGTTCAATGTAATTTAAAATCCTACTTTATTAATCACTGAGCGCTAATAACGATGGTAGAAACAGATTTTCAAAAAAAAGTAGGTTTAATGAAGCTTTAAGATTTAGAATGGCTGTTGTTTTGAAACGGTTGAACAGATTTCGATGGTTAACAAACTTGTCCATTCTATACCCAAAACAGATTCAGTGTTCAAGATCCTGGGACTGGGTCTTAGCATGAAAGCTTAATTTCCAGTGGAAATTCGCTAATGTAATAAAATTTCATTCAATGATGACCACTTCAATTACAATGCAAATTTGCCAATTATTACAAGTAAATATAATAAAATTTAATACAGTAATGATAACATAACCTAAAAAAAATTAAATGCTGGAACCAATGTTACACATTAAAATTGGCAACAGTTTATACGTTATCAAAGAAATAACTCGAAGAGTATTGAAAGCTGAGAAATATACATTCACTTTAAATAATGTGGCAATCAACTCATCTTGAAACTTCCATTATGTAATAGCTTCACTGCTTCAGCTGGTGAGTCGAGTGTCTAGGCCTATTTATACCAGACATGTCATTCTTATTCTCCCAGTATCGTCCTGTATAGAGTTGTCATTCGTTCGTATTTCTCCGGTCATGACGAATCTAAAAACGCTTAAATTATGACCAGACTTATTTTCAAACTTTATATATTTTATTTCTCAAAGGTGTGTTTTTTCGGTATAAAATATCTACCTTAATACTGAATCGAAATTGATGTTTGATAGGCCATTTTGAAGGTTATTTTCCTCTGTAATGACGAAAAATAAGTAAATATATTAAAACTGATGTTTTCGTTAAAAAATTACATTTCAAAAAGAAGGAAGCTTATGAGGTTCTGTTTTTTTTTTACATGAACCAGTTATACGTGGCTCTTTCACAAGTCCGCAATTTTAAGGATATTTTGTTTGTGCTGAAGTTTCCTACGGGCAAAAAATGAAGATGATCACGTCATAACCTCCAACATTGTTTTTAAAGGAGTTTTGTTAATTAAGGGGAATTTAACAATTAAATTAAAGTTTAAAAAAGGGGAAATACTGTATATAATGTTAATATCATTTAAATTAATACTTACTTTGTTACTATTTCTTACAGTAAAGAAAATATTATGAATTGGCAAATATATATATATATATATATATATATATATATATATATATATATATATATATATATATATATATATATATATATATATATATATATATATATATATATATATATATATACTTATTTCTACTTTATTATATTACGTAACTGACCACGAACCGTACGAATTACTCGCACAGGTGCCCCAGTAATGTAAAAAAATAATTTTACTTTTTAGCGATTTTGTTATAAAAAAAAATTAACAATTACATAACAATTAAATACATTAAAACATTTACAATTTCTGAAAACACAGATACGAAATCTAAAATCGTCCTAATTTCTCAAGTTAGGATCACCAGATTTTACTCATTTTTTTTACATTTGAAGAATCAGTGCTGAAGTCAGTGTAACGAATATAAAATAAAAAAAATCATTTACAGTTCGTGAACAAATTGAAAAACAAGTATAAAATATAAAATGGTTTTCAGATGAGGGCAAACCAGACCTAAATTTCCAATCAGTTCAGTCTCCAACGATGCACACACACGCGCGCGCGCTCACACACACGCGCGCGCGTGCGCACACACACACACACACACACACACATACATACACAAACAAACACACGCACGCACGCACGCACACATACACGCACGCACTCATGCACGCACACGCACACACGCACGCACGCACGCATGCACGCACGCACGCACGCACACACACACACACACACACACAAATACACCGCCAAAATATAAACAAATACACACACACACACACACACACACACCGACGTACAGACGGAGAGATATTTAAGTAAACATTATTTTTTCTAATAAAGAAACCTGAAACAAATAGACTCTTCTTAATCTCATTATAGAAGAATTTTCGCTATCATAGAACTTTATTTATACTTCGTGTTGTGAGGAAGTAAAAGTACAGAAAAATACTATTAATAAGTTTTCGGAATACTAACGGATCTAAATTTGTACACATTATGTACAAGAGACCTTATTAAAACACAAGAGTTTTCAACACATTTTTCCTCGCAGGCCGTCTGTTTACTGTCTAGGTAGGGCTCGGTGGTCGATGTGGTTAAGTCACCGGTCAGTCTGCTGCGTCTCCGAACCTCGAGGTTCGAGACTGCCGTAAGCTTTACCATTTCCGTTAAAGCTGATCCTTCGTCTTCATTAGTCTAACTGGGATACATTTGTATAAGGACATAATATTCTAAATTGCATGGGATTAGATGGAGCCACTGACAACTCATTTAAATTTTATCACACCGTCAATAAAAACTCTTTACAACTCTTCATTGCGTACAAACTCAATGTTTACAATTTGTTGTATAACATTTTGGAGATGTGGAACTTCTTTATTAAATAAAATTAAAGATCAATTTCATAATTTTAGTTATAATACCTAACATTTTAAAAGTATTCTTACTTGCAAATACTCTTTGATTACAATTTTTGAAAATAACCAAATTTTATTTATTGACTATACATATAAGAAAAGTGTTGGTAATTTAAAACTGTTGTTTGGACTTGTAAATGCATGTAAAGATAAACGTCAGCTTTGATTAACAGCTGAGAAATGCCTACCGTATTGCAAACTGAGCATGACTTTTTTCTAACCCTGTACATTAAAAGAAAAGAGATATAGAAACTTCAATTTAACATTAACTACTGTTGTTTGTTTGATTTTTTAATCATATTAGCGAATTAATTAACTATGGACGCAGTTGCCTCGCTAACGTGATGGAAGCAAATTTCTAAAGTATTTTTTTACCATAAGCGTTTTTGAAAATATCATTTCACTGTCTTAGAAATGAACCTTCATCTCCGTGAGATTTATTTTCATATTTTTAATTTAAAGAATTTATTTATGCAGATTTTATTATTGATTACAATGGTGAAATTAGATTTTCAAAAAAGTGTTAAATAAAAAGTCATGGATGTTCTAAGATTTACGTATAGATATAGTATATAATACATACACAGAAACGCGCGCGGTGTTCATCTGTTCGAAGCAATTGTTTCGAGAAGAAACATTGTTCCGACATTTCGCCAAAATCGTATCTAGCATTTTCTAGGTGATGCTCGCTCCAAGTATGAAGAAGAACTGAAGGAAATTTTCACTTGCCAAATTCCTTTATAAACTCCGTATGATGAAATAGAAAGTAGGCTGACTTGAGCTGACGTAGATCGACCCACCAGTAACGCGCATTATCCCGTCTAATAAGGTCCAGTGAAATTCATAATGTATTTAGCACTTTTGCACTCAGTTCGAACATAATTAAAAGCTGTCCTTCATACTGCAGGTAAATTACAGGCGTTGTCCTTCCATTTAATTCGCTTTGTTTTTTCTATTTCGATTAAGACCAGGATTGTTAGACAGCCCATCGAAATATAGAAACAAGTTGAACTAAGTAGGAGGGACAATGACCGTAATTTACCTGTTATTTAGAGGATTACTTTCAATTGTTTTCGAACTGACTGTAATAGTGTTAAGGTCATTATCAATTTCACTGGACTTAATTAGTCGGGTGCGTTAATGGCGGACCGATTTACGTCAGCTCAAGCAACCCACTTTCTATTTGCGACGTACGGAGGTTATAAAAACAGCAAGCAAGTAAAAGCTTCTTATAGTTCCAATTCAAACTTGGAGCTCGAACCACTTCGTAGATGCAGATATTGTTTGCAGATATTAACAATTGCACTTCGTAGATGCAAATGTTAATATTTAGGTTAATGATTACTAAAATTAGATTAATTTAGATTAATGATTATTAGATTATTTTGAGTTTAATGCAAACAAATCAATGCAAATATTATATAGCTTTAGCTTTTCAACTCTTGTATTGTGTTAAATTTAAATACGGTAAAACACTGGACGTTAGTAGAGTTTCGCCACTGCGCCACAGCCTCCTGATTTGCCGAGAGCTAACATGTGACTTCCCCACTCCAACATTCACCCAATTTCCCGCCCCTACCACCATCCCTGAATTTTATTGTAACGATTATAATATTATTATAATCGTAATAATATTATTATTATTGTAAGGCTATAATATCTTTACATTACCAATAAAGACATTATAGATGGCGATATATATATATATATGAAACTGCCTTTGTACTATGTACTACCACTAAAATAGTAAGACTAAAATACAAAACAAACAAAGTAACCTAAATAATAATCGAACAAACACGTTACTAATCAATTTATTAATAATGGACTATTTATACTTAACTATATATCTCACAGTGAGAGAGAGAGGGGGGAGGGGAGGGGTGAAGAGAGATACGGGATAGGTGTTGTTGAACTCAGTAGGAACCATGAAAGTGGAGCGCGCTCATACTAAGCAAGTCAGTGCATTTTCTCAACAGAAATTGTAGTAGATTTATTACAACAAAACACGCCTTTTCTAGCACTTGACATACGAGTTGAATGTACACTAAAGCACAGACCGATCAAAAATATGTTTACTTTACTCACTCTTTTTTCATGAAATCTTGGTCGAATTGACAAACATATCAGCTGATGTTACGGCCGCGACTACAACAAGAAAATTTTGAACGTTGGACATGTCGTGCTCAATTGTGTCTTTGGTAAGCGATATGTCCATTGTAAGATGGTGGCACACACACACACACACACACACACACACACACTGTATCCTTGACTGTGGCCGAATGAAAATTATTCGAAGACAATGTACCGCTTAGTGCCGTGACGTCTCGGGGAAATGTTTCATGTTGCCCAAGAATTGATTTCTCACATCAACAAGCTCGTATTCATCACTCTTCCCGAAGCGGATAGATTGCACGATGGATAGTCTTGTTCAAAAAACATACAGAAAGCGGTAGTTCAGTTTTACGCATTCATAGAAAACGACGGCGAGTATATTGTCAAAGAATTAGCCGTTGTCAGCCGCTTTTCTTACAACATTACACTTTTCAAAGCCTTACAAATTTCACAAACTAAATTAAAAAAAAGTAGGTAAATCTCTCGCTGGTTTCAAATGCGCTACCATTATATCGATTGCTACGACGATAATATAACTTTTGACGAAAAAGCCATATGCACTATGTGTCTTATGTGTTTTACAGTAGTCTTTACAAAAGGAACAAAGGAGCGATTTTTATGACTTTTCACCTGAACCGGGTCCTTGGCGCGGAGTTAATTCTCCCCTAAACCGTGGGTCCTTGACCTAGAGTTAGGTTTTCCGTAAACCAAAACATATGACACCTAAAAAATGAGTTAGATTTTGAAAAAACAAAAATTAGGGGACTACAATTGTGTCATGGAGTGGTAGTCATTGGAAGATAGCGATGGTTGGAGTTACTTCCACACAAGGGGAAAGCATTCCACTTACCTTAGATTGAAATATAGGCCACTATTGCGGTTTCATCTCGTTTGACAATCCTAATCGCGTGAAAACACAGAGGACAATCTAATACAATAAGCCCAATTTGGAATTGGAGTTTATGCAGTTGTTAGAGGATTCCTTCTACGCATTCATTTAATATTTTTTAAAATGTATTTTATTTATAATATTCTTTATACAACTGTTATATAAATATAAAAATAAGGTTGAGCATATAAGTGTAGTGTTAAGGATATATGCCACCTGACGCTTGAGGCGTTTGGGAAAATTACTTCCAGCAAAAATCAAATAACATTATGTTCATTCGGAAATCCTCTATGGGAACATCTAGACGACCTGTAGCATCTGACGATGCACTAATACAACAGGCATGATACAAAATATGATAAAATATTTACACAAATGGGAACAAATGAAATTTGCAGCCACTTTAAACAAGAATGATTGCTTGTATCTAGTTTCTCGACATCGGAGAAATGAGCCTATCGCGTACAGAATTTTATTTATATTCGGAAAGCCTCCAAGGCATGTTAAGTAAAAGGGAATAGGAGTTGATGTTAGACTGTCCACTTTTCCCTGTAAGATGTAAAAGAACGTAAAAAATCAAGTAAATTGGGTGTGAATATAGTAAGTACAGTAACTATATCAGTCTTTTATCGCATAATTCCAATCTATGGCAGACTGGACAACAGTTTTTCCGACCAAAAACTGTCGGAAGAATTTAGACGAGAACTTCAAAGTTCGAATGGTCGGCTATTTCTTTACATCAAAGACTACCTGAAAATTTCGTAAGAGAATTTTACAGTATGGTAGATTGGACAGCAGTTTCTACGTGCAAAACTTACGGAAGAATTCATTAGAGGATTTATGGAATTTAAACGTTTCTTTGATGTAAAGAAATGGCCAACCGTTCGAAGAAT
>CM040182.1:23903433-24157199 GCA_022606455.1 Callitettix versicolor
CCGATTTCAGTGTTTTGTATCTATGTTGTGAAAAATTTTTTTAATATTTTCATCCAAGTTCTCTAAAATCCTAAAGAAATCCTAGTAAAATCGTCCGTGTGCCCTCTTGCTGTTCCTCATTACTCACTGCAATGACAGTGATGTTCACCTATGTCGTTCCCTAACCTCAATGTATTGACAAAAATATTAGTGCAGATATAAAATCATCAGATTATTAATCCTGAACCATACACTCATTTGAGTTTAAACTTTACTATTAATTCCGAAACCAAAAACCACAATGATTAAGGAGGCCACTTACATTATTAAAACTTATCTGTCCCTTACTAATTCACATAGAACAATTCTACATATACGTATAAATTCACACAAAATATTTAATTTGAGAGACTGCTTGACCCAAGCACATTTCATATATCTGTTTATGAAATATATCCGCGACTGAAATCAGAAGCGATTTTGACGGAGAAAGGCACGCCGCGGTCAGGTGCGAAGATTGATATTTCTCAGTAAACTGAGTAAGCAGGTATATCGTTGGTTCTTGGCTAAATTTTATTTGATTTAACAAGTTTTAACGTGTTTTATGTTTTAGGGCTGTCATGTTTGATCTTGCGTGGCGCGAGTGCACAAGTTTATATTGTAATAGTATATTTTGCGCGTCGCAAGTCTCATATTAAATTGATTATAACTAAAATTTCCTGTTTCCGCCCGGGATCGAACCGGGGACCTTGAGGCGCACATGATAACCACTACACTACGGAAACTACGAAGACGTTTTTACCGATTTAAATATATGAAATCAATCGTTGATTTAATGTTTATACTGGTAGTTATGGTAAAGGATCAGTTGTTTTGTATTAATTCGTAACGATCAGCTGATAGGTTATAATAAGTTTTAGGTTATATCGTTTTTATCGTAAATTATCGTAATTAAAATAAAAAAAGGGTGAGAAAGGTAGAGAAAATACTTGATTTTTATTTTTGGTTCAATAACAGAATTTTTTAAAATTATAAACTGACAATGGTTTATGGCTAAATTTTATTTGATTTAACAATTTTTAACATGTTTAATGTTTTAGGGTTGTTATTTTGGATATGCTCAGCTTATTGACAAAGGTATTAGTGCAGATGTAAAATAATCAGATAATTAATCTTGAACCACGCACTTTGTTTTTAAGGTAGAGGAGACCGGGGTTGGTTGTCACAAGAGTTGGTTGTCAGTGTTAATTTCTCCGCCACTAGGTTCGCTAGGAGTACACTAATCTTGTTCAGACATGAACAAAGATGTAATCAGTGAGTCAGTGCAGTTTGATGTGTGTGTATATACAAGGTTCAGTTTTGTAAATAATTTCCTCATTGTGCGGTAAGTAAAGTTTTGTGATATCACCGAAATATTTTTCTTAACAGATCATAATTTGAAGTATATTGTTTTACATTCAAAAACTCCTAACTTATGGTAGACGAACCATGATCTTAGTTTTTCAAAATGGCACTGCGGGGTTGGTTGTCGCATGTGACAACCATCCCCGTATGCTTCGGTTGTGGGTACTGACACAGTATTTTTAGAAAGAAGAAAATGCTCCTCAATTTTAAAAGGAGAATTAATAAGGGCCTTGTACCAGCAAACGTTACGCTTCAAGCAGTACGATTAGTAAAACTAGAAAAAAAAATCAATTCGTAGCGTTGCTGCAGATTTCGACATTAATTATCGGACTTTGGCTCGCTACTGCCTCAAAGTAGACTATGCAGATGTTCAAGGACAGGGCACTGAGCCATCAATTCCAGTAGGATACATTTCAAATAGGCTGGTACTTCCGTGTGAATTAGAGACTCAACTTGTCCAGTACATTGAAAGGGCATCAGACATTTATTATGGTCTCAGTCCAAAGGAAGTTAGAAAACTTTGCTATCAGCTGGCAGTTGCAAATGACATAACATTTCCAGAAAATTGGACGCTAGCACAACAAGCAAGTGCAGCTTGGTTCTCAGGTTTTTTTAAAACGCCACAATAATTTATCTTTACGAACTCCTGAAGCCACTAGTTTCAACAAAACAAATGTCTCTGCATTTTTTGACAATCTGGATGAAGTTCTGAAGAGATTTCAACTTTCAACCCCATGAAATATGGAATATGGATGACAGGAATCACCACTGTTCAGAAGCCAGATAGGGTTGTTGGACGACGAGGTTTCAAACAAATAGGGCAACTAACGTCTGCTGAAAGAGGATGTTTAGTGACCATTGCAGCGGCCATTTCTGCTACAGGAAACAGTATTCCACCTTATTTTATATTTCCCCGAGTAAATTTTAAAAATTATTTCTTAAATAATGGACCGGTAGGTTGCCGTGGAGGAAACAATCCGTCAGGATGGATGATAGAAAAACATTTTGTGACTTTTTGAAACATTTTGTAGAAAATACAAAATGTTCAAAGGAAAAACCGTCTTTTATTAGACAATCACGGGTCACATTTATCAATTGATGGCTTAACTTATGCAAAAGACAATGGCATTGTGTTATTGTCGTTCCCTCCACACTGCTCTCATAGACTTCAGCCATTGGATAGGTGTGTCTATGGCCCGTTAAAAAAATGTATTAATAGCCAGATTGACTGTTGGATGGTAAATAATCCGGGACGCACGATGACCATCTATGATACACCAGGGATCATTGCTGCTGCTTATCCTCAAGCTTCCACTCCTAAAAATATTCAGTTTGGCTTTAAAGCCTGTGGAATATTCCCGTTCGATAGGGACATATTTAATGAAGATGACTTTACCCCTAGCTACGTAACTGATAGACTATTGCCAGAAAGTGAATCTGCATGCCAGAAAGAAACAGTTCAAAATGTGACGGGAAGTGAGGAAACGAACGGAGCAAACTTGAATGAATACACAATTGAAGGTTCTCAGCCGTATCCATCTGAAGACCCTCAGCCGGGTCCATCTGGTCATTCTCAAAATCAGTGTGTTTCACCAGAGGAAATTCGACCATTTCCAAAAGCTGGATTACGAATAGGCCGAAATAAAAATATAAATGACAGCAGGAAAAAGAAGTCAGCAATTCTGACAGACACTCCCGTAAAAAAAAAATACAAGAACAAAATAAAAAGAAGGCAAGTCTAAACAAAAATAAATCAAAAGTAGGCCTAGTTAGGAAATCACTTTTCAAAAATGATAAGAATTAAAAAAACATAAGAAAACTGAAAGTGAAGAAGAAGAAGAGGGGGAAGAATCCTACTGTATCGTTTGTTTAGAGCTTTTTTCAAACAGCAAAGCAAAAGAGGTGTGGGTTCAATGCATAGAATGCAAAAACTGGGCTCATCGTTCTTGTACCTCTGATCCAAAGTTCTATGTTTGCCAGAACTGTGAAACTGATATTTCTGAATAGGTTATAAGATGTCATGTCATTTATATACATGTAAGCTTTATAACATATAAACTTAAATTGTCTAATTGTTCCTGGTCTAATTGTTTTATTTGTAAGATAGGCCTACACTGACGAAAAATTTTTGAAGATATTATTTCTCAATATTATCAAAAGTAGATTAGTATGTAGGGTTTAAGTATTTAGGATAGGATTGTAAGGACTGGAATAATTATCATTATTATTCAGATTTATAGTGTGAGTACATCTACACGACTGTACGCCTTATGCTACTTTTTCTTACACAAGTTTTTAAGTAAACAGTTTATAGTTCACAACACAACATATAACAGTTTCATAAGTTTTTAGATTTTCCATATTAAAAGTACTTACGTTTTTTATCTATATGTTTTGAAAATTTTTATTTATGTAATAGATCTATGAAGACTAGCCGTTCCTTAATAATTCATATAAAGCAAATTCTACATATAGCTTACGTATGAATTCACATAAAACTTTAAAGAAGATGTTTATCCAAGCACATTTCAATGTTTTACTAACCTAATTATCAATGTAATTCGATAACGTACAAAAATAGCTTTTTTTGACGGAAAAAATCTCAATTTTAAATTAATTCAATGGCATTTAAAAAAACGAATACTATTTTATGCAAATATTAGAGCATATTACTACGATAAAATCAGATTTTCAAATAAGTACAAAATTAAAAAGTTATGTTTAAAAGAAAATGATAATGACCGAAACTGTTGACGGGATTTTGCTGGGCAACGTTCTTGTTCAAGCTTTTACCAAAATCTATTTGGTGCCAAGTTTGATCCAAATCAGAAGAAAATGGCAAACTATTAACAGTTTGGAAATATTTTTCCGCAAAATCCGTTCGATTGTTTTTCAACCTTAAAAATCATTTCAACCTTCGTAGCGGCGATTTCAAACCTTAAAAATCATAGCTTTTTTAATATTTCTTTTACAAAGACTGATTCAAAAAAATATCACATTCGCGTTAAAATCTGCAATAATTATCATTTAATATTTTCGTTGCAATTTAAACATTTAAAATGCTAATTTATACAGATTTTAACGCCGATTATGATGGTAATATTTCTAGTTACGGTATACAAATTATTACTTTTTGGAAATTCGTCTCATCACGCCAGTAAAACAGCTAAGTGCTGCCGTTATTTTATTGTTTTATTGCTAAGCCAACAAAGGTGACGCAGATTTGACAGCCTGGCAGTACCAGTAATGAGTATTTTTTCTTACCTCCCCACCGGAAGTAATTATTGGTGCCTATAAGTACGCAGAACTCACTCTAAGTTCATACGACACAAAGAAAACGAAATCACCTTCTAGCATTAGACCAGTATTATTTATGGTTCAACTGACGGACAGAACAAGTGTTAGTGACATTCATAAAGGCACGAACAATAAATGATTAGGCCTGAATACGTGATAAAACCACAGCTTCTAAAGTTACACAGGAAAAGATCGATGTTTTCAGGCCAGGTATTATTTCTACTAGTCAAAACAAAATCTGAGGTTAGTAATGAATAGCCGTGTTAATAGCGTTCCAAGCGGCTATATTGTGCACTGTACAGTACGTAAAACCAATTACAGTACTTAATTATTTGACTCTTGCTTATTCGATTTGAATATAACCTATTATAGTATTAAACGATCTATACAATATTTTGAATTCAGATTAAAATCTTTGCATTAGTTCGTCCAAACAGAAAGACCAACTAGAGGTCTGTAAGTATTTTGTCATTGTTCTTTAAATGTTCATTAACAATTGTCAAAATAATAAGATAATCTTGTCAAAATATTCTTAGTCCTGAAATAGCACTATAACAGTAACCTATTAATATAAACTTTTAGTCCTGAAATAGCACTATAACAGTAGCTTATTAATATAAATTCTTAGTCCTGAAATAGCATTGTAACACTAGCCTATTAATATAAATTTTTAATCCTAAAGTAACACTATAACAGTAGCCTATTAATATAAACTTTTAGTTCTGAAATAGCACTATAACAGTAACCTATTATTATAAAATCTTAGTCCTAAAATAGTACTATAACAGTAGTCTGTCTATTAATATAAACTCTTAATCTTAAAATTGCAGTATAACAGTAACCTATTAATATAAACTCTTCGTTCTAAAATAGCACTATAACAGTAGTCTGTTAATGTAAACTCTTAATCCTGAAATAACACTATAACAGTAGCCTATTAATATAAACTCTTAGTCTTGAAATAGCACTATAACAGTAACCTATCAATATAAATTCATAGTCCTGAAATAGCTCTATAACAGTAGTCTATTAATATAAAATCGTAGTCTTGAAATAACACTATAACAGTAGTCTATTAAAATAAACTCTTAGTCTTGAAATAGCACTATAACAGTAACCTATCAATATAAATTCATAGTCCTGAAGTAGCACTGAAATATAACAGTAGTCTGTTAATATAAACTCTTAGTCCTGAAATAACGCTATAAAAGTAGTCTGTTAATATAAACTATTAGTCCTGAAATAACGCTATAAAAGTAGTCTGTTAATATAAACTATTAGTCCTGAAATAACGCTATAACAGTAGTCTGTTAATATAAACTCTTAGTCCTGAAATAGCAGTATAACAGTAGCATATTTATATAAACTCATTTATTATATCGAAATCACTGATAAATTAATACAAATACGTTTCATATCCTCTTGTTTCTTATTTAACGATCTGTTTCAGGTCTCTGCTTCGTCTTCTGTTAAACATACATAAATAAATAAAACATAGCCAGAAATTGGACGATGAGAACTTAACTACTTTGTGAGAACAGTTGCCAAGGAATATCAGTAGTTCCGATAAACTTTCGGAAACCATTTGTTCCAAAGAACAGTTTACAAGCGATAACGGCAAGATATGAAAAAGCTTCATAGTAGGTCTTTTAACAGAAGAAATTTTATTTTATTTTTCAAATATTATGAAAATTAAATTTAGTAGCCTAAGTTTTATTTTCTAACATTACAGTAATTAGCTATTATAGATCTGATAACTCCGTATTGAAGACTATCTCCATTAAAAATAAGTCCGTGGACTCTATCGCCAATATTGAACCTATTCCTTATATGACCAATGTTAAATAATGTTATATGTTATATATATATATATATATATATATATATATATATATATATATATATATATTATATGCTATAAAACAATTTTAGAAACAACTGTTATTAACAATTATTTGAAACTCAATAAAGTTTCTATAAAATATTTTCAGAAAATTTGTATATCAACATGTATTAATTAACATTTAGTCAAAAGATTATTTAATGTTTTATATAAACCATTTTCAAAAACATCTGACTTTAGTGATTATTTGATTAAATAATGCAATCGAAAATTTATATAAAACATTTTCAAAAACATCTGGCGTTAACGTTTATTTGTTATGATTTAGTCCAACTTTTCTATAAAATATTTTCAGAAACACATATGCATTATAGTTTTTTTTGACATTAGTGTATTGTTTTTAAAAATAACCTTTCCGTTGCATCTGAGTTTTTTTTGTCGATAATACAATATTAGTACAATAGTCAATAGTTACAATATTTCTTGGACTCTTCTGACATTTAAATGTAACCAAATGTTTCTATAAAACATTATCAGAGACTTCTGAAATTCGTTCTTAGCCGAACGTTTTGTATAAAACATTTTCAGATACAGCTGGCATTGATATTTAGCCGAAAGTTTGAAAAAAAATATTTCAGCTACCTCTTGAAACTGGTATTTAGTCGAACGTGTTGTATAAAAAATTTGCAGATAAATCTGGTATTGGAATTTAGCCAAAAGTTTTGTATAATTTTTTTTAAAAATATACCTGACATTGATATTTAGCCAAAAGTTTTGCAAAAAAATATTTCAAATACCTCTTGACACTGATGTTTAGTCGAACGTGTTGTATAAAAAATTTTCAGATATATCTGGCATTGGAATTTAGTCGAACGTATTGTATAAAAAAATTGCAGATACATCTGGCATTGGTATTTAACCAAAAGTTTTGTATAAAATATTTTTTCAAATCACCTGACATTGATATTTAGCCAAACGTTTTGCAAAAAAAATATTTCAAATACCTCTTGACACTGATGTTTAGTCGAACGTGTTGTATACAAAATTTTCAGATATATCTGGCATTGGAATTTAGTCGAACGTATTGTATACAAAATTTGCAGATACATCTGGCATTGGTATTTAGCCAAAAGTTTTGCAAAAAAAAAATATTTTAAGTACCTCTTGACACTGATATTTAGTTGGACGTGTTGTATAAAAAAATTTCAGATACATCTGGCATTGGAATTCAGCCAAAAGTTTTGTATAATTTCTTTTCAAATATACCTGACATTGATATTTATCCAAAAGTTTTGCAAAAAAAATATTTCAAATACCTCTTGACAATGCTATTTAGTCGAACGTGTTGTATACAAAATTTTCAGATACATCTGGCATTGATATTTAGTCAAACGTTTTGTATAAAATATTTTTTCAAATATACCTGACATTCATATTTAGCCGAAAGTTTTGCGAAAAAAATATTTCAAATACCTCTTGACAATGATATTTAGTCGAATGTGTTGTATAAAAAATTTCAGATACGTCTGACATTGATATTTAGGCGAAAGTTTTATATAAAACATTTTCAGATACACATGACATTGTTATTTATCCGGAAGTTTTGAATGAAAAAATTTTCAGGTCTGAAATTGATATAGTCGAAAGTTTTGTATAAAACATTTTCAGACACATCTGACATTGATGTCTATCGAACGTTTTGTATAACATTTTTCAGATAGAAATAACATTGCTATTAAATCGAATGATTCTATAAAACATTTTTCAGATACCTTTGGCACAGATATTTAGTGGAAAACTTCTGTAGAATATTTTACAGTTTAACGCGACACCATCGTTTATTTATTGACATCGAGGCGTAAGTTTCTATATCGTAAAACATTTTCAGTTATACGTAATAATAGCTTTCAAAATTCGTAAACATTTCACTATCCGACGTTCACGTTTACTTAATGACGAAAAAATTTCTAAAACATTACAACACATCCGATTCCAAAACTTATGACAGCCTAATTGTCGGTTCCAAGTCTTGTCTTGGTCGCGTAATGACAACAATGAAAGCATCTTGTCCCAACCTTGAACTAATTTCTTACTTGGAAAGTATAAGTTATAACTGTAATTACTGAATCTATATGTAACCTTGTACACTCACGGTTAATCTCCTGTTATGATTCAAGATGGAGAAGGATCTGACAGCAGAACACTAAAGAATCGTGTTTGAATTTTCCCACACCGGTACAGAGATTAAAACTGCACCTTGTTGCTGTAACACTGATCACTCTTTAGTCTTTACTCGGAAACAAATAGCGTACTGGCACTGCTTGCCGCTCACCGCTCACCGCTAGTCGCAATGCCGCATGCTGATATGCTGCTGGCTGTGCCCGCTCAGCTGCTAGCTGCTGCCTCCTGCATGCCACTGGACTTTCTTTCAACCTAGTTCGGAGTGGGGGATCCAGCTTCTATTTGCATTCCTTCCTCCCGTCATAACATTCACGTTAGTTGATTGATAGGAATAAATCGATTAGATCCTTCCTTTAAAGAATTATTTGTGTTTCAGAAAATTGGCGTTGTGTTCGAAATTATTAAAATAGTTTTTATTTACGCCAAGAATGTCGTTTTCAATTCTTTGTCGATTTCGCTGTCCTTAAAACATTGTTTTTTTAATGAATTTACAATTAAATTGTACTAATGTACAATTGTACTGAATTAAGACAATACGTTTTGAGAACGGATTTAATCCGAAATGAAAATATCCAAAAATCGAATTCCCAAGCTATCAAAAAATAACTGAATAACCTCAAAAATCAGTTTGTTACATTTTACTCGGATTTCGGTCATTTATAAATTAAGTCAGTGTTGCAAACTTTAAAAAAATTAATTTACGGTAAATCGAAAAACCAAAAATAAACCCTGATCGATGGCTGGTACAAAAATTGCGATCACTACACTAGGTATTCTATAACACACATATTTGTATACTTACGTATATAAATGTACAGTATATAAATTTATACACAAATTTTAAAGAAATGCCAAATGCTTATAACCTAAAATGTGGCTTTTTATAGTTAAAATAAAATTTCACAGTTATTAGATAAATAATTATATATTTCATTGAAAAAAAACAATATAAATAAAAAACATTTTAATTAATATTATAGTATTTTGTATTATTTGTATTACCGCTATTATCAGTCTGTTATTAGCTAATATTATTTTTTATGATAACGTTTTTATTAGGCCTATACGAAGTATTAAATAATATATTTTGAGAGATAAAGAAGTTAGTAAAATTCAAAAAAAAGTTATAAAAAAGGAGTGTTCGCTGTTTAGTCTGGGTTCTGTAAGCAGGTTCGAATATAATTACTACAGTTGACTTTACCGTGTGTTATGTCTACCCCAAGCATGCCATTAGTTTAACTGGCATAAAGCATAAAGTCAAGACGTTAAAAAAAAGAACATGAAAATTTAATGATTTAAGACGTCGAGAAGTATAACCGCTTTTTGAAGAAAAATGTAAAATTTTACATAATTCAAATCTCCCTTTATGGCACTAATATTATCCTTTACGGACTTTCATTCCCAGTGCGTGATACTGTGGTAATAAATGTTTTTTGTTCGTTCAGGAAAGAGTAAATAGTTTTGCTGGCACGCCATCACGCACGGAACACAAAAAATGAAGAAATATTTGGGTAGTAGCTCTACCATTTACAGCGTCGAATAATTTCCACAAGCGCTAATTGTACTCCCCATTATTCCTACAGCAAACCAGTGGACAGATATGACACAATACGTTTCGCAAAAAATATCTTACGGCAAACTTTAATTTGCTTTGCGATTTAATTGTTAAAAATATGACGAAGGGGCTACTTTACCTCGTTTGCTTTATTAATATCAATGATTTACTTTAATTTTGAATTGTTAAAAATATGAATAAACTTATGAGCTACTTTGTCGCTGTTGCTAGTTTGCTTTAATAATATCAATGATTTACTTTAATTTTGAACTGTTAAAACTGTGAATAAACTTATGAGCTACTTTGTCGCTGTTGCTAGTTTGCTTTAATAATATCAATGATTTACTTTAATTTTGAACTGTTAAAACTGTGAATAAACTTTTGAGCTACTTTTTCGCTGTTGCTAGTTATTAATATCAATGATTTACTTTAAGATTTAACTGTTAAAACTACGAATAAACTTATGAGCTACTTTGTCGCTGTTGCTATTTTGCTTTATTAGTATCAGTGGCTTTCAATAGGATTTAACTGTTAAAAATATGAAGAATTTTATGAACTATTTTGTCGCTTTGCCTTTTTTGCTTTAATAACATCAATGGTTTGCTTTAAGATTTCAGTATTAAGAATGTCCAGAAATATATGAACTAAATTTTGGTTTTAGCTTTTTTTGTTTTAATAATATCAATGATTTGCTTTAAAATTTTACTGTTAAAAATATGAAAAAACTGAAAAGCTGCTTCGTCTTTTCAATATTTCTCTCTTTTGCTTTAATAATTGGTAACACAGACTTTTTTAATAAATTCTTAAAAATAAAAATATTTTTTTTAATTTTTAATAATATATTTTTTTACTGTTGTTGTTTTGTATCAAAGTGTGAAGAAAAGTTTGAGATATTTTTCGCTGTTTAAAATTTGTTTTTTTGCTAAAAAGTATCAAAGAATTTGTAATGGTTATAAATGCGTATTTTAAACAATTTTTTTATTTTTTATAATTTGGGTTTTTATCATTGCACAATGCGAAGTATAATGAAAATATATAGAATTAATTTTTATCGTCCCGTTAGTTCCCAGAAATTATTTTTACTTGCATATTTGTCCGTATGTATAAATAAGCGCGATTTCAGTTTTCAAAAATTGTTATTTATCAATCGAATAATTTTTATTCGGACTCTTGCCGCTATTTTTCTTTCTATAGGCTATCAAAAAATCAAGACACGACATTTGGAAAGTGTGAATAAACTCTCGGGCTTAAGTGACTTATTTTAAACATAAAGGGGAAATTTATAGGCTATTTGTAACAAGAAAAGTTTTCGGCCAAAAAAGGCTGTCAAAAAATTCTTCGTTTAATTTAAAAACAGTCCAAATATCTGAGTAAACCCATGTCAAATTTGATCAAAATCGGTTATTTTTTAGTTCCCAAAACACACACACACACACACACACACACACACACACAAACACACACACACACACACACACACACACACACACACACACACACACACACACACACACACACACACACACACACACACACACACATTGGTTTCGATGTGGTAAAGCTCCGGTCAGTCTGCTGCGTCTCTGAACTGCGCACCTTACGGTTTTTAGTTCTAGTTCTAGCCGCAGATACTCCCTTTGCTTTAACCTTAACGTTAACGCTGATCCATCGTCCTCATTAGTCTAACTGACATAAAGTATGGACGTTAAAAAAAATAAATATAAAAATGAAAAACTAGAACATAAGATGCCTGAGAGTATGATCGGTCAGAATACAAACTAAAACTTTTACATGTTCAGAAAAAATTAAAAGTCCCAACTAAAACGAAAATGTCTACACTACACAATATCTGACAAACACCATCCCAGAAAGCGGTTGTGTTCTGGTCAACATAACGTGTATTTTTTCCTTCTTTTGGTTTTCAAAAATAGTGTTAGTTTGTATTTTTGACCGCTCAGGGTATTAACATTGAGCGTTTGCTCTAGTTTTAATATTTCTAACACGGGCCTAAGCACCTCGTGCTAAGTTTTAGTTTTTAAGTTTTGTGTTTTCAGTTGGGCACATGGGAGAACGCAAGTTGGTCCACAATCTCGAGTCGCCGTGTAGTCTATTGTTCTCTGTCAAGTGTCCAAGTGAAGGAGAGAACAGTAACACGAATAATCATAACGGCCAAAAATATCGATTTTGACTTAGTCCTGGCAAATAAGCGGTGCAAAAATATTTGCACAAACGTTTTCGCATTCAATGATTGAGAACGCGAGTTGGTCCACAATCTCGAGTCGCCGTGTAGTCTATTGTTCTCTGTCAAGTGTCCAAGTGAAGGAGAGAACAATAACACGAACATTGCATCATAACGGCCAAAAATATCAATTTTGACTTAGTCCTGGCAAATAAGCGGCGCAAAAATATTTGCACAAACGTTTTCGCATTCATTGATTGAGAACGCGAGTTGGTCCACAATCTCGAGTCGCCGTGTAGTCTATTGTTCTCTGTCAAGTGTCCAAGTGTAGGAGAGAACAGTAACACGAACATTGTATCATAACGGCCAAAAATATCGATTTTGACTTAGTCCTGGCAAATAAGCGGCGCAAAAATATTTGCACAAACGTTTTCGCATTCAATGATTGACAACGCGAGTTGGTCCACAATCTCGAGTCGCCGTGTAGTCTATTGTTCTCTGTCAAGTGTCCAAGTGTAGGAGAGAACAGTAACACGAACATTGTATCATAACGGCCAAAAATATCGATTTTGACTTAGTCCTGGCAAATAAGCGGCGCAAAAATATTTGCACAAACGTTTTCGCATTCAATGATTGACAACGCGAGTTGGTCCACAATCTCGAGTCGCCGTGTAGTCTATTGTTCTCTGTCAAGTGTCCAAGTGAAGGAGAAAACAATAACACGAACATTGTATCATAACGGCCAAAAATATCGATTTTGACTTAATCCTGGCAAATAAGCGGCGCAAAAATATTTGCACAAACGTTTTCGCATTCAATGATTGAGAACGCGAGTTGGTCCACAATCTCGAGTCGCCGTGTAGTCTATTGTTCTCTGTCAAGTGTCCAAGTGAAGGAGAGAACAATAACACGAACATTGTATCATAACTGCCAAAAATATCGATTTTGACTTAGTCCTGGCAAATAAGCGGCGCAAAAATATTTGCACAAACTTTTTCGCATTCAATGATTGAGAACGCGAGTTGGTCCACAATCTCGAGTCGTCGTGTAGTCTATTGTTCTCTGTCAAGTGTCCAAGTGAAGGAGAAAACAATAACACGAAAATTGTATCATAACGGCCAAAAATATCGATTTTGACTTAGTCCTGGCAAATAAGCGGCGCAAAAATATTTGCACAAACGTTTTCGCATTCAATGATTGAGAACGCGAGTTGGTCCACAATCTCGAGTCGCCGTGTAGTCTATTGTTCTCTGTCAAGTGTCCAAGTGAAGGAGAGAACAATAACACGAACATTGCATCATAACGGCCAAAAATATCGATTTTGACTTAGTCCTGGCAAATAAGCGGCGCAAAAATATTTGCACAAACGTTTTCGCATTCAATGATTGAGAACGCGAGTTGGTCCACAATCTCGAGTCGCCGTGTAGTCTATTGTTCTCTGTCAAGTGTCCAAGTGAAGGAGAGAACAATAACACGAAAATTGTATCATAACGGCCAAAAATATCGATTTTGACTTAGTCCTGGCAAATAAGCGGCGCAAAAATATTTGCACAAACGTTTTCGCATTCAATGATTGAGAACGCGAGTTGGTCCACAATCTCGAGTCGCCGTGTAGTCTATTGTTCTCTGTCAAGTGTCCAAGTGAAGGAGAGAACAGTAACACGAACATTGTATCATAACGGCCAAAAATATCGATTTTGACTTAGTCCTGGCAAATAAGCGGCGCAAAAATATTTGCACAAACGTTTTCGCATTCAATGATTGAGAACGCGAGTTGGTCCACAATCTCGAGTCGCCGTGTAGTCTATTGTTCTCTGTCAAGTGTCCAAGTGAAGGAGAGAACAATAACATGAACATTGTATCATAACGGCCAAAAATATCGATTTTGACTTAGTCCTGGCAAATAAGCGGCGCAAAAATATTTGCACAAACGTTTTCGCATTCAATGATTGAGAACGCGAGTTGGTCCACAATCTCGAGTCGCCGTGTAGTCTATTGTTCTCTGTCAAGTGTCCAAGTGAAGGAGAGAACAATAACACGAACATTGCATCATAACGGCCAAAAATATCAATTTTGACTTAGTCCTGGCAAATAAGCGGCGCTAAAATATTTGCACAAACGTTTTCGCATTCAATGATTGAGAACGCGAGTTGGTCCACAATCTCGAGTCGCCGTGTAGTCTATTGTTCTCTGTCAAGTGTCCAAGTGAAGGAGAGAACAGTAACACGAACATTGTATCATAACGGCCAAAAATATCGATTTTGACTTAGTCCTGGCAAATAAGCGGCGCAAAAATATTTGCACAAACGTTTTCGCATTCAATGATTGACAACGCGAGTTGGTCCACAATCTCGAGTCGCCGTGTAGTCTATTGTTCTCTGTCAAGTGTCCAAGTGAAGGAGAGAACAGTAACACGAACATTGTATCATAACGGCCAAAAATATCGATTTTGACTTAGTCCTGGCAAATAAGCGGCGCAAAATATTTGCACAAACGTTTTCGCATTCAATGATTGAGAACGCGAGTTGGTCCACAATCTCGAGTCGCCGTGTAGTCTATTGTTCTCTGTCAAGTGTCCAAGTGAAGGAGAAAACAATAACACGAACATTGTATCATAACGGCCAAAAATATCGATTTTGACTTAGTCCTGGCCAATAAGCGGCGCAAAAATATTTGCACTAACGTTTTCGCATTCAATAATTGAGAACGCGAGTTGGTCCACAATCTCGAGTCGCCGTGTAGTCTATTGTTCTCTGTCAAGTGTCCAAGTGAAGGAGAGAACAATAACACGAACATTGTATCATAACGGCCAAAAATATCGATTTTGACTTAGTCCTGGCAAATAAGCGGCGCAAAAATATTTGCACAAACGTTTTTGCATTCAATGATTACTGCAGAAAATCAGGTTCGGAAGCCGGACAAAAAACTGTAAAATAATAAGTTTTTCTTATTTTTTTTTAAAGTCATAACTCAGATCAGTGTAAGAAATTTTAAATAAAATGAAGTTAAATTTCATCAGTAGGCCTAAATAGAAAAATAAACCAGCAGGCGGTCGGTCACAATTTAATTTCACTTTTTTTTTAGTCTTGACACTTTATGCTTGTATGGCGAAAACATGAACAAAATCTAATGAACTAAGATTAAGTCGATGTTTTTCTTTTTTGTTTTGTTTTTAATATTCGGTTATGAGGGCGATAACTTTTTTTTTTATATAAATTAATTTCGAGCAAAATTTGATAAAAATCGTTAGAGCCGATTTTCGGAAATTTATATTTGTAACCAGAAAAGTTTTCGACCAGAAACGTTTTTCGAAAAATTCTTCGTTTAATTTTAAAGTAGTCGAAATATCTGGTTAAACCCATAAAAATTTTTATGAAAATCGGTTATTTTTTAGCTCGCGCGCGCGCGCACACACACACACACACACACACACACACACACACACACACACACACACACACACACACACACACACATCTATTTCTTCATTATGCTCAACTTTTAGGTTATGTTTAAAACAGCATAAATTTTCAGCTACAGAAGTAGTGGATCAAGGGTATTATCAACTTACTAATGTATTTACAAACGTTGATACCAGTATTTGTAATAGTCTAGTGCACGTTTTGTGGGTTAGGCCTGTATGAGTACATGTTCACTCAGTTACACTGTTATTAGTGATTCCCTTCATTGGAGTGAATGGCAAAGTCTAAACCTATGGCAAAGCTGAAGTGGACTAACACCTTTCTGTATTTGTATAATGGCTTTTTAACAATCTGTATAGCTTACAACACCTCAAAATACTTCCACTTTGTTATTTGTCTACTTTATAAATAGTGAACTGCTAACTAAATATAAGTGCTTTGCTGCGGTATTCTAATATGAATCGTTAAAGTCAATGAATAATGTTGAGGTTATGCTAAATCGAACACGCAATACATAATCAAATGGTCTATATATGAAAAATATAGAGGTTATGTTAAATCGAACACCCTATACACAATCGAATGATCCATAATTGGAAAATTTTAAGGTTATGTTAAATAGAACACGCAATACATCGAATGGTCTATATATGGAAAATTTTTAGGTTATTTTAAATAGAATACGCAATAATCGTATGGTCTATTGTATTTGTATAAAATTGTAGAGGTTATGTTAAATCGAATACCCAGTACACAATCGAATGATCCATATATGGAAAATGTTAAGGTTATGTTAAATAGAACACGCAATACATAATCGAATGGTCTATATACATACGAAAAATGTTGAGGTTATGTCAAATGGAACACGCAATACATAGGCTAATCGAATGGTCTATTATATTTCTATAAAATTGTAGAGGTTATGATAAATCGAATACCTAATACATAATCGAATGGTCTATATATGGAAAATATTTAGGTTATGTTAAATAGAACAAGCAATACATAATCGAATGGTCTATATACATACGAAAAATGTTGAGGTTATGCCAAATGGAACACGGAATACACAATCGAATGATCCATCATTTATGAAAAATTCTAAGATATATTAAATCAAACATGCAATACATAATCGAGTGTTCTATATATGAAAAATGTTAAGGTTATATTAAATCGAACACGCATACACAATCGAATGATTTATCTATGAAAAATTGTGAGGTTATATTAAATCAAAGACGCAGTACATAATCGAATGATATATTTATGAAAAATGTTGAAGTTATGTTAAATCGAACACGCAATACATAATCGAATGATCCATCTATTGATAACAGCAATTCAGTATTCAAGTAGACCAAACCACATAGTATACCGTAAGAGTTTAGTTCCTGCCGGCTTGCCTATAAGCTATGCAGCTACAATGGAATAAGTAATGTTGTAATTATACAATTCGATTTGACGAATGATATTGAAAAAACCTGACCCAGTACCTTAAAGTGAATATATGAAAAACTGTATGACAAGCCATGCAGTAATTTAAATTTATATTTCGGATAAACACACATAGAATATTTTTGATTTTATAAATAAAGAAAATATTAAAAACTGACATAGTTTTTATGCAATAATGAATGAATGAATGAATGACTTTCCAAGGTTACTATTGTACTGCGACCATGTAGATCGATGCACCCATTTCTATATTCTTGAGATGCACATTTACAGCGCATTCACCAATCCTAGTCGTTTCATATAGGCCCTACTCTAAGATTTAGAGAGAATTCAAGAAGGATAACTCCTCCACTTCTAATTGGCGACTTTCCAATTAATTATTGAGATATTCGCAGATGCTCTGCTAATTGCTTTTCAATTTCTCCCCCTTACTCTTGACCCTCATTACACAGGTTGTCCATTCGGTCAGCTTTTTGTTTTGCGTTGAGTCACTGCTCATTCTATTAACATTCTTACTCGTGGGAACATGAGTAGCTGGTAAAATTATATCGGCCTCCGAAGAGGCACGAACATATTGTAAGGTATACTGGTAGGTTGCTACTTATCCCAAAGCTCCGTTTTGTACATCATTAGGCCGGTGTCATACACTCCATCAGCACTGGTTAGCCAGGTTATGTAAAGTATTGAATGTGTGTGTGTGTGTGTGTGTGTGTGTGTGTCGCACGTGCGTGTCTTAAGTAGATAAATGAGAGTAGCAGGATGAGCTAGAGGTATAGTGGGATCACTAACCTATCAGCTGCTCATTACAGCTGCCTCCGCCAGAATTATTCAACCATACACACACTACCATTACATTTGAGGTTATATTCCAAACATACAGTCAGGAATGTAACGACATACGAGTTTCACACATCGATTGGCCAAACCAAATTTCATCGTGTATATTTGAATCGTGTAATTGTGTTCAGTGTTTGTGACATGTGTTTTCAATGTTTTGTTTAACTCTGTAACGACCTCGAGAGTGATATATTTGACATTTTGTATTAGACCTGAAGATGAAACAGTAAGGTTTCGAAACCGCGGTAGCCTTTAAGAGGTGAGTAAAAAAACCACTAGACGGAAGAAAATAGATCATAATCCTAATTATATAAATTATTCACAAAAAGAGACCAGCTTCCATGTTTTCTGCACTGCACAGAACGGGTCAAAATGAACTATTCTTTTAACTCCGCGAAATAGTTCCTGGTGAAGTATGTAGTTTGTTTAGTTCGTTCTTGCAATCAGCGCTCCTAACAGCTTCTTACGAAACTACAATACATAAACTGCAAAAATATGCAGAATAATCAAAGGCAACTATTATGTTCTCCAAGTAATAATGATGATTCGGCATACATGGCATTTTCGAGTACTGTGCAGACTATACTTACACAGTATAACTTACAGTTTGTTTATTCTACTAGTATTTAGTTCGAATAGTTCAGTAGTTCATTTCGTTCATTAATTAAATTCTATAATAGTTCGCCAACGAATGACTCAGTTTATTCTACTAGTATTTATTTCGATTAGTTCAGTAGTTCATTTCGTTCATTAATTCAATTCTATAATAGTTCGAACGAATGACTCAGTTTAATCTACTAGTATTTAGTTCGATTAGTTCAGTAGTTTATTTCGTTCACTAGGTCAATTCTACAATAGTTCGCCAACGAATGACTCAATTTATTCTACTAATGTTTATTTTGAGTTCAGTAGTTCATTTCATTTATTAGTTCAATTCTACAATAGTTCTTCAACGAATGACTCAGTTTATTCTCGTTTATTAGTTTAATTCTACAATAGTTCTTCAACGAATGACTCAGTTTATTCTACTAGTATTTAGTTCGATTAGTTCAGTAGTTCATTTCGTTCATTAGTTCAATTCTATAATAGTTCACCAACGAATGACTCAATTTATTCTACTAGTATTTACTTCGATAGTTTACTAGTTCATTTCGTTCGTTAGTTCAATTCTATAATATTTCGCAAACGAATTACTCAATTTATTCTACTAATGTTTATTTCGATTAGTTCAGTAGTTCATTTCGTTCACTAGTTCAATTCTACAATAGTTCACCAACGATTGATTCAGTTTATTCTATTAATGTTTATTTCGGTTAGTTCAGTAGTTCATTTCGTTCATTAATTCAATTCTACAATAGTTCTTCAACTAATGACTCAGTTTATTCTACTAGTATTTAGTTCGATTAGTTCAGTAGTTCATTTCGTTCATTAGTTCAATTCTATAATAGTTCTTCAACGAATGACTCAGTTTAATCTACTAGTATTTAGTTCGATTAGTTCAGTAGTTTATTTCGTTCACTAGGTCAATTCTAAAACAGTTCGCCAACGAAAGACTTAGTTTATTCTACTAGTATTTAGTTCGATTAGTTCAGTAGTTTATTTCGTTCACTAGGTCAATTCTACAATAGTTCGCCAACGAATGACTCAATTTATTCTACTAATGTTTATTTCGATTAGTTCAGTAGTTCATTTCGTTCACTAGTTCAATTCTACAATAGTTCGCCAACGAATGACTCAGTTTATTCTACTAATGTTTATTTCAGTTAGTTCAGTAGTTTATTTTGTTCATTAATTCAATTCTACAATAGTTCGCCAACGAATGACTCAATTTATTTGAAATCTGTCAAATGCAGTCGACAGCTGAAAAATTGGAATTTCAACGTAACAGACATACATTCAGTGAGACGGAAATTTGTTTTAACATCACTTTTGGCTTTTCTAATGCATAAAATGCAAAAAAAAACTATGAAGCGTAGGCCTACAGACAACCCATTTGGCTTCTAAACCTGGTGAAAATACCTCGTTTTAAAATAAACCATGCAATTTATATCAGGCATTGTTTTTTAACAAATATAAGAGTTTTTACTGAATCTGTCCAACCTAGTCCCAGTAAAAAAGCGGAAAAATATACCTTTCAATTTAACAGACAATAAATCAGACATTTCGAATTTCCTCCATTTTGTTTTAAATTGAAGGTTCCTTAAAATCTTGCCGTACATCTAATTAACAAAGAAAAAAAGTTTCATTTAAATGCTTAAAGCCATTTTCCAGTAAAAAAGCGGACGAATAGACTTTTCAATGTAATAATTAGATATTTTGAGTTGCCGCCATTTTGTTTGAAACTGAAATTATTCCTTAAAATCTTGCCGTACTTTCACGTAACAAAGAAAAAAGTTTCATATAAATGCGTAAAGCCGTTTTCCAGTAAAAAAACGGACAAAATAGACCTTTTAAAGTAACAGAAAAGTAAATCATATATATATATATATATATATATATATATATATATATATATATATATATATATATATAGAGAGAGAGAGAGAGAGAGAGAGAGAGAAAGAACAGTAAGTATCGAACTATATTATGCAAAATAAGTTCAAGGTATGTTTAACAGCAAAAGTTCCTAAATACAATACCATTAAAATGAGATATCAAAATATTTGTAGGTTAGTATATAGCGGAGTAATTTTTATCGCTATTTTATTATTAATTTTATATGGAATAAATTCAATATGGCTGACAAGGTTCACGTATTTTAATATAAGTACAGTACTAAGAATACAGAATATTTACTAAGTCCATTGTTGCAATTAAAAAGCGATACACTTAGAAAAAAGGATTCGGCCGGAAGGTTTGCAGTCACAAGGCTGGGGAAGAGAATGTCAGGTTTGAAGATATTCATCACGGTGACGGGAGTCTGTCTGTCTGACCCAGATTCGTGATCACTTGCTCATCCCCCGCAGCCCGCAGCCCGCAGCCCGCACCCCGCCTTGTACATTGCCCAACGACCTTAAGCCTAATTTGCCACTTCTCCGGGACCAGTTTCTTTCAACGACCTGAGCCTGACATAGGAAATAGATCCACTATTAATTTACATAAGTGCTATTCGATAAACAGAGATTACGTGTATTTTCATCTCCGTCTAATCCCCCTCCACTACCTACTGCCTACAACCTATCCCCTCCAACTTTGTTTTATTCTTGTTTATTAACATATTGATGTTAGAACGAACACTTTAATTCAAATTTAAAGCCATGAACTTAGAAACTTAACTTTGTTTTAATACGGCGTTTGGTCACTGGTTAATATTATCACTCGTTTACATTTCCATTTTAAGCGTTAACGAAGATGGATTCAAATAATTAAACGGAAAATATATTTTACATTTAAACATTCTTTAGAATCGAAAATATTTCTGTATGAAAATTTTACAATAAAACACATTTAAATGGGCACTGTTGCTTTAGTGATTAATGCTGCTTATAAGGCCCAATATTTCTCAGTTCCTCGGAGTCCAAGAATGTTTTTGAAGCGAGAATTTTTTTATCTTTGGCGAGAGGAGTGAGTAGAAAAAAATTCCGCCGGACGGAAGAATGTAACGGAAATTTGGAACGAACGAGCCAACGAATTTTGTTTATCTATTTCTGTCTCTTTCTTTTGCTTTCTCCTTTTCGGTTACACGCGTATTATATGAAAACGTTCTGTTGCTTTGGTTTCGGTATTTTTCCTTAGTTGAAGAACACGTGCACGTTGTAACAGTTTATAATACATTCGAAATTGATATAAACGTTTATAATAATTGTTGTTAATATTGCTAGTTTTTAACAACATAACCTGGAACTTACTATAGCCTATATCAGCTTTCAAGGAAATCAGCTGATCATTACAAATCAATATAAAACAACTGATCTGTTACTATAACTACAGTAAATAATATCAAAGCTAGGTTAACCTAGTTATTTATTTAAACAAAACAAGATATTTGTAAACATATCAAACTAGTTATATATTCAACAAAGATATCATTAACAAAATCCTGTAAAGCTTAAAGTAACAAAAGCACGTATCATTAATAGGGATACGTACAAAACTACATATATGGGATACGTACAAAACTACATATACGGGATACGTGCAAAACTATACGGGATACGTACAAAGCAATAAGAGATCTGTTCAAAACTATACGGTATGCATGCAAAACTATACGGTATACATGCAAAACTATACGAGATAGATGCAAAACTATATGGTATACAAGCAAAACTATACGGTGTATGTGCAACCTATACGGAATACATGCAAAACTATACGGTATACATGCAAAACTATACGGAATACATGCAAAACTATACGGTATACATGCAAAACTATACGGTGTATGTGCAACCTATACGGAATACATGCAAAACTATACGGTATACATGCAAAACTATACGGAATGCATGCAAAACTATACGGTAAATGTGCAAAACTATACGGAATACATGCAACACTATACGTATACATGTAAAACTATACGGGATACATGCAAAAATATACGGTATATGTGCAACCTATACGGAATACGTGCAAAATTATGCGGAACACATGCAAAAATATACGATAAATGTGCAAAACTATACGAAATACGTGTAAAACTATACGTGATACATGCAAAACTATAAAGTATATGTGCAACCTATACGGAATACGTGCAAAATTATACGGAACACATGCAAAAATATACGGTAAATGTGCAAAACTATACGAAATACGTGTAAAACTATACGTGATACATGCAAAACTATAAAGTATATGTGCAATCTATACGGAATACGTGCAAAATTATACGGAACACATGCAAAAATATACGATAAATGTGCAAAACTATACGAAATACGTGCAAAACTATGCGGGATACATGCAAAACTATACGGAATATGTGTATCCTATATGGAATACGTGTAAAACTATACGTGATACATGCAAAACTATAAAGCATATGTGCAACCTACACGGAACGCATGCAAAAATATAAGGTAAATGTGCAAAACTATACGAAATACGTGCAAAACTATGCGGGATATATGCAAAACTATATGGAATATGTACAACCTATATGGAATACGTGCAAACCTATACGTGATACATGCAAAACTATACGGTATATGTGCAACCTATACGGAATACGTGCAAAACTATACGTGAAACATGCAAAACTATATATTATACGTGCAAAATTATACGTGTTTCTGTCGGTAACTCACCGAATTCCACACGTGTACTTTTTTAATTCGGATGTCAGTCCGTTTGTGTGCTCTTAGCTGGTGGGTAAACTACTTGATTGCTATGGAAACTCGGCATGCTGGTTTGGTTTGTCCATATCTCGGAGGTATACTTTTAATTTTGCAAAAAGAAAAACAGTTTGTTGAAGCTAATTTTTGGGAAAATAGGTATAGGTTTTAAAAAGTCGATCTTGATCAAATTTCGCTCAAATGTATCCATTTATTATTATAAATAAATAAATAATTGTAGCCGAATTGCTATAATCATCCAAATAATATGCATGCGTCGTTATTTTCCAAAATATACGGTTTGGAAGTTATTAAAAAATGAAGAATCAGCAGATTTTTTTAAAATTGGTTCGGATTTTGCTAAACTTTGGTTCACATATGAAAATTTGTGGCTGGAGTGAGTGTTTCAAATTTGAAATAAAGGAAAGTTATCAAAAATCAAAGCTCCTAATAGCCTTATCCCCTGACTGTCTTTGTGATTTTTTTGTATTTACTCTCGAATAGTAATATTCTTTTATTTAAAATCTTGAGCAGTGATTTTAGCTATGATTATTCATACATTAAAAAAAAATTTGAGCAAAATCTTACAAGCTGATTTTGATAAATTAGTCCGTTTCTCGATAGCTTCCAAATCGGATTTTCGGGAGGAACAATTAAATGTGAGGAAGTTAGTACCTTATTTAACCCTTTACCTTCGTTACCTTTCATATTCAATTGAAGCTTCATAACGTCATAGCTTTAGTAGCCTATTGCATTTTATGAGCTTCAGCCTGTCAGAGACTTTCATATCTTTATTTTATAGTCTTCTGTTAAGGTTCGAACTTTCCTTTTTGCAGGGATTTTCATAATCTCCTTGTAACTTTGCAATTATGGTTCATGCGTCAATGTACACATAATATTACCGATTTATTAAATACTAACCTAAAAAAAATTCGACTGCAAGAGTGCGTTTACCACTGACTGACCTACTACTCACATACTTAACAAAAAAGGCTTAGGAATTCGTATTCGTGTTTGTCTGTGTCAACGTATTCCTTACCGTATTTTTTTTTAATGTCCATACTTTATGCCAGTTTGACTAATGGGAACAGCTCAGTGTCAACGGGGAAAAGCAATGGGAGAAACTGCGGCTCGAACTAAGAATCTTTAGATGCACGGTTGAGTGACGCAGTAGATTGACTCATGTTTTAGCCACTTCGATCACAGAGCCCTCCTTTCACTCGTAATCGATGTAAGCAATCCCTATAAAATTTGGCGAAAATTGTTTTGGCAGTGTTACGAACCAGAATAAATATAAGGGTTAATAACAAAAATATTTATTGGTGAAATATTAAAACAAAAATATATTTTTTTTCTTTTATTTAAAGTGGCTATCATTTCAAACTATAAGTTATACGGATTCCAAATATATACAGTTTTTTGGATAATTTACGAGGTGCTACGAAAACGTTCGGGGAATTTGAATTTCGCGCGCGAACCATTTGTAGCCTATTATGACCTGCTACCGATGAGTGTGCCAACAGCTGTGACGGTGAAAGACCGCATTCTTGAGTTTCGTGCGTTTGTGTAACGTTTTGTTTTGATGCGGCGATTTTTTAAACCTGTGTAAATTTAACGAGCAAAGAACCAACATCAAATTTTGCTTCAAGCTTAAAAAATTCTGCAAAAACTCGATGCAAACTTGTGCAAGCATTTGGTGACAACGCTATGAGTCAAAGTAAAACGTTTTTGTGGTAAAAACGCTTTAAGGATGAACGAGTCTGCTGATGACGATGCTGAGTTAGCAGAACCCAAACTTCAGAAGTCAAGTGTTCATATCCCTTACCTCTAATTTCGACATGTTATACAAAAAAAATCTCGAATCATTTATAGATCTAGTTTGGACCAAACCAAAATACGTTTTTGGAGGTTTTTTGATGTCTTTTACACTTTTGTATTTATAGATGTAATCAAAACCGTTTTTTTTTTTTTGAAAAATCCCCAACAACTTTAAAAAAGTCTTTTACACCCCTCGACCTTTTGTTGGGCCCAAGCAAGTGGAACACGATCCAAATATCAATTTATGTTTGACCATCAATACGTTTCAGAAAGAACTCTTAAATCTTACTCTACAAGCAGTCACTGACTGATTAATGCGATTTGGGGGGGGGCGGTTGGTTAGATGATTCAAATTACAAGATGACCTCCCTGGGGGATGAGCATTTTTGAAATAATACCTTAAAAAACTAGCACTGTTAAGCTGTTTTGAGACTTAAAACAGATAAAATAAGTGTAAAGATTTACTCCATTTTAGTCAAAAAAATCACTTAATTTTTTTAGATTCCTATTTTACAATCCTTAATATTACTTATAATGTCGCTCATTATGAAACACAAATTCTACTTAAGAAAACGTGCTTTTTCTTCTTTCCTCTCTTCTCAATATTCCTGTCCGTAATTTTTTATGTTTAGAAGCAATTACTCCCGTTACTTTACTTTTACCGTTAACGCTGATCCCTCGTTCTAATTAGTTTTGATCAATTTTAGAGTCGAGAAAAATCTTTCTGCTGTTGCAGTTAAAACGGAAGAGAAGAAAGAACCAACATAAAATGTCTAATTGTTTAACCACTTCTCACCCTCAGTATAAACGTTAAAAAGTGCATAAATGTACAAACGGACAAAATTTCATGTACATACAAAGTTGAGATTGGGATTATGTGACGAGGTTCACAGACCTCAGATGCCGCCTTTACTCTTTTCTTCGAAGTTACACATATACTTCCATTTTATGGAAGTAAAATAGGATCTTTTACATTTTTTAATTTTATTTCTTTTGTCTCGGAGGGGCGATCGCTCCTTCGCCTCCCATCTTTAATCCGTACTTGCAAGCCTTAATGGCCGACGTTACGTAAGTCAGTCGATTCTTGTTAATATGTACAAAGTACGATTTTTTTGAAATTTTTGGACGTCATATATTTTTGCATTTATAGACCTAAACAAAAACGTTCTTTGAAAAATTCACCAACAAATTTAGAAATTTTGTTTACACCGTTTGAGCTTCAGCAGTGTGGGCACAAGTAAGGTCAACACGATTCAAATATTAATTTATGTTTAACCATCAATACGTTTCAGAAAGAGCTCTTAAATCGTACGCTACAAGCAGTGCAGTCCGCATCGCCGTGACATTGCAGACGTTACGGATATTAGCCGATCCATTCTGGTTACGCAGCTTACATTTGAAACAAGCCTTCAGCAAGTGCTTTGAAATTTTTGCTTTGACCATTTTGTTTTTACCTCGATAAAGTAGGTCAGCTTAATTGGAAGTGCGTGATGTTTTGCATCTCCAAGCCACATAGTTGAACTGTTTGCTTAAAAATTAAACAGGCCTAAATCGAGTCCTCTGATCAACTGGTCTCACTACGCCCGTTATTTACCATCACCTGAACACAGGAAAGCTCGAATAACCTTGTGACAAACTATCTGAGGTTTGTCTGAGCGCATGAATAAACCCTCCGACTGTCATATCACTGGGACCAGATGAGCAGTTCAGTAAACATCCATTCTTCTACTTTTAGAGGCAGAAGTAGGAGTGGAGTGCTACCATAAGAACGCTTCCTTTTTGCATGAGTGAATATTAAACCTTCAGGGAAGGGGGGGTTATTCAAGTAAAGTTTAGTGTCTTTCCCAAATTATTTTCGTAGTATTATACCCGTTCTTGTGATTTCTGATTTTAAGGATCAAGTTCGTCTTGGTGTTCGTGTGATATTTAGCTTTTACATCAATGCCAGGATCAGAATCTGTTCTCTGACTCCCGACTGACATCAGCTCTTCTAACCTGTCATAACTATAATGGCCCTGGATTTGACGAGGTCGGTTAGCCTGTTTAGAATGATAAGCATTATGTGAGCGCTTTCTGATGGTGACATCTTGCGGCAGAGCAACTACAGTTAAGTAAATCATAGTATTATTTATTTTCTCAAACTTGTCCCCCAAGTCCTTGACCTTGCAGCGTTCTTAGCGGCAGTTAGTTCAACTACTTGGACTTTAGATGCTGATATCGAGCACGCTTTTTATAACGATGGTTGTACTTTTAGCCCGTTTATATTCAATGGTGAGAGTACGAGGTAGAATTAAGGTGGGGTCGCTAGGACCATCAGCTGCTCCCACTGGACCTGCACATGGCATGAGTGACACTGAAGTGCATTCATTCCTTGGTTGATCAAACTGAACGGACGTTCGTGGAACAATTTATTGGATTTTATTTATATTTATTAATTGCTTGAAAACAATAACATTAATAATTTTAATAATTTAATATCAAGTAGGCTTGTAATTTTTCAGTCATGGCTACATTTTGAAGCGTGCTAATTGAATTAAACCATTTAACTTTCCACTGAAATTAAACTGCTCAATGTCTAAATATTTTCGGTCATCCTTTAAAATTTTATCGGTATCTGTATTCATATAACATATGATTCTATGCGCAAACGTTTGACGTTACAATACTGTAAAATCGGATTAATTTAGTTCTAGATTATTAGTTTTGAAATTGTAATTTTAATTGTGTGATTTATTCTAAGCGGTATTTGAATTATTTTTGTTGTTAATGTACTAAATTCTATTTGCCTTAAATAATGTTTCATAGATCGTCCTTAAGCCTTCACCTTACTTTTGATGTACACACACACACACGCACGCAAATATATTTTGTTGTTATTGTTATTTTAAGGCGAAAAGCACATGGACGCTATTATCGCCTCCAAAAATGTAAGTGTGTAAAAAATGTAAATTAAAACACACGTACACGCGCGCGCGCACACACACACACACACACAAACACAAACACATAAATATATTATGTTGTTGTTGTTATTTTAAGGCGAAAAGCACATTAAGGCTATTACCACCTCCCTAAATGTAAGTGAATGTATAATGTTAAAGTCGTAAGTGTAATGTTGTAAGTGTAAGTGTGTGTGTTAGACTCGGGTACCGCGAGGGACGTCTAAATCCTCTCAATAAGTGCAGATAGTCTGCACTCCCCTGCGGGGCACACAAATATATATATATATATATATATATAGGATAAATAAATACACACAAATAAAGTATATATAAATCCTAACAACACATGAAAAAGTTATCTAGGTTTCAAGAGCGGAGCTTATTTCAGATCTCGGGTCTCGGTTTTACCATTGAGTGAGCTGTTCTAATAGCTCACTTTTCCAATAGAAATTAGCGAATAAGGACAGTAAAATGTTGATGGTCCCAACTTAATAAATGTTTTATCGGTGCTACTTTTGACTTAATGTTTATTTCTAGTCATTATTTGTCAGGTTATGTAACAAATACATGCAAAAAATTGTAATTTACCGTTATTTATACACAAAAAAAATCTTTTACAGTCTTACTGACCGAGTGAAAATATATCTCTTTCAACTTTACCGTATAGCATACGATTTGTGTTTGTTGCTCAGTGTTTGTCGAAATGATTGATCAATTGTTCAGAAATTTATTACAATTAAAATAAACACAAACACACACACACACACACACACACACGCACACACACACACACACACACACACACACACACACACACACACACACACACACACACACACACACACACACACACACACACACACACACACACACACACACACACACACACACACACACACACACTCACTCTCTCTCTCTCTCTCTCTCTCTCTCTCTCTCTCTCTCTCTCTCTCTCTCTCTCTCTCTCTCTCCTCTCCCCCTCGCTCACTTTCTTCCTTTCTCATTTTCTCATTCACTCTCTCTCCCCTCTCCCTCTTTCTCACTCACTCTCGCTCATTCTCTTCCTCCCTCACTCACTCACTCTCTCTCACTTGCTCACTCTCTCTCAGTCCTTCCCTCTCTTATAATTTTCAATGTAATTTAAAGACGCAAATTAATGCAGATTTTAAATATGGTTATGGCGGTAAAACCAGATATTTAAAAAAAATGTATGGTAAAAAATCTGTGATGCTTTCCTTTTTATAAATTTGCTTACATCACGTCAGACGCGTGTCGCTTCAAAGTCTACTATTTTTAAAACTATAATAGTAAATTAACGCAACTGAACTAATCGGCCCTAACATTCGAGAATGCAGGCTTAATTACGTGTTATCGTTTCAAATTATCAGGAAACTGCATTACTCTGTGCTGTTTAGTGAAAACCAATTAGAACGCACGTTCGATAATCACAATCGTCACTTTTACAATCGATTGTTCAATTAAATTTGCAACCACAAAGCACGCACAGCACAATGAAAGTGTAACTGGACAATTGCAAGTCCATCGACTCATTATTTTTGCACCACGCAATGTTTCCTCATCAAACAACCGTTTTATCGTACTTTTTATTACAAATCAGTTTGGAAACGATTAACAGGTTGATTCACTAAAACAATATATTCTGATTTATTTTTTTAGGCCAACAATAAACTTTTAAGTTATAAAATTTTACAGTTGTTATTATTAATATTATTATTTTTGTTTTGTTTTGTTTTGTTTTTTTTGTTGTTAGTAACAGTATAAATATATATTTTTTTAATAAACGATTTATTATACAAAAAGTATCACGACGGTTCGTACAGTATTTAAAGTAGTTACTTAAGTTTATTTTATTTACTCACCATATTTTGACGGAGTTTCTCCAAAAGTCGATCCATTTTAATAAGTAGCACTTATACTCACTATAATAAAAACATGGGTTGTATTCAGCGAGAAGTTACATACGTATAGCTTATAGCTAACTCGTCCTGCGAGCTGTCTATTGTGCCTTTTAGAAGGGGTAAAATCGATTCCATTTCTACAGCCACGCCTATACCTTGCAACCAGGCGCTGGAGCGGACTCTATTGTAAGTTTACATCGGTTGCACTTGTACACAACTCATTTTATGACGTTTATATTCTTCCAGTCAATTTAAACTGTATCAAATCTCCGTATATTGAATTACTGGAATTCATAATTTTATTCGATATATAAGAATACGACTAAAACATTCAAAATACGCAGATGTCTTGCTGACATGATAGAAGCGAATTACAAAAAAATAACAATATGAATATTACTTTAATAACTGAGTAAACGTTACCTTTGTACGGCTAAACATATAGGCTATAGTTCCACCGGACCTGTTTCAATAACTGTGATTTCGGGTTAGAAGACTGTCCTCTGTTTGTATTTTTCATATTACAAGTTTGTTTCAATTAATTAAATATTGCTTTTGTAAGAAAGGCGTATTTGTTACACTCATAATGTTAAGCGTTATCATTTCGATACGTATTAAAATTTTTTTTTAATTCGCGGGACTTTTTTTTAATTAACTACGGACACGTGAAGTTCGGGTAAATATGCAGTGTCGGTAATCTCGATATTTCGGTGGTTTTTTTTCGCTAAAACGCATTACTACGTGGCTAACAGCAATAATCCAAAATATAAAAGCGCGGAAATTACCAAAAAATCGAAAATAAAAATAATCGACATAACCTCAAAATTGTTACCGCGCGAAAGTAACGTGTTTTTTTCGTTAAACGATAAAAAAACCTTTAGTAAAACAAAATTTCAAGGAACTGACACGGTTAGGGGTGAAGAACCTGATACGGTTGTTAAGTGAAGAACATAAATGACACGGTTGTTGGGTGAAGAACCTATTTAATTAAACGGACGCCATTTTAACAACGTTTTCACTACTAGAACGAACTAAGTAATATGTATTAAGTAATGCCTGTTAGAATGTGATAACGCGCATGAGCAGTAAGTCGGTGCAGGAAATCTAATGTTTCATGCAATGTAAACAACAATGACTTTACAATAGAGTTCCGCAAAAAACAGCTTAAAATCGTAAGTAATCTTTAATTTCCGTGGGTGAATTTGTGTTAATGGGATAATAAAGTAGTCTATATAATAAAAAAACAAATATTCAAAAATCACTATTTAAAAAACAACCTACACTGTATAAATACTGAAGTTTGAATTGTCCGAGTTTTACTGAATAATTGTAAACAACTAAACGTATTTTCAAATCTCTGTGGAAGTTGGACACTGATGATGTAAAAAAACCGAATGTGTATATAAGAAATGCATTCGTTTAAGCTTTAGGCCAAATTTTGGGTGCTTTTAATCCATTTTTCCAAGAAATGCGTGACAGGACTTTGTAGGGAAATTATTTTATATTTCAAGAATATCATCTACCTCAGTCAATTTCTTCGCTGTTTTTCGATAAAACCTATTCGTAAAAAAGATGAAACAAGCTCAGAATTGCCATAGTTTTTAATCAGTAAGCTACATTTCTACAGTGGTTTTATTACACGTAAGATGACATGAATTTTTTTCGTAGATTGGTTTGTCATTATTATTGTTCGTTCGGACATTTACCACAATTTGTAAACATGCTAACAATACACGGCGTTTCGAGAATAGATTAGCTGTCGTTCTTAAGTGCTTGATTTAAAATATAAACTTAGTACACAGATAAGACTATATGATTTTTTTTTATTTTAAGGCGAAAAACACGGTTATTATCGCCTCTCTAAATGTACGTGTGAGTGTAAAGTGTTAAAGTCGTAAGTATAGTGTGTGTTAGACTCGGGTACCGCGAGAGACGTCAAAATCCTCTTAATAGGTGCAGCTAGTCTGCACCCCCCTGCGGGGGTAAGACTATATGAACAGACCTATGTTAAAACTAAGAACAAAATTCAGACATTGTGTATTGTGTCTGTATTAAAAAAAATGACACTAAATATCCGAATAAATAGTAACATGATTTTTTTTTTAATTTAAAAAAGGAATAACTTGCCTTACAATGTTTTTTTTATTTTCTTGAACAGGCCGTTGGTTCATTGGGTAAAATGAACTTAAAATAAAATACATTTTACTAAAAGTAATACAAAAAATAACCATTTTAGTAGGTTACAAAAAATCGTCTACTTTATAGAACTTCGCTATTAATACAAATAAATACTAAGACAAAATATTAATTAATTAATATTTGTATTCTTTATATAACTTTATTAACGTCATATTTAATCTATTTTTTCTTCTTTTTTTTAACGTCCAACTATAGTGCACAATTGGGCTAATGGGATGATTTATAGCGTATGAATAATGCCAAGCCCTGGCTGGGAATGGAACCCGGGTCCTTGGGGTGAAGCCCAGTACGCTATCAACTAGGCTAAAAAAAACACACCAAATAAAAACAAGTAAAAAGTTCCTCGTCAAGTTTATAATTAAAAAAATTCTGTTATTGAACCAAAAATAAAAATCATGTATCACGTTTTTTCTCCCTTTTTGATATCAATTAAAATAAATTGTTCAAAAAAACGACATAACCTAAAACTTCTTAAAGCTATCAGCTGTACAATGAAATCAGCTGATCGTTACGAATTAATACAAAACAACTGACCCTTTACCATAACTACCAGTATAAACATTAAATCAACGATTGATTTCATATATTTAAATTTGTCAAACTTCTTCGTAGTTTCCGTAGTGTAGTGGTTATCATGTGCGCCTCAAGGTCCCCGGTTCGATCCCGGGCGGAAACAGGAAATTTTAGTTATAATCAATTTAATATGAGACTTGCGACGCGCAAAATATACTATTACAATATAAACTTGTGCACTCGCGCCACGCAAGATCAAACATGACAGCCCTAAAACATAAAACACGTTAAAACTTGTTAAATCAAATAAAATTTAGCCAAGAACCAACGATATACCTGCTTACTCAGTTTACTGAGAAATATCAATCTTCGCACCTGACCGCGGCGTGCCTTTCTCCGTCAAAATCGCTTCTGATTTCAGTCGCGGATATATTTCATAAACAGATATATGAAATGTGCTTGGGTCAAGCAGTCTCTCAAATTAAATATTTTGTGTGAATTTATACGTATATGTAGAATTGTTCTATGTGAATTAGTAAGGGACAGATAAGTTTTAATAATGTAAGTGGCCTCCTTAATCATTGTGGTTTTTGGTTTCGGAATTAATAGTAAAGTTTAAACTCAAATGAGTGTATGGTTCAGGATTAATAATCTGATGATTTTATATCTGCACTAATATTTTTGTCAATACATTGAGGTTAGGGAACGACATAGATGAACATCACTGTCATTGCAGTGAGTAATGAGGAACAGCAAGAGGGCACACGGCCGATTTTACTAGGATTTCTTTAGGATTTTAGAGAACTTGGATGAAAATATTTTTAAAATTTTTCACAACATAGATACAAAACACTGAAATCGGTAAATCTTTGGGCTGTTTATTGCAATGTTATAATTGTAAAGGCACTTATTTTTATTGCGTGTACGGATTAAAAGACAAATGAAGTAATGACGAATTAATGGCGCGATCATTAATGAATATTGGATAAGTAATTTAGACTGTAGAAGCATCAATGTTCCAACTTTAATCATATTTTATTTTCTCCCGGTTTTAGCAATTTAATAATTTTTAACATATATTATTTACTTCTATGTAAAAAGCAGGTACTGTAACCATGTCGAATAAAATGAGTCATCCTTGATTTAAAAGTGGTTAAATTGTTTAGGGTGTATGTGCGTAAATGTTTGAGCTTTTCCAATTCTATTGCTGTTTATTTGCAATTTCACTATATTAAACTAACTTATTTTGCAGTTCTTTATGCGAAAAGGTCATCCTGGAAGGATAACAGATAAAACGTGTGATAGTTGATTAAAATCGGTTCAGTAGTTTAGTCTGTAACGTGTCAATGTTGAAGAACGATAAAATGGTGAAAAATTCCATTTTTAAATCGGTTTTCTACGTTTTTACTCTACTTAATATCAGAATTTTATTTTTGATTCTTACCATTTCGTCATGCCCCTTAAGGTATTAGTATTACCAACCCTACAAGAGTTTTTGTTTTTAAGCTACGGACACTTGAAAACTGCTAGCTATCACCTCCAGTATATATACCTCAGTCACCGGCAGCTTAGCTGACTGAGCGGGATGGAACGCTACTGCTTTTCTTGAACTAGTTGATTAAAATCGGTTCAGTAGTTTAGGCTGTAACGTGTCAATGTTGAAGAACGATAAAATGGTGAAAAATTCCATTTTTAAATCGGTTTTCTACGTTTTGACTCTACTTAATATCAGAATTTTATTTTTGATTCTTACCATTTCGTCATGCCCCTTAAGGTATTAGTATTACCAACCCTATAAGAGTTTTTGTTTTTAAGCTACGGACACCTGAAAACTGCTAGCTATCACCTCCAGTATATATAGACTGCAGCAGCTTGGGTGACTGAGCGGGATGGAACGCTTCCGCTTTTCTTGATAACTGGATTATTATATACTGAAATTTTGTCATTGAAACAATCCACTAAGAAACCAACAACATGAGATAAAAGTTTATAATACTTTTTTAAAGACTGTTAAATTTTTAACCCCAACAGGCTTTATTGTTAGTTGATATGAACAAATATTATCCTAAAATTTTTTATATTTAATAAATTAACACTGACCGCCATAATATTCTTTATGTTATAAAAATCTGTTTTAACCATCGCAATGAGCGTTAAAGTGCATATAAAAATCATTTTCAAGATTTAAAGTTTTTCAGAATTAAATGTGTCAGCAGAACAAATTTTTAAAAATCTTCAGTAAAGTTTTCTATCATTTCAGTTTCAACCAGTCATTTTTTTACATACAGTGCTTATTTAAGGGTACTATTACTTCAATTGTTTAAGAGTACTGTTATAGTACTTGTTTAATTGTACTGTTACAGTACATATTTAAGGGTACTGTTGCAATACTTGATTAAGGGTACTGTTACAGAACTTATTTACGGGTACTGTTACAGTTCTTGTTTAATTGTACTGATACAGTACTTATTTAAGGGTACTGTTGCAATACTTGATTAAGGGTACTGTTACAGAACTTATTTTTTTTTAACGTCCGACTATTGTGCACATTTGGGCTAATTATAGCGTATGAAAATGCCAAGCCCTCGCCGGGAATCGAACCCGGGTCCTCGGGGTGAAAGCCTAGTACGCTATCTACTAGGCCACCGAGGCGGCTATATATATTAAGGGTACTATTACATAAATTGTTTAAGAGTACTGTTACAGTAGTTATTTAAGGGTACTGCTGCAATACTTGATTAAGGGTACTGTTACAGAACTTATTTAAGGGTACCGTTACAGTACTTGTTTAATTGTACCGTTACAGTACTTGTTTATTTGTACTGTTACAGTACTTATTTAAGTGTATTTAATAAATAGCATAGACCCTACCATTATTTGTGTCTGCATAGTTTAACAGGTTTTATAAACTAACATGCTAAGAGTAATAAGAATTGTTTATGTTATTGCAGTTTTAATATTTTTAATTACAAAATTAAACTCAATATAAAATAAAGCTTTTACAATCTACTTTTTAAATTAAATTGGAATCCATCGGTTTGGTGATACAGTAATGGCAAAAATTTACTCTAAAAAAACAATTTAATTCTTTTGAAAATGTGGTTTCACCAGAATTATTTTTGTAACGTACATTCATTCTATGCAAATGTGGTATCAAATAGTCATTAACTATACAATCAGATGAATGATGTACTTTGTGCTACAAAACGAAATCTATGATGAATAGAAACCACCTGATATTAAGTAGGCTAATAGATTTGGAATGCTGAAGGCGGATTGAGAATTGACTAGTGCCCGAAGTTGCCATATGAAATAAACAATAACAAAAGCAAAGGGTGTGTATTTTTTCTGACACACAGACCTCAAGATTTCATTCATTGAACAGAGTCTATTTATACTATTCGAGATTTCATAACAATATTCAAAACCCAAGAATCCACTAGTCAGAAAAATTTGCAGTTCAGTTAAACATTAAATCCACAATATTTCAACGGTATTGGACTAGAGACCTTCTGAGTATAAAAAAAGATTAACTGAAAATAAAAACAGTCACAGTAAATGTCACAGATATAATAGAATTGAATTTTCCAAAACAAGATAAATAACAATACATAAGTGAACTTTTCAATATACAAATATATTTACATTTTATAATACAGCAACAAAAATGATAATGTACTGTCCGCTATAAATTCATAAATTTTTTGTTATATAATTATAAATCTGATTTTAATAAAATTATAAGTATAAAAATCTACATGAATTAGAATTTTAAGTTTTCATTATGATGGTGAAATCAGATTTTAAAAGATTGCAAAATAAAAAATGTTTAGGGCATATTTTTGTCATTATTATTAAACCATCTGTTTCTAATTTAATTTAAAAAAAGAAATCATAAAATATTTATTATGTTTTCAAATTTGAGGCTTTAACTATGTGGAACTCAAACATAGTAAGATTTATAAATAAAAACACAGTTTTAATCCATTACAGAGCTTTATTACTCACAAGTGATTAGTGGATTAAACCTGCTTATAAACCAAATTATATTTTGACTTTAATTATGCTATTAAAAATTTCAAAACTTTTTTTAACATAAAACATTCTTATTAGGTTAGTTTATAACCTAATAAACTTCGACATAGCTGTCGAAAGTTACAAAACCATATAAACTCAAATAATGGTATGCCATTTTACTCTTGAATAGGTCTAAAAATGACTGGTATTAAAAAAAATGTGTAATGACAACATTTTAAACTTTGATTAACTTTAAATGTACTTTATATTAATTCTAAATTTATGATTAATAAAAAGAAATTATTTTTTTATTAATAATAAATTTTGTAACAAAAATTAAAATTGTATATATTTTAGAACTACTTTCCACGTTCATTAAGCATGATGATTATGCATTCTGTAACAGTCTAAAACTTCAATTGTAATTTCACAATGTTTGTATTATTCAAAGCCAAATAGATTTTCTGTCATTAACAGAATATTAAAAATATTTGTTTTGTACAGATTTGTATATGCATAAATACTACATAATGTAGATTTGTATATCTGTAATTACATTTTAACTGGATTATAAATTTCTAACTTTGTCAAATATAATAGCAACTTTGAACAAGCAACATTTCAAAAGCAAACATTTTTTTGATAGTGGACAATCTTGTTCATCTCAAGCATGTAACAATATATTAATAACAAACTTTTAACTTTTTAATAAGGGACTAAAACACTAAGTTTTATAACTCATCAGTGGGTTATGACTTTCAAGCCAGCTTCTTCAAATATTACTTTAAAAAAGTGATGAACCAATATTATCAAAGTTGATGATGGCCATTTTTTTAAATGTCCAAGCAAAGATTATTGGTTGCTAAAAACTCTGATTCAAGTTTTTTACTGATGAAAGTTTGGAAAATAGACAATGGATACAATCTGGGGCATAATAATTTTTAAAAAACCAGACAAAGATTTTCAAAATTGGTTATACAAATAAATTTGTTAAAATAATTCTTTTTTAATATAATCTTATATTTTTCTAAAATATTGATATTATATAAAGACTCATAGCTCAAATAAATGTTAATCATTAAACTGAGATAAACCATTTTGGTTTGAGGTTATTATTTTAAAATTTTTGTTTCTGAACTTGCAATAATTCAAAATTTGGTGTGCACAATGACTTTAATTATAAATCTTCATGATATAAAACAATAATCACTCAATAAAGAAAACCTAAAAGGTTTAATTTATCTAAATTAAGTATACATTTTCATAATAGTGATCGAAATCTGCAAGACAACTTGATAAATTAAAACTCATTTATTGTTCTAATTCACTGTTAATTTTGTATTTTTTATAGTACTTTTTAAAATGCATCTCTTATTTTTATGTATGGATTGAGTTAATCCTTCCATTATATACCATTAAAAATACAATTATATACACACAAACTATAAGTTTGTTTGTAAAGTATTAATAAAGTAAGTGTATGGATTATTATTTGTATATGATGATATAACTTAGACCTACTAATCCACACAGGCCCAGTTTTACACAGAAAATGACTATTCAAAGAAAAATAGTAACTGTGACATGTACCTGTTACTGTACATGTCTTCTGACGTGATAGAAATTAATTTCCAAGGGTATTTTCTTTATCTTACTCTTTTGTAATTTTGATTTCAGCATTTTCTGGAAATATTCAAAGAAATCTCTTTATGTATATATTCAAATTACATTGAAAACACGAAAGTGAATCGTGACTTATTTTTAAAAAAGCATTTTAATTTCAAAGAATTTTGAAAAATAAAAATTCTAATCAATGCAGTTTTTAAGCTGACTACAATGGTGAAATCAGGTATTCCTAAACAAAAAAGTTATGAATTTTTAAAGGTTTCAAATGGCCACCATGTTAATAAATTTTGATGATTAATGAACTTGTCCAAGCTATGAATAAAAACAAACAATTTTTATGCCACGTTTGAATCAAACCGGACCAAAATTGCAAACATAAGCACACTAACACACACACATCTGTATTAGTATGCTTATGTTGCAGTGTTACAAAGTGCTTCAGGAAGAAATGGAAAGAATCGCAGGGTGAGTTGCACCAGTGAAAATACTAATATATACATGAGTCTGGAAACACTTAGATAGCGAGTTATAGCTTGTGAAAACTTTCCTGGAAAAAAAAGGGAATTAAGCCATACTCAAACTCTAGGAACCTAAATTAAGAGGTAGTCTTTATGGTTTCTAATGGTTTTTGACCTAAAAATTGAATATAAATCGGTACCAGAGCTGTAAGTCAAGCAGTTTTTGAGAATACCAGTGTAAAATGCAAAATTAGAGCCAAATCAACACATTTTTTTACATTGGGTCTAGAATAACTCTGTTATTTCTACAATAAACAAATAAAATTTTTAAATAAAACTTGTAGAAAATTTAATTTTGAACAAAATTGTATAAATAACTACATTGTAACTAAATAGTATAACTACAAAAAGATAAATTGCAAAAAAATGATTGTTTACTAACATCAAAATATTTACAATATACGAGGTTTGTCCAATAAATACGCGAACTAAGGTCATAAAAACTTTATTTTACAAAATTTCATCTACATTGATTTTGTCCCCTTCAAAATACTCTCCATTCACTGCTATGCACTTATCCCATCTTCTTTTCCACTTTTCAAAGCACCCTTGGAAGTCCTCGGAAGTCAGGCTTTTCAGTCTCCTCGTCGTTTCTTGTTTTATTGTGTCCACATCTTCCCAATGCTGTCCCCTCATCACATTTTTGCATTTAGGAATAGAAAAAGTCGCAGGGGCGAGGTCCGTGAATAAGGGGATGATCAAGGATAGTGATTGAATTTTTAGCCAGAAACTGGCGAACAATCAAAGCCGAATGTGCGGGTGCATTGTCTTGATGAAGAATCCATCCATCGTTTTGAGTCAAATGTGGTCGCATTACGGACGCACTTTCGATCTCTCAAACGCTTGAGAACGTTAAGGTAGAACTCAGAATTTACCATTTTTTCCTCAGGAAGGAATTCATGATGAACAACACCTTTGATATCAAAGAAAACCAGGAGCATGACTTTGATTTTTGATAGGCTTTTCCTTGATTTTTTTGTTCGAGCTTCACCTGTTGCTTTCCACTCCATGCTTTGCGATTTTGATTCAGGGTCATACTCGAAAAACCACGATTCATCACCAGTGATAACCCTAGTTAAGAATCCAACATCATTTTCCATGGAATTTTTCCAGTCAGTAACACATTCGACTCTTCTCAACTATTGATGCGGAGTCAGCAGTTTTGGCACGATTTTCGCACAAACCTTTCTTAAGCCCAAATGCTCGGTTAAGATTGTGTGCACTGTTGATTTTCCTAAATTTAGTTCTTCAGCTATCATTCGGACAGTTTTTCGGCGATCAGTAAGGACTAGACGCCACACACTATCAATGTTTTCATGTACACAAGAGGTTGAAGGTCGTCCAATTCTTGCATCATCCGTGGCGTCTTCTCGGCCTTCTTTAAAGCGCTTAATCCACTTGAAAATGGCTGTTTTCTTCATAGCATTATCACCATAAACAACTCTCAACATTTCAGCAATTTCTTGGTAATTTTTACCAAGCTTTACAAAAAACTTGATGTTAATTCGTTGTTCAGTGAATTGGTCAATTTCCATATCGATTTAACAAAAAATAATGCAAAACTAAAAATAACTCTACTCGCAAGATCCGCACAGCGTAACGTTCTGCCAAGCACTGACGGCTCATTGGGTCCCAGACAACACATGAGGCCAGTGTGCGTGGCTTAACTCTCCGTAATGGCCACCATATTCGACCAGTTCGCATATTTATTGGACAAAACTCGTAGAGGTTAAAAGACATTAATTTTCAAATAGGAAGCATAATATGACTTACACTCAAGAATATGTAGTATGAATTAAAAAAAAAATTAAATAGTAAAAATGAAATACTGTATAAAAAATAAAATCAACAGAAGTCACTTAAAACTATTTCATTCATAATTTGTTAAAAAAAAGAAATAATTATGTAATGGAACGTTTTTTTTTTAATTTCTTTGATCTGTAAGTATTAACAGCTGATCAACAATCATAGTAATTTTACTATGTTTATGAATTTAAACAGAATTGTACATTTTTAGAAGTTGTAGTCAAGTGCAGTGTGTACGAAGTTGAAGAGTTTGTGTTCAGTGTTCTCAAAATGTCATTTTCAAATGAGAAATATGTTGACATAATTTTTATTTATGGTTATTGCAATGGGTCATTAGTTGCAAAAACGGAATATCAGGAAAGATTTCTTGAATAGAATAGGATTCCAAATCACAAAACCTTTGCTTCAGTTTTATATTCCTTACACATAGCTGGTTTTCTTCCAACATGTTCTTATTCTGTTGAAAGACAAAAACATTGTATTGATCACGAGGTTCTTTAAACAATAATACAGCAAGTTTAAAATTGCCCGGTGCTTAGTACAAGATGAATTTCAAATCGTGTTGGCTTACCACACAGTACAGTATGGCAAATACTTAAAACAATCTCTACAAAAAAATCCCTACCCATATCACTATCAGCAGGTTCAGAATTTACTGCCTGGTGACTCTGCATTGCATCTAAATTTTTGTCACTGGCTTCAAGAAAACTGCCATAAAATAAGTTCTATTTTGTTTACTGATGAGGTAACATCTACAAAAAATGGAGTTAATAACTTACAAAATAAACAGCACTGTGGTTTTTAAAATCTACATGCCACAGTAGAAACTGTTTTCAACATAGGTTTTCTATTACTGTTTGGAGTGGTATTATTGATAACCATATGATCAGTAACATTTTACACAAATATTACAGTTACCAATTAAATTGGCAGGAAAAATTATGAGCATAGTTGTGGAGCAGTGACCAGGCAATAATTAAAAATATAATGTGAGGTTTTATGACATTTGAACTACTGTTAGAAGAGGTTTATATTATTTGATTATTGTGATATTAAGGAAAACAAATCTTAAAAATAGCATGAATCCCTATCTGGTCTTTATTTTACCTTTAGTTTTTATGATGGGTTATTTTCATTAGGCCAAAGCAAATTTACTATTTTAATTCGTTTCTATTTAAATATTTATAGATATTTTTTCAATAATAATAATAATAATATGTGTGTGTGTGTGTGTGTGTGTGTGTGTGTGTGTGTGTAGCGCTTGTTGTAGTAGTGTAGCTGTAAATAATATATATATATATATATATATATATATATATATATATATATATATATATATATATATATATATATTATTTACAGCTACAGTACTACAACAAGCGCTGCAAAGTGTAATAAAGAAAGCTCGAAAAATCACTGGGTTGTCTCATTAGATCCTAGTAAATACATAAGTATACTACATGTATGTATATATACTACATGTATATACTACATAAGTATATACTTCTTGCTATTCGGACACGTGACATTATCTCCCCTAACGGTATTGGTACATAAACAGATGTCTACTACACATTCAATGATTCGAACACAGATTATAACACAATACATTCCTTTGTGTCATTTACAGTAGCGGAAGGGCGTTTCTGCTATTTTTACAAAATATCAACAAATTGTTTGTTGAGAAAAAACAGCTTTTTAAAACTGTTGGAAAAAAACAGGTTTAGAAAACTGAAACTCGAAGTTGTTTTAGCAGCTAAAACATAATGCACAAACGTTCAGTTTTCTAAGACTACTTTTTCATTCCATTACCACCATGTCCTTAACTGTTTTTGGGTGTAAACCATTTAGAAAAAAATAATCCTTATAAGTGTAGTAGTAATTAAATTACATAATCAAAACGTAATATATATGTATGCCATTTTATATTTACAAAATGCAATGAATTTCTAATAGAAGCATTCTTTTTTTTACTTAAAAATTAAATAGCCTTTGCATATTTACTGAAATGCAAACAATTTAGAATATTTTTAGTCGATTAGAAAATATTGATGATTGATAGTAAATATAAAAAATACGTTTAAATAAAATTAGGTTTTGTGAGATGTTACTGTCATATTTTTATTTGGGAGAAAGTAGGTTTTCGCTTTTCAACACTGAAAAAAGTAACCTTAATAAGTACAATATAGTAATAAGAACATAGGCAAAATGTGTTTAAATAAAATTAGCTCTATATAGTTACAAAATTATAGGTTATTAACATTAGGTTTTTATAGGTTATTATAAATGTCCTTTGAAATTAGTCACACTGGATTTATAAGATAAGGCTTGTTTACATATATTGCAAAAAGCCTTTTCATTCTCAGCCTTAGAAAAATAGTTCCAAATTATACTTCTTTGATGGTTAGCCATAATTTTAAAACATATGAAACTAAAAGATTTGATTATGTTCAGATGTAGCCTATATTTCGCAAAATTTTAGAAAAAGTACTAATAAAATAATCTAAAATTATTCAAGATATATACAAGAGTAGATATTGTGAATTTTAAAAAGTCCACACATCCAATAAATAATTAAAAACAATGCACTTAATTCTAAAAACATAAAAAAAGTAAAAGAAAACTTTCAAAATTGTCCACTAAATATTTTTAAATTTCTAAACACAACGTAAACTACGGAGAAAAACTAATATAAAACACAATAATGGCTGATTTTACAGTTTAAAAAATGTTTGAACAACAAATTTGACATTTAAAACTTTCAAACAACTCGCAACAAAATAGAGATAAACGTTGACAACGCCCAAACAGTTCTTACTTCACTACAAGCAACAAGCAACTTTGAAATAAAGGGAAAAAGCATAAAAACAGGTTGAAGAAAAGCAGCAGGAAAACAGCAGGAAAAAAGTTTTAGCGCTTGCGGCAACGTTCGAATAGAACGTGGGTGGTGGGCAAGGCTAGTATACAGAAGGTTGTCTCAGTCAAGCGCCCATGCTTCTTGCGCATGACGTCACGCTACGACCTACCACCGCTGTTTGTAATGTGCGAAGCTAGGTATTCACCTAGCTGTGCTCTGTTTGAAGTGTGTTGAAGCTGATCAAAGTTTTCTTTTCCAGTTTAGATTAAGTGATTCCATTGTTTACAGTTAGATCAAGTGATCAAGTGTTGCAGTACTCCAGTTTGATGAAATAAAAGTAAAGAAATATTTGAGTTTAACCAGAAGAATGATCAAATTGTAGGTCCACACTCAAACATGCAAGTTATTTCTGTTCGTGGATTGTTTTCGAAGTGGAAACAGCCACTTTATGTAAACTTTGACACCCAAGTAACGAAGGAAACCCTTGAAAAAATTCATTTTCATACGCTATAAATCATCCCCACCGTCTGCATTAGCCCAAGTGTGCAGAATAGTCGGACGTTAATCACAAATAAAAAAAAAATCATCGTCTAATCAATATTTTGTCAGGCCTTTTAGGTCACCGCGTGACGTGCAGCCTCGCCCACTGCTGGTTACATGTGCCTTCTGTATAACAACGACTGAGACAACCTTCTGTGTAACAACCTTGGGTGGTGGAGAAGTCCCAACAGCTGTTCCTTGTTTAACCAATCACGAACCAGTCCAAATCCAACTGCTTGTTTCCGTTTGGAAAAGCAGTTTGTTTGTCGTATATAGAAAAGCAGTTTGTTTGTCGTATATAGAAAAGCAGTTTTTTTAACAGTTTGTTGTTTTCTTACCCACCTCTAATTTACTGTGACTCGACATGTGTGTACGTTGAAGATGTTTGTTTAAGAGATTGAATTTTCTACATTTCACTTTTTTTATTCTCGCCAGGTGTAATTATTATATTGTATAGTGTTTTCGTTGTCAGTGTCAGTTCAGTACATTTTATTGGCGCGGTGTGAAACTCGAAGAAACAAAATTAACAGTCTATTCAAATAAACCTTACGTTTAAAAATATCGTGGTCTCAATCACAGATAATAGAATAAAATTCCGATTAGTTTTTCTGTACTAGGCTGAAACACGAAATTAATATAACAGTTATCAATATATAAATCTACAGCGTAGAATCTACAAGTTTTAGTAGGCATTGGTAAATTGGTACTGATTTAATTTTTGGTAAAGTAGAGAAAATAGATTGGAAAGTTAATTGTAGTGTTTCAATGCAGATTCGAAAATGAATGGAGCAGGGACAGCTAATAACATTTTCGGTATTATAGCCACAGGAAGACTGGTAAGTAATGTTTATGACCAAATTAACGCCAAAGTTTTTTAACTTTGTTTAATTTCCGCAGTTATTAAAATTTTACCCTCATGTTGTGGCACACAACAAAATATTAACAATACTAAGTTTTAAAAATTGATAATTGTAGGTTTGTATTTGGGTTAATTGTTCTTTGTAAAATATCACTGAAATCAAGATATTGTATCTAAATAAAATTTACACAAAAATTTGAACCTTGGGGGAAGATGTTCAATCTTGCATTTTTTTTAATTTTCATTTTTAATTTTGATGTTTCAAAGCCAAGTCAAACAAACCATATTTGTTTATGGATCATTTTTTTTTATTTTAATTTTTAATTTTGATGTTTCAAAGCCAAGTCAAACAAACCATATTTGTTTATGGATATTCTACTATTTTGAGCACCTCATTTTTCAACATTTTGAGCAACCATTTTTTTTCAACATTCTCAGCATCATGTAGGCATTTTATTTATTGTTTACAACAAATTCATAATAGTTTCAAGGTACAACCAATGAACCTTGAACCATGAGGGTGGATTTATGATAAGGTTATTTAAATAACACTTTATCATTATGAGTTTTATGACAAATAAGATTATGTAAACATACATGCTAACTCAGTAAATTTGTTCATTCTTACACAATAACAACCAATATTTCATCTTAAGCTTATAATATTATGTAAGCCTACATATTAAAAATTATATGAATGGTAGAAATCCCACTTCTACGTATTGAAAGTTTTGAATTCTACAATTTTTTCTAGCGCTCTTTTATAGTTGGGGAAAATAAATGAAATATTTCCCCTATTGAAAACTGTTGATCTACCTAAGCTTATAGCTTCAGGTTTTCTTAAGCTTATTTCCAAGAATGTCTTTTACAGAAACTATGGAGTCAAAACTGAAAAGTTTTTGACAATATTTTATGATATTGTTATTATTGTGCCTTGCAAACTAGTAAGCTAAAAATAACATCTTTCTGATATCTTTTAAAGCAAATCCGTAATAAAGTTGGGGGCACCCTTTTGAATGTATTGGACCAAAGTAATAGATATGTTTGACAAATACAACATTTGGCAAATGCCAATGTTATAAAATATGCCTTGTCTTTTAAAACCTTTCTTACATCATTGTTCTTAAAATAGGTATATGTTTTTTAATACTTGAACTTTTAACTTTGTTAGCTGTTGCAAAAAGGATTTTAAGGTTTTGAATACTTAGCAACATTATAAATTATAATTGTTTTCTTCAAAAGTAACTGTAATTTTCTTATTACATTAGGCTCCTTATGTTTTTTTTACTCCATTTTTTCTCTGTGAAATTTTTGCTTCCTAAAAACAAAAAAAATTATATACATTCTGTTTTAGTAGACTTAGTAACTTATCATTTAGACTAAAAAAAATCCATTATTACTTTATTATAATTATTTTAAAATATGAATTTATTTTAAATTTGAATTTTTGTATAAATTACTGTACTTCTACTATTTAATAAAACTAGGTCCAATATATTTGGCCTCAGACCTAGTAAAAATATTTTTTTGCTATGTATTGGAAATATATTGCCTATTTTTCAGCTATGAGAACTGGATGTTATAAAAGGCCAAGTTACAAAAAAAAAACATCCTGCCACTTTTTTTTGTGAAGGGTTAACCACATTTTACAAGTTATACTATTATGCACACATAATACATGAATATGCAACTGAATAAATACACCTTGAGTTTTGGTTATTTCTTTGAAATAAGAGCAACTTGTTTAAGTTATAAAAAATTATCTTAGAAGTAAAAACTTACATTTTGAATTAAAAATATTTCAAATTTTTATTAAGATCAGGTATCCACAATGAACTGTAACAAAACAACTAACGCCTCTGGTGGCAAGTGCATGAAATACGTGTTTATTGTCAATTCAAAATTTACTTTCTAGAGAGTATTAATTTATCACAAAATTAAAAACATGGTAGGTTAAAGGTACAGCACTTTCTTTTTAAACAAAATATTGCACTATATAAGTCAGTAGGTCTAAGTGCAAATCTAGGGTCCTAAGGTATAGGAACCTAAATTCAATTGGTTTAACCTATAGACATTGATATCTTAAAAAAACATACCATTGTTTTATAAGTAAAATGATTCAACATTATGAAAAAATTAATGCTAGCTGCTAAGTAGTGTGGTCTAAAGATATGTAGGTAACATTCACTTAGTAATATCAAAATACTTTTTTTGATAAAGAGAAATAACTATGTAATTTGAGCAAATATGTGCAAATGCCAATTTTCGGTATGTTTTCTCTAAAACCCTTTATTTTATATATGTAAGTAATAATCCAAAGTATCATTAGCAGAAATTATTAGAAGAAAAAACCATAACTAATATGGTTTTATGTAAAACTTACTGACCTTGTTCCCAATCATAGGATCATATGTTTTACTTCATACAAGCATAGCCCGTCCGCCTCAGTGGCCTAGTTGATAGCGTACTGGGCTTTCACCCCGAGGACCCGGGTTCGATTCCCGGCCAAGGCTTGGCATTTTCATACGCTATAAATCATCCCATCGTCTGCATTAGCCCAAGTGTGCACAATAGTCAGGCATTAAACCCAAAAAAAAAAAAACAAGCATTGCCTACTGACTACAAACTAATGTTGGCAACTATAGACTACTTGGCATACTGCTGCTTGATACTTGGCATATTAAATCGTCTATGTTCCATGTAATAATAATAATTAATTGTATTAATAAGATGTCACAAAATAATTGAGTATTTATGCAATGTAGGTTATTTTACAGATAGTATCACATTATCCAATGAAATCATATTGACCCGCAGAAAATAATTTTTTTCTTATGATTTTAGGCTTTTTTTATGGAACCTGTGACATTATTGCTGTTTACATTGGGTGAAACATACTATATTTCCTACACAAAAATACTTTTTTTCGTGTGCTATCATTTACTACACAGACTTATTAACGCATGTTATCACATTCTAATAAGCATTACTTAATACATATTAGGCTACTTTGTTCTTGACCCAACAACCATGTCAGGTCCTTAGGAACGTTATTATTTTTTAATTAAGGTTTTTATCATTTTAGCAATGAAAAACATGTTACCCAAATTTCACGCGGTAGCAATTTTAAGGTTATAAGGGTCACTTTTATTTTAAATTTTTATCGTACATCCGTGCTTTTATATACTGCATTATTGCTTTTGGACATGTATTTTAGCAAAAAAATTAACGAAAAATCAAAAAACGACTTATACAGCATATTTACCAATAATTCTGTAAAAAATTTGCATTAAATCAAAACATAAATATTCCTCAGGTTTATATTATTTAATTTTGTCATATAGTATAGATTTTACGAGGAAAATACAATAACATGTAATTACATAGTAAGTTGTTATTAATTACACAAGTGCAAATTATTGAATGTCTAAATTAAACTTAACTGAAAAATACAAGTAAACTATTAATTTAATTAATTATCAAAATCAGCATACAGTTTGTATAGGCTAAATAAACAGCCTATAACTTTTATGTGTAGGCTAAATAAAGGTAACTAAGTCTTCAAGTAGACTCATCTACATTAACTGAAATATCATATGTTAATAGGCTAAATACAACTAAAGTGTGGTTGTAGTAAAATAGTTTGTATGCCTGTCGACGTATTGGAAGGTAGTGTTAATGATCTCAGCAAAAAGCTAAGAACTTGATATAAAACATGTAACTTTAAAAATTAGTGCATTTCAGTTATTTCATAAACATGTAGCCTACATTTAACAATAGTGGTACTTATTGTTATAATAATAATAAAAAGACATTCATGTTACCATATTCAACAGCACACTGTTATATTCAAAGGCCTAAACATTCATAGTTGTTTTGTAGCTTAAAATCTTTATTTTATGCCAGTTAGATTAATAAAAATGGAGGGCTTGACATAATACACTGGAAAATCTAGTGGTGTTAAGATTTAAACCTGCTTGCAGGTCCAAGATCAAGCAAACTGCCTGCCATCTCACCAAGCTAGGAGTGCTCCCAACTCATATTCTTAAATCAGTATTAATTGGACAATAAATTACATTTCAAGAAACATTATTTACAGTTATTTTTGGAATAAATTTTTTTGTTATTCTAAGGCGAAAAACACATTGAGGCTATTATCGCCTCCCTAAATGTAAGTGTGAGTGTAAAATGTTAAAGTCGTAAGTGTAATGTTGTATGTGTAAGTGTGTGTTAGACTTGGGTACCGTGAGGACATCTAAATCCTCTCAATAAATAGGTGCACTAGTCTGCACACCCCTGAAGCATTTTAATGTCCCAATCATGTGTTGAACAAACAAAGTGGCATTAATTATATGTATGTGTGTGTGTGTGTGTGTGTGTGTGTGTGTATTTATGAAAAATATTGGGTAAATATGCAATGTAGGTTGTCCTCAAGTTTTCGGTAATTTTTTTACTAAAACGCATTATTACATGCCCAAAAGCAATAATCCAAAATATAAAAGTGCGGAAAGCACAAGAAGTACGATAAAAATCGAAAATAAAAGTGACCCGCATAACCTCAAAATTGCTACCACACGAAAATTGATAACGTGTTTTTGAACGCTTAAACAATAAAAAAAACCTTTTACTTTTCTTAAAAACTTTCTAACACGGTTATTGGGTGGTGAACCTAACTAACACGGTTGTTGGGTGATAATAACACGTTTATTAAAAGAAGTAATACTGGATAACCTAAATCGGCGTTTTTGAAAGCTATTGAACGCTTATCCTGTAGGTAGTATGTTTTTGATCGTTAAAACGTTTAAGAAAATCTATATTTAAAAAAAATGCTTAATATCGTAATTGACACAGTTGTTAAGTGGTAAACCTAAGGAAGAAACAGACAAATCGCGAAGTTCACAAATAATGGTCGCCATTTTAGTAATGTTTTCGTTTCGAGAAGGAACCAGCGAAAAAAGGAATTAACCATACGATTTAGTAATGGCTGTCAGAATGTGTAATGCGCATTAAAATTATCAGTGATAGAGTAAACACATTACGAAAATTATGTTTTGAAGTGTTAAATATAGTACAATATAAAACAGTAATTAAACTAACTAGGCTTTTGAAAATTGTAAAATACTAAAGTCTGTTTCATATAATATAAAAGTTAGAAGTTTAAATCTTGAGTTGTATACATCAGTATAATAACTTGTAAAGTTATTATATTTATAGAAAGAATGCTAAATTGCACATAATTACAATAACATTAATAATATTTAGTAAAACCTGCCCTAAATGGCTGGTAACATAACCTTAAACTTAGCATATGTTATTAGTTATTTGGGTAAAGGTGACATTAAACCAATTTTGTCAGTTTTAGTAATTTATTTGTCAAAATGCTTTTATTACATGTACAAAAGTAATAATACAAAATATAAGTGTGTGGAAAATACAGGAAGTTACAAAAAAATAGGAAAAAGTTATCCACATAACCTTAAAATCACTATTGCATGGAAGTAGAATGTTTTTCACCATGAAACAAATAAAGGCATGTTATTAATATTTAAAACAATAGAATTTTAAAAAATACTTAAGAACTAACACAGTTGTATATGAAAAACTTAATACAGTTGTGCGTGAATAATCTAACATGGTTTTCTGTAAGAGTAGTATCAAACACGAATACAAATCTTTTAGAAATATGTGATTTGTAAAAGAAATAGATAAGACAACTGTAATCTCAACCTAAACTGACAAAAAGGGAGAAATCACAATGTTCACAAAAACAGCTGCTATGCTTGAACAGTAGTATCAAACATGAATACAAATCTTTGAAAAACATTTGATTTCTAAAAAGATTAATACAACCGTAATCTCAACCTAAACTGACAAAAAGAGAAAAATTGCAACATTTGCAAATAACAGCTGCCATGCTTGAACAAACTGATTACTGCAGTAACTCAAAATAATGTTTGTGAAATTGTGTTAATGCATGTGAACATGCATAAACACAACCGAGAGACAAAACGGCGATGTCATCACACTTATTGTTGGTAAATATGGCATGCTCCATGCAATGTAAACTGCTAAGAAGTCACAATATAGCATAAAATGTAATAAATTCAATCTTCTACAGGTGAATATCTCTTAATCTAATAATAAAGTATGTAATAAAAGGAAAAAAAATATTCAAAAATCATTACTTTAGTAGTACTGGTTTAATGTCACAAATACTGTTGTTTGATTATGGGTGTGTTAAAAAATATGAAAACAAAACAGAGAGTGAGACAGAGATAAGTAAAGTAAAACCTTACAATTTGGAGCTTCGATAATTCCGACTGACAAAAAAAGTTGATTTTATCATATACCTATAATACAATACAGTATTTATAGTATACAGTAGTTGTCTATGTTTGGTGTATGTCAAAATTCTGGGAACCAATACAAGACTTTCCAATGCCTTTTTGTTTCGTGATATTGCAATGGAAGGATGTGACTCATCAGGAATTTACATCTCCCAACAGAAGATCGATGTTTTGAAATACATGGATAAAAATGATTCAGTGAGTGTTTTGCATGCATTCACAATCAGTAAATCAACTTACTGTAATATTAAGAAAAGCAAATCAATAAACAATTAAAAATTTTTCATTGAATAGGGACAACTGTAAAAATTAAGCGAAAACGAATGACTGATTCTGAAAAAAGTGACACCAATAAAGCTGTTTGGACGTGGTAGAAACATTGAACTGCTGGTGTTCTGATTCATGAAGTAGAGTTGCAATCTGCTTCTGAACGATTTGCTACTCGATTTCGAAATGAAGAATTTAAGGTGAGTACAGGATGAATGTTTAGGTTCAGAAATCAGCACGTAAAACAAAACAAAGTGTGAAGAACTTCTGAGTGCAGACCATGGAAGTGTTTTATATTTAATAAATATAAACTTATGGACCATGGAAGTAAGCATTTTAAGAAAATCTGGAAAAGATTATTCATGTTAGTGAACTGGCAATGTAGGAAATGCATATGAAACTGGATTATTTTGGAAGGTAATGCCAAAAAATACACAAGCAGACAAAAAAGAAAAAAGAAACAAGGAAAGAGAAAAGAAGAAAAAAGAAACGCCTGGACATTAAGCTTAATAAAATGACACTCTCCGAGTTGCACGCTAATTCTAATGTTTTGCGTAAATTAAAGTCCGTTGTGTGATTGGAAAAGCAAAAAATCCAAAAACAATGAAATATTTAAAAGAGACTGACCTTTCTGTAATTTTATGAAGCTTATAGTAATGCATGGTTTAGCTGTGAAATTTTCATTTAGTGGTTCCACAGCGATTTTATTTCGTCTGTCAAGTCTTTTCAGATAGAAGAAAAAGATGTTTTACTGGAAGACATTAAAGCTGTACTACACTTGAACACTTGAATAATACTCCAGTGTATCTGTTAGAAGATATTTGGAGTTGTAATGGAAAAATTACGTGTTGTTTTATGCTTCCAAATACATCAGTTTTAATAAAGCCGATGGATCAAGAGATCCTTAGCTCCAAACGACTCTACAAGAAGAAACAGCTACAGGATTGGTTTTTTTTTTTTATTGAAATGAAGCGGGCAGCAGTAAAAATGTAGGTGAACAGACATTAATGAATTACAACATAACAAAAATGTCTTATTAATTAACTAGGCTTCAGATTGAAGGAGGTAAAATCTGCAATACATGGAAAAAACTTGCAACATCTGAAAGTGACAGTGAACTTCAGTGTTGAATTAAATTGAAGAAGATGACTACAGAAATATTTTAGAAAGTGCTGGTGAATGGGGTACAAACACAGAAAACATTCAAGAATGGCTGGATGAAGATGTTGATGAAGTTTGGTACATTGTGAAATTGGAGGATGAAGTAGCTGCTGGAATAGACAGACATCAAACTGGTGAAGTTAGCAGTGATCTGAATAGTGACAGCCATGAAGAACATGAAATTGTTAAAGTAACCGAAGTGAAAAAACCATAGTTGTTGGATTTTGTAGATATGAATAATGACTTCAGTAAATATTTCTTTGTTCTTAGTGAAATCAAACTGGACATTGTGAAAAAACATTAACAAACAGTAGATTCAAATAAAAGTTATAGATTTTTTAAAATAAAATGCTGTACTGAACCCATGGAGATACATACCATATTCTATCGTTAAGATCATCATACAAACATGTACTATATTAAATTAGTTTTTGTTGTATACTGTACCTATCTGTGTCTGCTGAGTACAATGCAGTATTGCAGTACCATATGTAGTAAGTGCATACATACTGTACTTGGTTTTTTTTAATGAAATTACTTTTTTTCAATAATATGCATTATTATGGGAATAGAGGATAAATATATGTGCATGTTCTCTAACTCAAACTTTCACTATTTCAGACTGAACTTGGTCTGCATTAGTCCGAATTAACGAGGTTTTACTGAATGCAGTTTTGCTAATTTTCCATTACTCTGGTTTTAGGATGCCATTGTGACACTGCATTGGCCACGATTATTGCTAGATGTAAACATACTTCTGATAGTAGTTAATAATAATATATTTTCACCTCTTCTAAAACCATTAGCCAGGTCATTATCTTCTCCTTCCAGTTCTTAGGCTTTACAGTAGGGTTTTCCCCATCAACTGTAATGTTCTTGTTGCTAATTTTAACTTTAATTTGTTGAGATGCCTTGAAAATGCTGTAACAAGTGCAACCTTGGTTGGCTTGACTCAGTAGAAATTGTGGAAGTATAACAAATGCCTTAATTATTTCATCAACTTAAATATATTGTTCATTGTTATTATGGCATCACTAACTTTCCTGTATTATAACCATGTACAATGCACCCACATGTTTAACATTAGTTACGGACAATGTCTTGTATGTGTTAACATGTACACGTTTGTTGTAGAGATGGGCGATTCTAATATTTTTACAAAATATCAACAAACTGATTGTTGAGAAAACTTGGAAAAAAACAGGTTTAGAAAACTGAAACTCGAAGTTATTTTAGCAGCTTCGTTCATAAAGCACAAACGTTCAGTTTTCTAAGACTACTTTTTCATTCCCATTACCACCATGTCCTTAACTGTTTTTGGGTGTAAACCATTTAGAAAAAAATAATCCTTATAAGTGTAGTAGTAATTAAATTACATTCTCAAAACGTAATGTATATGTATGCCATTTTATATTTACAAAATGCAATGAAATTCTAATAGAAGCATTCTTTCTTTTACTTAAAAATTAAATAGCCTTTGCATATTTACTGAAATGCAAACAATTTAGAATATTTTTAGTCGATTAGAAAATATTGATGATTGATAGTAAATATAAAAAATAGTTTAAATAAAGTTAGGTTATGTATTTACAAAATGTGAGATGTTACTGTCATATTTTTATTTGGGAGAAAGTAGGTTTTCGCTTTTCAACACTGGAAAAAGTAACCTTAATAAGTACAATTGTAATAAGAACATAGGCCAAATGTGTTTAAATAAAATTAGTTCTATATAGTTACAAAATTATAGATTATTAACATTTGGTTTTTATAGGTTATTATAAATGTCCTTTGAAATTAGTCACACTGGATTTATAAGATAAGGCTTGTTTACATATATTGCAAAAAGCCTTTTCATTCTCAGCCTTAGAAAAATAGTTCCAAATTATACTTCTTTGATGGTTAGCCATAATTTTAAAACATATGAAACTAAAAGATTTGATTATGTTCAGATGTAGCCTATATTTCGCAAAATTTTAGAAAAAGTACTAATAAAATAACCTAAAATTATTCAAGATATATACAAGAGTAGATATTGTGAATTTTAAAAAGTCCACACATCCAATAAATAATTAAAAACAATGCACTTAATTCTAAAAACATAAAAAAAGTAAAAGAAAACTTTCAAAATTGTCCACTAAATATTTTTAAATTTCTAAACACAAAGTAAACTACGGAGAATAACTAATATAAAACACAATTATGGCTGATTTTACAGTTTAAAAAATGTTTGAACAACAAATTTTACATTTAAAACTTTCAAACAACTCGCAACAAAATAGAGATAAACGTTCGAATAGAACGTGGGTGGTTGGGAAGTCCCAACAGCTGTTCCTTGTTTAACCAATCACTAACCAGTCCAAATTAAACTGCTTGTTTCCGTTTGGAAAAGCAGTTTGTTTGTCGTATATAGAAAAGCAGTTTTTTTTAACAGTTTGGGGTTTTCTTACCCACTTCTAGTTTGTTGTAGTAACAAACTTGTGCAAGTCCTTAATGGTGAAAGTTGTTTCCACAAATATTGAATGTAAAGAAATTAAAGTAGGCTGATTTTGTAAGAATATTCTTACAAAATCAACCCTTAAGTCCCATGCTAATGTCGGTGAATTTTTTGTACAAACAGTATGTTTGTACACATGTCAGTCATACAAAATTGTGTCTTTTTGATTATTACGAGGATGGTTCAAATATAAACTGGAATTTTGCTATAAAAAATTTTATTATTACAGAGCTGACATTTTTTACAGTTTTTCTAGATAGGCTCCGTCACACTCTACACACTTTTGCCATCTCTCCAGAAGCTTTCGGATGCCTTTTTCGTAAAAATCTCTCGGCTTGTCACGTAACCATTCGCGCACGAAGGATTTTACCTCCGCATTGCTTTTGAATCACAGTCCGCCAAGTGCCTCTTTCAATGGACCAAATAAATAGTAGTCGCATGGCGACAAATCGGGACTATAAGGAGGGTGTTCCAGTGTTTCCCAACCCAATTTGTTCAATGTTTCCATCGTAAGCCGAGCTGTATGCGGTCTGGCGTTGTCTTGCAGCAATATCGCACTACGGATTGGAATATCGCGTCATTTTGATCTGTAGGCAGATTTCACCCTATTTTTTAGAAGATTACTCTAATACTGCGCTTTCACAGTTCGTTGTTCAGTGAGAAAATCAACCGCAATTACTCCTCTCATGTCCCAAAACACGGTACACAACACCTTCCCCGCTGACAGTGTAACCTTCCCTTTAACTGGAGCGCCTTCCTCTTTCTTCCTCCACTCCATAGACGCGCATTTACTCTCCGGAGTATAGTAGTGCACCCAAGTCTCGTCTGTGGTGAATATTCGGTGCAATAAATTTTCTCCTTCCTCTTCATATCGCTGCAGGAGACGCGTGCAAATTTCCCAGTGTATGAATTTCTGCTCAAAATTCAGAAGTCTTGGCACCCATCTGGCTGAAATTTTGCGGTAACCGAGCCGTTCATAAATTATTTGCTCAATACTACCTACGCCGATGCCCAATTTTTCAGCCATATCGCGTACAGTACTGCGTCGGTCTTCCAAAATGAGTTTTTCTTCAGCGCTGACGTTCTCATCAGTAACACTTGTTTTGGGGCGCCGCCTTCCCGGCGATGGCTTGGCATATTTTCATACGCTATAAATCATTCCGTCGTCTGCATTAGCCCAAGTGTGCACAATAGTTGGACGTTAAACACCAAACAAACAAAAAATTGGGGTGCCGCGCATTTGGCAAGTTTTCCACCACTTCTCGGCCTTTTCGGAAAGCGGAACACCATTCATACACTTGAGTCTTGGAGAGGTACTCATCCCCGAACTGCTCGAATAATTTTCGATAAATTTTCGCGGATTTTACATTATCTTTGACCAAAAAACGAATAATGATGCGTTGCGCAACAGACACTGGTCTTTTCGCTCATGGCTATAACTACACTAACAAGCAAGGTTACGCGCTCCCGACTGTTCTCTACGCTTCGTAACAGACCAGTCTAACATCCAGTGCAGCCACTTTTACGACACTAAATTTTTTGCACGTTTATTCAAAAATTCCGGTTTATATTTGAACCACCCTCGTACTATCTCATTGTAATTGTTTCCAGTTTTTTAGATCTCAGTCAATACTTACTTATAAACAAATTACTTTTTAGTAATGTAGACCTCGTATAGTTTTATTCCCTCTTTTTTAACAAGATTCTTTATTGCTTGTTAAATAACACATATTATTTAAATATGGTTAATTTCAAATACTGGAAATAAATATATGAAGACTAAAGTACAGTGTAGGTGAAAATAATAATAAAACTGAGGTGTATAAATAAATTCACTTTATTTCCAGTGGAACTTATACTTCCCATAAATAAATATATCACGAACAATAAAAATGTAAGTTTTTAGAGAAAACAAAAATTTTCGTACATGTAATGAGATCCAAACAGACTGAGCTGATGTATCCACAAGGTTTGTAGAACGATCACAATATATCGATAAGCAGAAGCAGCGAGGGAGTGTAAGAGACGATGTTCTCTACTGAAACTGTTGATAGACTCTGACCGACCTAGCTGTACTTGGGAGGGTATAAGAATTGTTTATATGATTAGGGAACCTTTGCCTATATCGGCAGATAGAGTAATTGGTTTGAGCCTGAAGTTTAGAATAATATCTTGCTACCGCTTAGGACCTTTAAACAACTTATCATTCAGACTCAACCATGTGTACCATTGTACAGAACCATTGTAGTAGAACCATCAAAAACTACCCTTAGTTTTGTAGGTGAACCATTGTGGTTTGAGCCGCCTCGGTGGCTTAGTAGATAGCGTACTAGGCTTTCACCCCGAGGACTCGGATTCGAATCCTGGCAAGGGCTTGGCATTTTCATACGCTATAAATCATCCCATCGTCTGCATTAGTCCAAGTGTGCACAACAGTCAGACGTTAAAAAAAAAAAAAAAAATTGTGGTTTGTTATACAATGTTGATGAATAAAGTGTGATGATTCAATGAAACTAGACTCACGTGGTTAAGGTCCGTATACTCAGAAAGAAAGTCATGATATTTTTTCTTCAAGGAGTGGTTATTTTTTAATTGCAAAATTAGTTTGTGTAGCCGTTTTAAAGCTGACTGCAGAAAAGAGAATATGTTTGGAGGAATTTTATTAACAGGATATGAGACAATGTATCTTCATGAGTGTCCCTTGAAAGAACAGTGTTTTGAAAATACAATTCACAGATAATGGGTTCAGGATTTTCACTAGGTGGCTTTTTAACTTCTTCAAGTTCCTAAAATTTTTGTAGAAAGGCTTTCAAGTTGTCAAGTCTCCAGACAATACAAAGAATGATGTTCGCTTGTTTTCTGAATGTTCGTTAGTGCTTTTCCGATAATAACCTAACCAAAAATAGTTGGGAGTTGCACAAGGGTCACCTTTTATATTAGATATCATTTCCGTCAGAATGTTAGAATACAAGCTTGTACCCAAAAAAAACCACCTTTGAGAAACATTCTAATTGATGAGCTAGCTTTAAATGAAATGAGTTTTGTCTTATTTCTTTTAATACAGGAATGAAGGTAAGTCTGAGCTTTTGTGAGACACTATCACCACTTCTGTAGAGATACCCTCTTCTCTATTGAGACAAGATATGATAGTGCACAAAGGGAGCAATATTATTCTGTGCTGTTAAAGGGAGCAACAGATGTGTCACCTATTTTTGATAGTTGAACACAAATATTTGCAAGATAATCCTAAATGTTGAAAAGAAGAATTAGAATTATTTAAAAATCTGGATCAATCAATAGGCAAACAGATTGTAAACCACATATAGAATCCTTTATTAATTCTTGTACCATGCCTGGTAATATTGTGCGGCACTCAGTTGAGTCCTTATTCACAGTGCATGAGAGAGATGGAGTGAAAGTATTACAACTGTTATCTGCATTGTTGATAGAAACTGTGAATGTTGTTGAGGTATTTGTTTGTTAATGTGAAAGTGCAAGAGAATGTGGTGGGAAGTTACAAGTTTTATTACAAGTTATTATTACAAGTCTTATTACAAATTTTACATGTAGAAGTTGAAGTACAATTTGATATAATAAAATGGCTTGCTAAGCAGTTAAAACACTTTTTCAAAGATTTTACAATGGCATAGCATTTACTAGAGGTTAATTCATTACCACTAGCAGTGGCATAGTGTTTTAAGTTAACCTCTAGCGGTGGCGTAGCATTTACTAGAATTTAATTCATTACTTTTAGCAGTGGCATAGAGTTCAGATTAATTCATTACAATGCTGGATATTGTGATTACCAGCAAAGGCATTACAATTAAGGGACTGCTTCATAGTGTAGTTACTATTTTTTTCTCCCCCCCCCCTGGTGGAAAACCGTAAAGGTTATCATCGCCATAAGGGAGTTACTATTTTGTGAGATACTGGACACAAGAATGCTTTTTTAGGTTGATTAAATTTTATTTTTGTTATACTGAATATTTGGTTTTAAAGTCCTCACTTATACTGTGTAAGTTCACGGATTTTACATTGTGTTTGAACAAATTCTATTAGACTATCAAACCTAGTCACTTCAGAAGACATATACTTTGCTTCAAGTTTCTTCTGGTTTGGCTGACTAAGGCTCAAAGGGCAATGTAAAGCTAAATAAAGTCACCAGTATTGTCAAACTTGAGCACTTAAAGAGTGACAAAGGTCACTTAGATTGTTATTTGACTAGGTTTTGAAATTAAATAATTTGACTAAGATAAAGGAGGCAAGTACCCCTTTTATTTTGGTACATTTCTGCTAAAGCTTTGTAAGTGATTATATAATTTTAGGCAAATTTCTAGTATTGCCAAAGCTGAACCTTCAGTGACTACTCTACCATATAGGTGAGCAAGGCGACTGCCTACGGTACCGTACTTGCATATGGACGAATAATGTGTTTTCGTGCCAAAGACAATGGTTGCAAAATATTTTGGGGATGCTTTTTTTTATTTTGCCTAGGGCCCTAATTTTACTAGTGTGTTTTCCTGTGAGCCTTAAACATAAATGTTTACAAACTGTAGTTTTTCTGCTTTAGGCTAGGATGGATTCTTATGAATACGGGAATCAAAGGCAGTGAAATTTGATCAGTTTTTTATAACACTATTAAAAGTAGGGATGTTACAATCAAGAAATTTTGCATGTATAGGATACATCATCGGGTTTTCTGTACCTTTAACATTTTTAACCTGCAACAATAATAGTATGTAGTATATTTCTTCGAAACTAGTAGTTCCTGATTTAGTTTCAGTGGCTTTAGAAGCATCCACATAAGCGGATGAACTATCAGTTTCATCCTAAATTCTATCAAAATTCGCTTAATGTTCTTACATTTTGTCATATCTAGCTTTCAAAGTAGGAATGTTTTGACTTGTTAGCTTTGTAGACATATCAAACACATGCAAAAACCTTTTCTCATTGTGTAACTAAAGTATCTAACTTTTCTTTAATTTTTCATATTTGTTTGACAAAGATAAATACATATAATGTACACAAAGACAATTTTAGATTATTTTATAACAAAGATATTAAATAGAAAGAAAGGAAAAGAGAGAGTGTATGCAACCAAACAAAAATTGGTATTGTCAGATAACAAAGGTTCACTTCAGTGAGGATGCTAAACAAACTTGGACTCTACCTTCTACCTGTGCCGTTAGTATTTCAGAAATTGGCATTTCATTATGCTTCTTGTACCAAAATTATAATTATAAATACTTAAGCTATTCTAATACTGATTATAGTATATTAGTAACAGCTGCAATAAGTTTATAAACCATAAACTACTTTCAAGTTAATTGTTTATTTTTACAAAAATAAATGTAGTTTGTTTATGAAATGTTAATTAATTTTAGCTGAATTACCTTTATGTTTAATAAATTAAAAGAATTGGCCCGGATGACCATAAAATGTACAAGCTTGTTGAAAATAATAATGAAACTAAGAGCACAAGTTAGTTAACAATAAACTTACATAATAAGTTAGTGTAACAATAAATTTACATTATTTCCAATGATGCTTGTAGTTTCCTATAGGTATATTTCACAAGAACAATAGAAATGCAAGGTTTTGGAAAAAACAAAATAAAAAATTGCGTACATTTAATGATATGTCCAACCAAATTGATCTCAGGGTGAATGAGGTGATAATACAAAGTTCATATAACGCAGAAGCAGCTAGTGTGTGTAGAGGTGATGTTCTATGCAGAGATTCTTGACTACCAACCCAGACTAGCTGGATTTGGGAGAGGAATGGAAGGGATGAGAATTGTTTTTGTGGTTAGGGAACCTTTGCCTTATTATTTAAAATGGCAAATAGATCAGTAAACCAAACAGTTGATTATTTTTAGTTATTAATTAAGTTTAACAAACATGTTAAAAGAAACAGTTTAGTTTCTTATAATTGTTATTTGATTTTGTAATTTGCAGATACAAACAGATTTCACCCAGGTTGGGACTAAGCAGTTTTTGATTAATATTCCTGATGCAGATGACATAAACTATATTTCTGTTTTTATGACTGGAGTAGTGCCTTTTCCAGATGGTTTAGCAGGACTAAGTAAGTATCACAATTTTTTTTTATTTAGCCAAAATGCAAATAAACCGCATAATACAGTAAAAATCCAGTAGTCCAGTGTGATTGATCTTGACATCTTTGATGCAATTACAAGAAAAAGAGAAAATTGTGTATCAGTGTTATAGATGTCATGCATATGCAAAGAAAAAACAAATAAGTACTGATTATAGCATCAATAAATAAAAATGATTGATCAACTCAATAATGTAAAACGCAACAATATATGTTTGTCAGGAAGAAATGAAGAATATTGTGTTTATTTGGTTGATATTAGTTAGTTTGGTTGAGACTCCATACCTACATTGTCTTTATAATTCTAAATAAGTTCAGAAAATCAAATGGTAACACTTTGCCAAAAATTCCATTTTGTTCTCTCTCCAGAATATTGTGGGTATGGGAATCTATATGGACTCATAGTAGAGATTGAGAAGGACAAATTGATTTCTATAATGGAGTTTTTATGTTTTGACGAGTTGGAAGTATGATTTTACCTAGGTTTTTTTACTAGAGGGCTAAGACATCCATTGATCCTGGTTTTGCCGCTTAGCTAAGTAGGTTATTGTGCACCCTTGTCTACAGGTCCTTCCAAATCCAATCTCAAGTTTGTAGAGAACTGTGAGATATTTCTGATAATGTTGCTCTGTTCCCCACTCTACGATAGTTTGCCTCCCCCCCCACTCCAGAGAGTGCCTAAGGATTCAGATTATTTCCTGTCCAAGGCTGGACAGAAAAAGAGTATGTTTAAGCTGTTTCCTCAGCTGTGCCACATTTCCTACACAAAAGATTTCTCATATGAAATCCCATTTTGTATAAATGACTGCGGAATTTCCAGTGACATCGTCAAACACTCCGTCACTCTCCACGGATCAGTCCTGTTCAGCCTAAGGGCCTTGCCTGTGAGGGATTTAGTTGGACCCACAAGCATCATCTTTGACTGTAAAAGAGCATCCATTATGTACCTAGACCTTTAGTATTCCCTAGAAACCCATTGGGAGACATGCCTGCGTGCTTATACTCTAGTATAAGACTCTCCATATGCAGGTACACCTTCTTTGCAGCACCAACATCCATCAGTTTCCGATGGGCTACCAGATGTAGCATGCCTGTTCTGATAGGGCCCATCATTCTAATTCAGCATCAAATTTTCCTGGAACCCAGAGAATCCGGCTTCATTTGGATGCCCAACCTTAGCCTGTTAGACGTCTTTCCTTTTGGGATAGAACCTTCTTGCTTCTGACAAGGGCTTTTTTGCTTCTTCAGTCCTTTTCTTTCGTAGTTATCCATGGGAACTGTGATACCTTCGATACAGCTCCTTGTCCACTATTGTCCTGTCTGATGTTACCATCTTTCACATTAAGCAGACGTCCTCCTCCATTTATGACAGATCATCCATGCTTAATTTGTCAAGAGAAGTGCATTCAACCCCAGGCCCACACTCCAGGATGCTGGCCTGGAGTGGAATGTTTTGGTCTCAGGCCCACATTGATTCCTTAGTTCTTGTTTTTTGTTTGACTCGGCCATACAATTGCCACGAGTACCAGGTTTCTAATAATCCATTCCTTCAGTGATCCGTTTAAATGAATAAGGAGTAAATACTACTGGGTTCCTCTTTGTGCCCAGTAAGCCTCGTTAAAGACACTGAATATGCCCCCAGTGTCATTCAGACTTCAGCACAGACCGCACAACACATTGATTTAGGTCACCCCTCCTTTTAGTTTGTCCAGACATTATTGGACTTTATCCAGCTCCGGGTGGCCTTGCCTAAGGACCGGACCCTTGAAATGGGGGTTTCTAGGAGCCTTTTACCTAGTTTGGTAGTATCGTATGCAAAATAAATACCTTTTCCTGTTTCTGTTTATCTTCTTTACAACAGTCTTTTTAAAAGACCAAATATATCCGAATTTATGCAAGGAGAAACACTTGATTTAATATTTGAACCTAATTTAAATATATTTTTTAGAACAAATTACATAAAAAACCTAAAGTTTCTTGATTAATGATTTCAACACCATTTTTGATTGATTTATAAAAATTGTTACTATTAGCCTATAAACTGACGTAATGTATTTTTTATGTTTTAGTTTACTTCAGTTGGCCAGACCCTGATGCTCCTCCTAATTGGCAACTGTTGGGTTATATCTCTAATGACAAACCTTCGAGTGTGTTTAAAATTTCCAGTCTAAAAAAGAATCATGAACTAATGGCTCCTAAAAACGGAATGCTTAGTTTTGACCAAAGGAAGATCTCTCACGTGGCACAGATCGGAATATCAGTAGAAACTTTAGATGTTGTGCAACAACAGATCGCTTTGATAGATAAAACCGCTTCAAACCAAACATTATTCGTTGAGTTTTCTCAGAAAACACTTCAGAACCTGTTTAATTATGCGAGTAGTTTTGCAGTTACACAAGCACAAATGACTCCAAACCCCAATGAAACTTTTATTCCTTTGTCCGCTTTACAAAATTGGTATCAGAATTTTGAGCGTAGACTTGCTATAAATCCATATTTTTGGCAGTCCTAATTTACCTGTTCAATTAAGCAATAATGGTTAAAATGGATTATTATGTAGTATTTAAATTATTTGTTATGTTTTTTTGTATATTTGGAGATTTGTCTGAATATTTGAAAATTCGAATCAAATATTTCTCAATGATTAAGTACTACTCACATAATTATTAGGTTATTTTAAATATTAGCAAAAACATTTTTTTACTTAATTTTTACTTTTTTATGTACCAATATAAAAAATGTCATTACTGAGAAATTACGTACAGTTATTATAACTATACTGATACATTGATTGTTGATAAAATAGTCTACTTCAGTAAAGAACACAGTATGTGATGTATCTTTATTTCTCATTGTTGGCAGATTATGATAAAGATTAGCAAGCTAAAAAAAATTCAAAAATTCCCAATCCATGTAACTTAATTTTAAACTTAAGGTATCATGTTTTTAAACACAAATACTTAAGATATTTTTCTTCACAGATTTTGATAATATTTTTCTGTTTGAAAAAATCCAGATTTCTTAAAATTTTAAAATATAAAAAAAATATATTATGTTAAAAATTAAACTAAAGGATTTACTAAAATCATCAGTTTTTAGAGATGGATAATATTAGACTGGATAATATTATTTTTAGAGACTGGAAAATATTGATCTCATATTTAAAGTACATTTGAGTAATATTTGATTTGAAAAAATATTTGAATTTGGTTACATATTTATTCAGTTTGAGCAGTTGACATGTAAATATTGATAAGTAGGCTTAATATAAAAAAAAAACAACCGTTGATATAGAGTAGTGGTTCCCAACCTTTTTTATCATGGGGCCCACCTTCAACCTGAAATTTTGTTTAGTTTCGTATAACTTTTTGTCAGATAAATTTTGTTTAATATTAGAAAAAAACAGGACCAAAAAAATATAGTGAAATAAAAAAACTATATTTTGTTTGTGAAAAAGAGAAAATGGTGTAAAAATGTGAAATTTTTTTATATGAGTGCAATGTAATATTAGATACACATTCAAAAAGTAAGTACAATTTCATTTGTGATATTCTAAGTTTATTTTTATATAAAAAAACTACATTTGATATAATTTCTTGCATAGTTGAGGCACTTTTCGTTCTTATAAACCCTTTGTTCGTTCTATTTCTTCTCTAGCCCTTCCAATCTTAATGTTAATTTTTTTTTATGTGGTTTTTTTAAAGTATCTTGTACAGAATGAAGGGTGAAAGTCAGTTATGTATTACTTGCCTGTGCCATTGTGATATATTTATTAACCTTATAAAATATTTCAGTTTTTCTGTTATATTGAACACTGTAAACTGGGTTCAAACTAACAACAAAACCTAAGGTTTAGAGGTCATGAAAATCACATTACTTTTTTCGCAGACCGTTTTGGAATTTAGTTTTGGACGTATCTCACGGAATGCTGGTCAGAAAAAATAATATAGGTGTAAGTTTTTCTTTATAAAGTTAGTTTATTCTAGATTTAATTGTTGAAAAAATAGTTGTATTTTTCCAATAAACAGTGTGATTTTACTTATTTCTGAATTACACTTCAAAATTGTTAGAAGTAAGAACATTCAAACTTTAGATGCATAATTATTAGACACATAATTAGAATACAAATAAAAATGAAGAATTGCGGTTGTCAGAAATATATTAATTGTTTGTAGTTTATTTGATTACAGTCGAACTTGGTTAATCTCAAAAAATTATCAACAAGTTTATAGAGATTTAGGAAATTTACTGATTGTGGTAAAAATTGTTACTTATGCTGCCAACAATACATTAATTATTTGGCCCAGTGTGCTAGTTTGGAAAGTGTTATAACTGCACATCTTGAACAAAATTTACAACTGAGTTTTTAATGAGGCCAACAGAAAAATTTGTCATACTCCAGATTATGATAGGATGTAAAAGTAAGGAAGAAAAGTATAGTCTCAGAGATGTTTAAATGATTTGCAATAATTAGAAAATGTAGTGGTTTAGATCTGATTTTTAGGGGGGGGGGGTCAGATCGTGATTTTAGATTTGACGACTTTTTTAAGCCATCACAGTCAAAAGATACATAGATTAAATATGTTTATACAGTGAAAGTTTTCTTTGGACAAAATTTCAGTCAAAACAATCAGCTTGTTTGACAAAATAACTTATCTATATAGAAGAAAATAACTTACAGAAAATTACTTATCTTCGTAGCTTTAGCATATTTAACTATCAAATCTAAATATTTTACTTCCAGTTATCCAAAGTACAGTTGTGTTGTACATGATTTTGTTGTCACGATTAAAAAAATTAACAGATGCAGAAAATTTTAACTCAGAAAATTCAGATCATAATAGTTTGAATTAGACAGGTTCGACTGTTTTTTGAATTTTAGTGTGTGCATTTTATTTTTAGGTGTGCATTAAATCTATTTAATTTTTGTATGGTTTTTTCCAAGTTGAAAGTTATAATGCTAGTGTACATTTTTTTAGTAATACAAAAACTTATGTATATATACGTTAATTCTCTACTGTACAATCTTTGCTAGCAATATAGTAATAAATTGTTTATATATTGAATTACTTGTGTATTTTATTATTCATTTTTGTCATCTTTATTCATTTTTCTATGATTTAAAATGACAGATTCCTTCTTATTCCTTTTAACTAAATACAGTAGACACTCGAGTAATGGACACCCAATTATTGGAAATAAAATCCGTATTTTCAGCAGCTGTTCGGAAGTTAAAAAGTGCGTAACTCGAAAAGCACTATGTTCAGTGCACTTAATTCAAACAATGCATTTGTAAGAAAAACGATGACTTAAGGTTTATTTAAATAAAATTATATAAAGAAGTAAGTTATTTTTTTAAATTTTAAGGCAAAAATCCCATTGAGGCTGTTATCGCCTCCCTAAATGTAAGTGTGAGAGTAAAGTGTCAAAGCCATAAGTGTAGTGTTGCAAGTGTAAGTGTGTATTAGACGGGTACCGTGAAGGACGTCTAAATCCTCTCGATGGATGCAGCTAGTCTGCATCCCCTGTGGGGGAAGAAATAAGTTAATTTGTTGTGGTATATAATTTATTTAAAGGATCTGTTTTAAAAAAACTGCATTCACTCGCCAACCAACGTTTTCCAATATATGTAAAATAATTTTCATAAATAGCCTTACAGTTGCAGTAATCCCATACAATTCTGGAAAGAAAGAGGTTTTGTTTATTAGAAATGAGTGTCGAGGGTACTTTTGTTTGTCTGCCTTATTTTCAGTAGTTGAGAAAAATATTCACTTGCTTAGAATTGCCAGCTTAAAGTACTAAATATAAACATACTAAAATGATAGCCCTTATGGGAGTTGTGTGAACGCTTGCTGCTGGTGGCATCTTATGGCAGTGTTTAGTAACAGTTAAATAGATAATAGGAATAAGAAGGAACATAATAGAATAATTATTAAAATATTATTAACACTGTTTTCTCGAACGTTTTCCTCCTTGTCCTTGCAGCGTTCGTAGCGGAAAATAGTCCAAATACTTCGACTTCAGCCTCTGATTTCAAGCACGCTTTTTATAATTAAGGCTGTACATTTACATTCAATGCTTAGTGACTATACATGACATTTAAAGCCATAAAATATGATTTGTATAAATAAGAGTATGTTATACACGCCCTAATCAACAAAATATATCTTCTTTGCTTGGTGATTTGTAAAGTATGACCAATATTGTAAACAACATTCCACACGTATTGATCAAGTTCTGGGAAATGCATGCTGACATGTTTCAGTATTGAATATTCTCATACGCTGCATGTTTCGAATTTTTACATTGTACACTAAATTGTAATAAGGTTTAATAATTTTGTTACCAAAATAATAAAGTAATATTTCTCCATAAATATGTTATTTACGCCGCTTCGTCCTCGTTAACTTGGCAGCACAACAGCTGTAGGGCACATCTGCGTTTCATAAATACCCTTGAATAATTGTTGATGCTTCAAAAGCTGTGACAGCTGATAACTCGGTTCATCGATAAAGAAATTCTACTTATAATCAAAAGTCTGAACTATCAACATTGCCTATCTTAAATAGGCTTACATTTAAATGTGGAATGGACATTTGAGTATGTTAATATAAGTTCATTTTTTGTTTTTACTTGATAAGTAACACAAACGGTTTGTAGAAGACGTATGTCGTAAGTTATACGTATTTATAATAATGAATATACGCCTTTTATGCACAATATTCTAGCATTATTTTGATAAAAATTACAATTCAGTTAGCCCTTTTTTTACTCGAGGTAGACATATGTGTACTAACATTTATTAACATAAATCCCTAAATATAAAAAAATAATTGTCATAGTTGACTCTTCAAAGATGATTGTTTACTGATTATGTTGTGTTTGTGTGTTAAAGCTTTCTTATTTTTCTGCATTATACCTTCTGTTTGCTGTGTTTTTGAAAAAATCTCGATTACCGTAAATTCTCGTATCCGAAAAGGGGTTCCCTCCCGTAAAATAAATGTCCCATAATCAAGCGTATACTGTACTTGCTTAAATACAGGCCGAATTTTTATATTACCTGTAATAATTTAATTTGGGACTTTCTTTTTGATTGTGATGTCTACATTTGCGTGCAAATAACCTGAGCTAATCAGTTCTTCAGTTTATAGGCAAGATGTATATCGGCCTACAAAAAGTTCTAATTTTAGTCTCAGTTTATCTAACGAACACAGTGTGTAATACTGTTACTAGATAGCAGCACATGTTTTTAAAGAACAGAGATAAAATGTTAGAACAAAGAGGGTTATGTTATTACTTAAATGTTGCAAGGATTGTTCACTGAAAGGTTAAGATAAATTATTCTCAAAAATATTTTCAAAGCTAGCAATAGATACTTGGAAAAGTTGGCAGTATTATTCACCCAAGACTAACTTCGTAATTTTGCTGAGTTTTATTTGAAAAACTATCTATTAGAGCAGTCATCACGAACTCCCAAAGAAACTACATTTGCTTTTGAAAAGTGTGTTAGCACTCTTACTTCGAAATTTAGTCCTATTTGTTTTAAACTTGGCAAAACAAATCTGTATTGGTAATATCTTGAAAAAGTTCATTACCCAACAAAATCCGAACAACAGTTTCAAAATGGCGGTTTTAAAATACATAGTGTAACTATTATTTTAGATTTTTTTGAAAACCTTATTTCACCGTCTTAAATACTGTTTAAATCTGCATTGTAATTTTCAAAATCCCTCGTAATTAAGATAAATTAAAAAAGAATTATTTGACGGCGGTCAGGGTTCGTTTTCATATTTTCAATGCAATGAAAGTTTATAATGTTAATTAATGTCGATTTGAATCAAACTCGCTACAAAAATCCATTACTGCAACAGATTGGTCAAGTTCATTACTCATCAAAAAGACTCAAACAGTTTCAAAATGGCGGCCATTCAAAAAAAAATCGTATTTTTTATCTTCCCCTCTTTTTTTTGAAAATCTGATTTCACAATCATTAACAGCGTTAAAATATGCATAAATCAGCATATATTTTTTTTCAAAAAAACGACAGAAATGACAACTGTTTGTGCCTGATGTTGGCAGTGACACATCAGTTCTGATTTTTTTAAAACTTAATTTAAAATCATACCGTTTAAATTAGGCAGTAGGCTACACAACTTTTTACAGGTTAGGCCTACGGTACGTGTGGAACAAATGTTAATAGACTACGCTTCTCTTTAGGCCTACAAGAACAAAAGCTTGCTACGTTTTGCTTTGCCTGATAGCATTGTACATTATGTATGACCTAATTTAAACTAATTTTATTAGAATAGACAAATACTGTAATACAATCATTAGTTTCGGCCTACATAGAACAAAAGCATATTAGGCTTACGTTTTATTTCGCCTATTGTAGGTTATGTACAAATAATTTTATTAAAACAAACATATTGTGATACAATCAATAGTTTTAAAGTACAACTTCGTCAAGATAAATGTCTTAATGCCAACAGTTAGCCTACATTTAATAAAGTTAGCGTTTTTTATTAACGCTTAAGTAACCTAATTATTTATTGTATAATTAGGTTACATAACCTGCAATTTTATATAAAACATAGATTCTTGTGATCAAGAGCTGTTGGGGGATAAAACACTCCTTTCAAGTTAGGATATAACAGCCTAAATTTGGCAAATTTAATTTTACAATGTATATAATTAATATATTGGTATTTTTAATAGCTGTTATATCAATTTATGCAATTAGTTAAATTCAGTTTAAAAAATTCCTCCTTATTGACCAAGCGAAGTCTCTGTTTCAACTCGACCGTTCGGTATTTGGTTTGTGTGTTCTGTGACGAAGTTTTTGCTAAACACATGAACCGATAGTTTTGAAATTTGATACTTTCTATAAACCCTGTACAATGTGTAAGATTTTTTTCCTATTTACTTCCGTTTCAAGACTATAGCACCCGATTTTAAATGAGTGTACGCAATTCTGGCTAATAGCATTAGGCCTAACCGAGTGTTTTGAAATTTGGCACGAAGGTAACTTGCATTACCTCGAAAGACATGTAAGATTTCTCCATTCGCTTCCGTTTTAAGATGGAGGGTTCAGATTTAACATTGAGAGTTTAACTGTTGGTCGTTGCCTGTAATACTGGCTGAACAGCAAGATCTACAGTAATTTTGAACTATTCTTAAAAGATAGCAGAACATTTCCAATAAAGTTGATCCAGTAATATTTTTCCAGAAGTTACGGTTACCGGTTAAATTGGCGGAAAAGATTAAGAACGCTGTCGTGGAGCACTCTACATATTAATTAAGAATATACTGCGAGGCCTACTAGTTAATAAAATTATATATATATATATATATATATATATATATATATATATATATATGTACAATATATATATGAATTTATATATATATAATGACTGATTAGAAGTAACTAGTCATTTAATAACATTTGGTTAATAATAACAAAATCTGTAGAAGTTGTGTACGTGTGTACGTGTGTGTGTGTGTGTGTGTGTGTGTGTGTGTGTGTGTGTGTGTGTGTGTGTGTGTGTGTGTGTGTGTGTGTGTGTGTGTGTGTGTGTGTGTGTGTGTGTGTGTGTGTGTGTGTGTGTGCTTTGTCTGGTTTGTAAAACCACCACTAAAAATATCTGCTGAAAACGTTTTACTTTGTCAATAGGCTTACATATTAGAGGAATTGTTGTGATGAGCAGTGCCTTAAGTACAAAGGAGCAGACTCAGAAGAAGAGCTACGGCAAGAGATAAAAATATAATTATTTTAAAGCACAAGCAAAAATATTTACAGTATTTATATTTGAAATCCACTTGATAAACAACAATTTTAGTAACAGTTACAAACATTTATAGTAAATTATAGTAATAATCAATGACTTATTCATAAGTCGCGGCTTTGCCTACGAAACGTAAACTGTTTCAGTAATGACATAATTTATAAACATAAAAAAATATGTTAATGAAACCAACACAATACTTTAAATATTGTATTTAAAGTAGCTAGTGACCCACATTGGTCGCTGATAATAAATAGGACCATGTTTATAATTTGGACGTAGCCTATATATCGAATGCAACATATTGGTCATGCGTTGCATGGTCATATAATTCACCAAACTCTTGATTATTTTACATTGAATATGAAAACAATATCGTATCCGGAATATATGTTTTATTGACTTCAAATATGTTGCATTCTAATTAGAACGTCCAAAAACTTATATGATACGGGTAACTCATAAAAAATATAATAATTTTTTTTCATTACAAACTTTTATACCTCATTTTTACCCCCTTTAGGGGATGAATTTTGAAAAATGCTGAATTCATGCTCCGTTTTGTGTTTTTGAGTTTTTATGTATAGTTTCAGAAAAATCCGAATTATTTTCCCCCAAAATGCAGATTTTATACCCATTTTTTACCCTTTTCGGGGATGAATTATGGAAAACGCTGAAATATTACATAATTTGTGTTTCGAATGTTAAGTTTAAGGAAATCCAATACAAAAATATTTTTCTCCAGTGTAAACATTTATACATTTTTTACATTTTTTTTTTGACGATGAATTTGGAAAAATGCCGAAATACGTGTTTGTATTTCAGATTATTTACGCCTAGAATATACGATCTAAAAAATATTTTATTAAATGCAACATTTTATACCCCCTCCTTTAATCCCTACAGGGGATGAACTAGAAAATGGTGAAACATGTATATTTACTTCTGTTTTGGAGTAATTTTGTTGTTTCAAGAAGATCAGGCGAAAAACATATTTTTCCGATATAAATTCTTCTACCCCATTTAGATCCTTTTATGGGTTGAATATTGGAAAACCATTGCAACCCTACATGATACCATAAAAATGTCAAGTCTCTAGCTATTATAGTTTTGGCTGTACTTAGATTATGAGTCAGTCAGTCAATAAATTGCTTTTTATATGTATGGAGATGGTTGGAAATCCCCACGATACTAGAGCACGATACAATGATTATTTGCACTCCTGGGGCTCTAAGTGACGTATTTTATTTTCATTACGCTGCTATTTAATAATGTAAATTATTGTATTTTGTGGTTAATTTCATAAGCCCAAATTCTTTTTCATTCTAAAACAAACCTTGTTTCATTTACATTTTCATTTCAAATCGTTAATAATATTTATTTATTTACTAAACCGGTATATTTACAATGACTGACATGTAACCGCAGTGGGAAACAAATCCCTGTACGCGGACTGGTACCTTGAAACTACTTACAGAATTAAACAATATTCAAGTAAAGTTATCCTACACGTTTTTACGTATTTTGTATTCAACAACAGCCGCCTCGGTGGCATAGTTGATAGCGTACTGGGCTTCCATTCCCGGCCAGGGCTTGGAATTTTCATACGCTATAAATCATCCCATCGTCTGCATTACTGCATTAGGCCCAAGTGTGCACAATAGTCGGACGTGAAAATAAATAAATAAATGAATAAATATATGTATATATATATATATATATATATATATATATATATATATATATACAAACCACAACCCTCAGCCCGTATTCAATACCCACAATTATCAATTCTAACATCCACTTTTTTCACCCTTATTTTTAATGTTTTCTTATTGAGTGACAATGCTTTTATATACCGAGGCAATAAATTGTAAACATTTATTGTTCTGTTCTTCTCTATTACGTTCTTGCAATTTTTCGGTAATATATTTTTTTCCTTGCCATACTATTTCAATTTATGTATGTAGCTTTTAAATTTTCTTAATGACACAATAAATATTCCAACTGGAAAAGTTGCTCTGGTGTTAAAAGTTATCTGTTAAAAAAACCTAAGCACTTAGAACTGTTACAATTAATTGTGTTTTCAGTTTGCACGTTTATTCAATACTTAGTCTAGTATAATGTAGCAGGAGTCTGTGTTTTTTTTAAATTAAAATTTAATTTCACTTGTATTCCGTAAACTGAGCGGATCTTGGTTATCTGAACAATTTACTGGTCCAACTTTTGTCACTGTTCAACATCGCGTCCACTGTTTGAGCTTATATAAAAACAGTTATATAACACCGGCAAATTAACTACTAATATATTCTACTATAAATGATCAATTATGAACGTCTTAAAATTTGTCACTAATATACTTGGAAGATCGTGTTGCATAATATTGGGCCGCCTCGGTGGCCTAGTCGATAGGGTACTAGGCTTTCACCCCGAGGACCCGGGTTCGATTCCCGGCCAGGGCTTGGCATTTTCATACGCTATAAATCATCCCATCGTCTGTATTAGCCCAAGTGTGCACAATAGTCGGACGTTAAACACCAAAAAAAAAAAAAAAAAAAATTCGTAATATTGGAAGAGAGGGGAGGCGCTAAGTTGAAATTGCTTCAAGGCGCTTTTGACCAAGTTTCATCATTTAAAGAATTTAGAAATATAGTAGTCTCGCTAATCCGACGTAAACCGGACGCGGCCTGGTCGAATTAGCGGAAAGTCGGATTGCACGGAGAACCACGGAGAACCATTAAAAAACGTTTACAAGTATTGCATTGAATTTATCATATTAAAAATCTTTCAGTTACACGTATCGTCAAACCTGACGGAAAAAGTTTGTAATTGTTTTTTGTTTACCAACTGTTTGACGTTTTTTTCGCCGCTACATCTCGCGTGAAACCTTTTCTTTTAGAAGCCTTCACAACACCTTTTAGAAAATAGCGAATAAAAAAAAATAAGTGAAATGTTACGAAACACGCACAAGCAGAATGCACTCTAAACATCAACTCTTCCACGAATCTGAAATTATACTAATAGACGTAAATGACCGAGAAGAGCAGATATAAGGGTGATCGAACCTCCTCTTTCTTTCGAAGAGAATGTAGGTCATCGACTGGGCTCGTAAATGACACGTAGGCGTAAAGACCTGACACGTATACATCATTTAAATTGCTTGAAATATTGGTCGGATTAAACGGAAATTCGGATTAGCGAAGGTCGGATAAGCGGGACTGTACTGTACCATTAAACTACGAAATGGGAAACCCTCGCGTGCGCTCACATACACGAATAAATATACAAATTTTGCCGAGCTACTCAGAAAGTGCTCTAGAGTTCAGGATCAGTGCTCATTTCAATGTTCCAGGTCTGTTTACCATGATAATGACCACTCTAACAGCTATTTTCTAACGGACCATTAACTGCGGTCCTTGCAGAATTAACCCTGCAAATTTTATTTCTTACAAGGGTGCATTGCCTTCACTTCACAAGCCGTACGCTAAATTTTAAGCAAAACCTATTTCAAAGACAAATGTTTGAACAAAGGTGTTTACACAGCGAGATACGAGTGTGATTGAGGCATTAGTTTGGCCATGAAAACAGCTGGAATAACTGAACTTGTATTAGGCGTAGGCCTACCTAGTGACTGTGACTGCATTGTAGGCTATTCTGTATTGTAGTGTCAGACAACGTGGAACACATCCGTCGCCTCGAACTATGCAGGTAATTTAGTAAGCGTTTATGTAAAAAAAACATTACGGATTTCACTTATAAAAGTAACAATGCTATTATCTCTGTAATTAAGCCAGAATAAAATTAATCGCAGACAAAATCGTATTTAAAAGTCGTTATATCTTTAAAACAACATCTATGACTCAGTTTAAAAAAACAATTATTTGACACATCACTATCGCTGCTTAATCAACGCTAACATTTGATATAATTATTTAATAGCTTAAATTATGATAAATGTTAATTAGAACAATATCGTACTTTCAACTTCGTTCTGTTACTGTAATTGGTTATTTTGACTTGTGTAAAATAAATTTGAATTGATTTTCCCAAAGACTATCAAATAACCAGATAATTAACAACTACATCTATTCAACGAAATTATGATAACTAGAACAATATCGTACATCAATCTGATTCTGTTATTATAATTAGTCATTATGACTTTGTACATAAAATAAATTTAAATAGTTTCTCCGAAGTTTATCACACAACCAAATAATTAATAGGTCAGTAGGCCTGTTCAACAAAATAACTTAAATTACGATGAAGTGATAATCAGAACAATATCATACTTAGTTAGTAGTTAGGCCTATTCAACAGTTAAACTTTTAAACAGAATGCAGCATTTCTGTTTTCAATAATAGACCGATCAGTTTTTTTACTCATTTTTTCAACTGATTCGAAACCTTCAGTGATGAAGAAGGTTCGATTATTTTCAAACTTGTGACAACAGAGTACATAATTAGTTTTATTTTCTGGAGAGTGGACGTTGAATGCGGGAAAGTTTTGTACTGATTCACTGGTAAACATTTGATACAAAACAAAATAAATGAAACCTTGAATAAAACAAAACTGTTTATACATAGAAATAACATGTTATAGGTTAGTGCGTATACATTCGGCCGGTTAATCGCGTGTTCTCGCTATTGTACATCAATGTGTACATTTTGTACTCATGCAGATGTTGCGGGCTGAGGAGATTATTTCCGAAGGAGCAAAGGGGCAGGGAGACGGAAATTTAGAGCGTCGCCAGTTACCGTGGAAATAACTGTATTAGTTGCGTTAATAACATAATCTTCGTTCAAAAATAAACATTCTCATGATTTCTTCATTCACAACCTGCGACTTTTAGAAAACGGCCTGCGCGAGAATTTCTCGGCCATGTAGAACAATTCCCCCTCCAACAGTCCAGTGAAAGTCTGCCAATATGAGTCTACAAATTGTTACTACTCAGCGATTGTGAAGGATAAGCTGTGGTGAGAGAACGAGGACTCGATCTTTCACTCGCACATATTTTTTCTCTGTTCCGCTGGTGTTCTTAGCAGGCCGTTTTCTAAGCTGCTGACGTATATCACGTGTTCATTCCTATAACGGTCTGACCTTGTCCGTTGTCTGAGGCGGTGATTCTCGGAAGTCGGGTCCGGTTTAAAGGGAAGTGCGTCAGTTAACATTTGTAGGATGGGTAGGCTAATATATTCACAGCCGGCAGTAAACAGTAAATTTTGAGCCGCATTTCTCTCGGAAGAAATTTCGTTTGCCCGCAACAGTAGGATCCTCAAGGGCGATGCAGTTAGAACCGAACGATAGAGCAGAAAGCAACGGAGTTACAGTGAGGTACTTCGCAACTTCATGCCACACTTTTCTACCAAGTCATTTCTGGAGTATTCAATCCTGGTACGGTAGGACCCCGCTAATCCGATCTCGGATGGTCCGACTCCCCCGCTTGGTCCGACCGCACATTTGTCGGCGATTGTTTACTTTAAAAGGTCATTGAAAAGCTCTACTCACATCTGGACTTGCCGATGAATCAGAATCGGTGAAATGATCTAGTGAGCTGTTAACATTTGACATGTGTACGTGTGCTAAAGTTATTTTTGAAATCCTTGAGTGTACAACGGAAGAAGTATTAACGGACAATCAAATCATTGAATTGATAACTCAACCAACCAATGACGTCGATGAAGAAATCGAACCGACAACACGGGATTCACACGTAGACGCCAAAAATGCATTTGATGTTGCTCTAAAATACATTGAAAAAAGTTCTAGTTCAACACCAATGGACATTTTGTGGGTAAGAAAATGGAGGAACGAGGCACATCGTTAAAGTTATCATCGGATAGGCAAAAAAACATTACCGACTTTTTTTTAACGAGCACAAGATGATTAAATTGTTAGCGTGACTTCTCAAGTTTATTTTCAGTTTGACTTTACTCGTGTTTATTTTTAGTATGATTTAATTTGTTTGTTATAGCCAGTACGTCTCTAAAAGTTGACCTATATGCAGTCCTACAGTATTTTCATTAGAAACTAAGAGTTGAACTACGTTTTTGTTTGAATAAAAATGTTCCTCTGATAATCCGACCTTTTTTGCGTTCTGACCGTGCTCTCGGTTCCATTAGTGACGGATTAGCTAGGTTCTACTGAATATCGTAATCATAAAGTTATTTTTTCCCCACAATATTCAACGCTTCAATTTCGCGGAATCAACACTATTGACTACTTAGTGACTTGCCGCTACTAAGCCGCATTTAGGTGTTTGGCACCTGTAGGCCTTTGGCCGTCGCACCCCCTCTCGTACACTCCTTTATTTCGCTCATTAAAAACTTCTCTTTTGCCCAATATAAGCAAATAATTGTTTAAAAAGTACTTAACTGAGAATTGAATATAAAAAGACATTGTGAAGTTAGTAATGTGAACCCAGAATTAGACTCTGTTAGTTGAAATACAAAATATCTTTAATTCAAGACAGTACGTGATTGAGTTTAATATAAAACAGTAAGTAAATAACAATTTGCAATATTCGCCTGTCTTTAATTTTTGAAAATTTTGAAATAATCTCTTTGTAGAGTCCAATGATGGTGTTACGTCAATTTCAACGGTTATGATGGCTACAACGTTTAATTTTACACTACCCATTGAATTTCTCACGTAGCTTTCACTCACTTTAGGGTTGAAGTCGCAGACGGAAGCGTCGAAACATTTCATTATTTTTTTATATATTTTAAGGCGAAAAGCACATTTAGTCTATTATCGCCTCCCTAAATGTAAGTGTGAGTGTAAAGTGTTAAAGTCGTAAGTGTAGTGTTGTGTATGTGTTAGACTAGGGTACCACGAGGGACGTCTAAATCCTCTCATTAGGTGCAGCTAGTCTGCACCCCCTGCGGGGAATATTGAATATAAACGTACTAGAATAATAACTCTTATGACAGCTTTGTGAGCACTCGCTGCTGATGGCATCTTGTACAACTACAGTTAAATAGATAATATTACTGTATATTTTTTCAAACGTCTCCATCCTTGTCCTTGTAGCTTGCAGAGTTCGCAGCGGCAGATAGTTCAATTACTCGGACTTCAGCTGCTAATATCGAGCAGGCTTTATATAATGGTAGTTGTACTTCTAATACGTTTATACTCAATGGTCGAAGCGATACATTGTACTTGTGTTGTGGTAGGCGCTTCTACTTAAAATAAAGCAACGATATTTATAATTTTCTGCTTCCTTGCCACCTTTAAATACAATTTTTTTAACTACTACTAATTTTTTTCCACAACTTTTTTAAAAATTCCTTAAAACTGTTTTTTTTTGTAATTTTTGGCGCCTTTACTTTTGACCAAAATTTTGCTCCTGTAGGCCCGGGTCTACTTAGGGGGAAATACAGCCCTGCCTACCGCGCTCGCTTCGAATTGTGGCCATTGATCAGCGTCGTTTGCTGACCACCACTTACGGTAGAAATAGGAGGGAAAACAATTGCATTTCAATCGCCCTGAGTTCCGCCGGTCTTGAATAAACGCGCCTTAAGCTCTAGGAAACGACCATTTTTAATTTTGAGAGTCAAACACCCAAACAAATCATCAGACTTTAGACTCTAGATTTTAGGGTAAAAGGTTAGACTATATGTATTATTGACTTTTTAAATTTCGTTTTTTTACAAACATATTACAACACATTAAAACATATATGTAAACAATGAAAAAATACAATGATATTTATTCTTAAAATAGGCCCTACAATTTACAAAACAAGTACAACAAAAACAAATCAATACACAAACGCGATTGTTCTGAAAAAATCATCTCCAACAGAAGAAAAATAACCGCGGCAAGAAGCTGTATCACACTCGTGATGGAAACTAATTTCCAAAATGTACCACTATCACGATACTTTTTTTATTTATAAAAAATGGCTTTTTTATGTCTGTAGGCATAGTCTATATTTTCTCAAACTAAACTAATTATTCAGTTAATATTTAGTATTTAATCACACTTTTTGAATATCTGATTTTACCACCATAATAGCGTTAAAATCTGCAAAATTAGCATTTTAAATTGACATAGTGCCGGCCTTCGGGTGAGGGCGAAGTAGGGCGGCGCCCGAGGGCGCTAACTCAGTTAGGGCGCCACTGGCTAGGTTTTTAAAGTTATCAATAAAAAATTGTTTTTAAAATAATCTTAAAATGAATGGAATGAAATGAAATCATTTCTACAATAATAATAATTATCATTATAATCAAAAAATGATTTTCAAATTTATTTCAAAAGTATATGTATTTACCCATTTTTATTAGATAATCTTAAAAACACGTCCCTTACATAGGCGCCACAGTAAATTTTGCCCGACCTTTCCAAAAGGCTAAGACCGGCACTGATTTTTTTTTTTTTTTTTTTTTTTTTTTTTACGTCCGACTATTGTTCACACTTGGGCTAATGCAGACGATGGGATGATTTATAGCGTATGAAAATGCCAAGCCCTCGCAGGAATCGAACCTGAGTCCTTGGGGTGAAAGCCCAGTACGCTCTCAACTAGGCCACCGAGGCGGCTAGAGAGGGAGACCGGCACTGAATTGACAAATTATTTAAAATCCTAAAAATGTACCTTGACCATTAGAAATACAGTGAAATTTGAAAATTTAAAAATTCTAATTTATGCAAAATTTAACACTGGTCACGATGGATACATAATATACAAAAATGTATTTTTTAAATTTAAAATTGCTACCATTTTAAAAACGGTGGATTGGACTTGCTTGATAACAAACTTATCAGACCTATTAGACTACCAAAATGCAAGTTCGATCGAATTGGAATAAAATTGTGAAAGCTAGAGAGCTAAAACATACATTAGGCGTGTATCATATCTAGAACGTGTATCATACATATGTATCATATCTGAATTCACCATCATAATAGCATTAAAATCTGCACAATTACCATTTTAAAATGACAAATTACATTTAAAATATGAAAGTGAACCATGACCATTCGAAATATAATGGAATTTGAAAATTAAAAAATTCTAATTTATACATTATATTATGTTATGTAATGTATAGGCCTAATGTATAATAATCCATACATTATATTATTTTATCTCAAAGGAGATCAAAAAATGATCTAAATCACAAAGAAAAAAATACATATTTCATTTTATGCACTGGTTGAATAAATTATTCTAAAATAACATTCAAGTACAGGAGCCCTCCCCCTCCAGTTTAAGGAACTATATGCTGTGGAAGGTAGTCTGTAGTTTTACCTGATTTGTATAGTGCATTTAAGTGTTTTGTTCAATTGTATGAAAAAAATGTAACACTTTGTTAAACAGTTTTGTTTCTTAGAACGCAGTACAGTAAGAAATGAATTTCTACTACACAGCATGTCTAAATATCGTTCGCCTGCAACTATCAACTCATAATATGAAAATACTGTTTGTACTGCATAAGTATCAGAAGTATTGAAAAAATGGTTTAAAAATTTCTTACAAAATGTTATAACCCACTTTCAAAATTTCTAACAAAATAACAATTGGTTTTTGTTTTTCGTTAGATTCAAAGTCTGTTAAATCACGATCCAGTAAACTGAAGGCATACTGTAGTTGTAAAGTAATAGTAATAGTAATATGTTAGTTTTAACCCGTTTAAGCTAAACATATTTTGTTGATCTACCTATAGTAAGACTTGTTTTGCATATTTCACAACAGGATGGATATAAAACCAAAGAGCACATTAGCTTTCTACCTACTCAGTCATTCATTGGTCAAAACAAAACAACTGGTTTTATTTTCTCCCTTAATTTTATTTCTTTTTCAGTTAGACATTTGATAGTTCAGATACTTCAGAGCCAATCCATAGTAAGGAAAACTGACAAAGGAATGTAAATTTGTATTTTACCGGTTTCCAGTAATTTATTGGAATAAATACCTACAATTTTATAAGAATACATTTATGAAAAACAATAGTTTTATTGTATTGATTGAATATTATGGTATGAAACGTGTTTTGCGATTATGTGTATGTCCTTTTTTCCATCATGGTTAAATAGCAAACCTAGCGTTTATATAATATTCCCATTATGAGGTCCCATCACCAACGCTGTCATATCATATTATAAAGGACATTTGATACACACAAATAAAATTTTTTACACAAATTTTGGTAATATGTAGCATAGATAAGTTTGTTACCCAGCTATAATTGTTCATCTGTTTCAAAAATGACAGTCATTCCAAATCTTAATAAATGCATTATTTTTTTACCCCCCACTTTAAAAAAAAAAATCTGATTTCATTATCGAAATCAGCGTTATATTGAACAATATAAATTAACGTTAAGAACTGCCTAATATTATTGGAAAAGCGATAATAAACCTTAAATGCTGTTTGAATCAAGTCAGACGAAAAATGTGAATGAAGTGTGCTAACACACACACACACACACACACACAATTTCTAGGTTAGGGTCATTATAAAATGTACTGTAGGCATATAATTTATCTTCAGTGAAAATAAACCTTAAACTTAATCATATTGTTTGATTTGGGTGTGACCAAAACTATGAATGCTTGAGTGTTAAAACACATACTTACTGTTCATTCACACAAAAATTTATAGTTTAGGTACAATTACAAAATGGTTTGTTGGTATATATTTTATCATCAAGTAATGAACTAAGGGATTTCTTAGCCACATTCGACTCAACTGTGACAAAATGTTGAGCCATATTGAGTCATTTGTGAGAAATATGTTTAATGATTTTTATTTAGACAGTATTTCCTGCACATTCTTTGAAGTTGCATGTAAAACATAATTTACATTAGAAAAGATAATAAACAATGAATGGATATAAACAACACACATACTTACAATGACAAATTTAAAAGGTTTAAGCACAAAATACACAGAACAATGGAAATCTCATACAAAAATAATGAGAAACAATAATTAAAATTAAAAATTTTGTACAAAAGTAACAATCCAGCATATAGGTGCTTGGAACCTTTCCTGGAACTTATCAAAAGCTAGTTCGGGAATGAAGCTGCCATCCAAGGAATCGCAACTAATTTAGAAGATTTCTGATTTCAAATTTTAATTTTATAATGTAATTTTCTCACTTTCAAAACATAACTAAGTGATTTTGATGAAACTTAGCAATAGATCTTAATCCAAAGAATACAATCAGTAAGTTATTGAGATATACAGTAAAAACACCATAATCAATTGATATAAAATTATTGAAATAAATGTAAACATTAATTAAAGATATAAATAATTAATTAATAAATAATAAATAATAATAATTAATTAATAAATAATTAATAGAGTGAATAAGCATAAATGTTTCTTCATATAACTAACCTTGGTAAAATATTTGTGTAAAGAGATATAATTAAATATAATGATTTAATTGTAATTTGAATGTAGGATTTGTTAATATTAGAATAATTATGATAAATTTTGATTAACCAACCAAACAATTTGCCATGCAATGAATATAACTGATAAGAGTAAATTTAATTTTTTCAGACTAAGCAACATTAAGATTTAATAAATATAATTGTAGGAATATTAGAAGGTTTTAAACAGTTTTAATAATTTTGATAAAAGTAATTGGGCTACAAAATTCATGATTAAAATTTTTATGAATTAATATTGATTTTAATATAATTTCGAATAAATGTGTAGTAAATTATTAAAATATTTTGTGTAAAAATGTCAGTTAAATTTTCATTTTATCATAAAGTTAACGTATATTTCAGTTCTGAATAAAGTTATTTAATTTATTTGAAAAAGTGTATCAGATTGACTAACTTTATACAATCTACCATTTCTAACTAAATAACCTATAAATCCGAGATAGGTGTATACATTATTTGAATGAATTTCAAATATTATGTAATATTGTGCAGTCTGAGTTGAATATTTCAACTAAATCATCAGATTTCATGTCCAGTTCTCCTTTAACAACTGAACCAACAGTTCAGGAGAAGGTCACTGATAGCAGGCAAGTAGCCACACATATGAAAATGTGAAAAAGATAAAAGTTTTTTGAGATAGCAATAACTTGTAATCACAAAAAATGAATTAGATCATGCATCATACCAAAAATAATTTTATTTCTTTTTATTAAAACTGATGGCGCTATACTAATTTCATTTAAAATAAAATCATTTTATGGTAAAATTATTAATAACTACATTAAGTTTTCTCTAGTGATCTGTTCATGTATTGTTTGAAGGCTTGGTGGTTGAGGTGGCTAAAACACTGGTCAGTCTGTTACGCTCTTAACTGTGTACGTTAAGGTCACAGGTTCGAAATTGCAGTTACTACTGTGAGCTTTATTTTTTCAATCAATGCTGATCTCTTATCCTCATTAAACTAACTGACAAAGTATGGATGTTAAGAAGAAAAAAACATTTATATTAAGAGATGGTTCTATTACATTTTTATTTGTTTAGAGTGATTGCAGTGTAGTGGTCTTTGGATGATTAATCCAGTGATGATGGCGGAAACTGAACTTGAAGTATTATTTCGAGCATGCGATAAGAGAGGAACAGGGAAGATCGGACCAAAAGAGTTTCGAGAGCTTTGCGCAGAGTTTGACATCAATGATACCGATTGCGATGCAATATTTTCTGATCTAGATCATGACGGCGATGGCCATGTAAGTTTGGAGGACTTTGCTTGGGGATTTCGTGATTTTCTCAGACTTCCGACATCTCGACGCGAATCCATTATCACATTCGAGAGTAATATTAGACAGAATGATGAACCTGCAGCTGCCTTGGAGGTGGTACACAAGAGACATTTGGAAGCCAGGCAAGCGTGGGCTCATCTTGTAGCAGGTGTTGGCGAAGTAACGATTAACAAATTTTTAAACAACAGGTCAGAAACCAAACAATAATTTTTCATGAATCATAAAACCAGCATTAGTTTTTACCTTACTTGGATTTTGACAAATTAAACACAATTATAAAATAAATACTACATTAAATGTATTAGTATTTTTAGTCATAAAAATTTGTCGTTTAGCAAACAATATAAATTTAATTATATTTTTCAATTCAATATTCTTTACCTATAGTACATTTTTAATTTAGTTTTTACAAAGTAATATAAAACTATGTATAAACCTATAGAGGTTCTTTATTTATAAAAAAATATAACCTCATTCTTTTATTGAACGAAGTTAATCTTATGATTCTGATGGGTCTTTACATTTTAGGTCCCCTGAGTTCAAAAACATGATTTTTACAGTACTTGGATGTCTGTGTGTGTGTGTGTGTGTGTGTGTGTGTGTGTGTGTGTGTGTGCGTGTGTGTGTGTGTGTGTGTGTGTGTGTGTGTGTGTGTGTGTGTGTGTGTGTGTGTGTGTGTGTGTGTGTGTGTGTGTGTGTGTGTGTGTGTGTGTGTGTGTGTGTGTGTGTGTGTGTGTGTGTGTGTGTGTGTGTGTGTGTGTGTGTGTGTGTGTGTGTGTGTGTGTGTGTGTGTGTGTGTGTGTGTGTGGTGTGTGTGGTGTGTGTGTGTGTGTGTGTGTGTGTGTATGTATGTATGTGTGTGTGTGTGTGTGTGTGTGTGTGTGTGTGTGTGTGTGTGTGTGTGTGTGTGTGTGTGTGTGTGTGTGTGTGTTATAAAATAATTAAATGGTTTAAATGAAATTTGACATATAGGTCTAGTTCACTTATATCCCTGACTGATTTTTAATTAACAAAGTTTTTGAAGCTTTTTTGTTAAAAACTGTTGAAAATTTGATTATCTCAAAATCAGCTCCAATGAATTTGATCAAATTTTGCTCAAATGTAGTCCATAAATACCTAAAAAAAAATCCATGGGCCACTATAGCCTCAAAAATTTGGTTAAGAAGCTATTGAAAAAACTTTAAAATTGGTTCATTAGATTTTTTCAAATCTTGTTCATTACATTTCTAGGTTAGAAAAAACCTGGATGATTTAAGATAATAAACAACTAATATATACTGTCATAAGGGCTTTTGTTTTTACGATTTTCTCCCGAACTATATGTTATTTAATTTAAAATTTCCTACACTGACTTTAGTCTTCATGTATGACCAAAATTTGAGCAAAATCCAATGTATTGATTTTGAGAAATTAGTCCAAATATCATTTTTTTATCCACAGCTACCGATTTGGATTTTTTAATGGAAATAATGTTTGCCCTATTCATTTAATTTGGTTTTTACTGAGTAATTGAAAACCTGTATAGAACTCTTTTATTTATAGAAAGTACAATCCTATCTTATTTGTGTGTGTGGCTAAAACCTAGGCTAACATATTTAATTTGTGTAATTATCTGACAGTTGGACTGCTAATGTGCTATAAGAGTTCAGATAACAAATGAATTGCAATTAGGCCAAGGTAAGAGAATAGGTATTGCAGGTGTGTTCCTCACTGTCTATATTGTAGGTCAAATAATTGTATAGTTATGATAAGCTGAAGAGGGAAAGCAAACTGTGGTCTTGTAAATAATGAATTTGTCTAGTAGGCTATTACGTAAGGCCTATTTAATCTTTTTATAATGCAAATTCAATGAACAAATAATACTTTATATTAAATATTCAATAAAAAAAACCAATAAAAATAAGAATTATTTCAATAGAACTTTAGAGGTTTTAAACTTGTAGAGGTTGATTGAAGGAAATGAAGCATTGTCAGCCAAAGTTTTAAGGATATTTCATTTTAAAAAACTGTGAAAAATGTGCATAATTTGTCATCATTAGTTTATCAGATTTTGATAAAATTTTGAGCACATATTTAAACTTCATTACCAAATCATTATAGAAAATTTGAAGTAAAAAAAAACAAAGGCTGCCTGCTGTATGGTTTTAAACTAGATACCTAATTTTGACGATATTTGGCATGTAAGAATGTTAATTTTTTTTAATTTAAAAAAAATATCATTTATACAAATAAAGTATATTTTATTTGTTGCCAAAAAGTGTTCCTTTTGTTGTTCTTGTAAAATTAAGTTGTTTAGTTAAATACATTTTTTTTTGTAGTTTATGGATTTTTATTATCCCTTAACAAATTTCAGTGGCACTACACATACACTGGTTCTTTCATAAAGAAAAGTTTTTGAAATAATATGATTGTTCTTATAATTGGAAAAACCAAAATTTCTTTTTCATATTGTTATTATAATTAATGTTTGAAGATTATAATATACATAATCCAAAATGATAGCAATTCGGTACAAGGAAGAAGCATAAATGATTTTTTATATATGTTTTATTTTGTTAAATAGCGGAAAGAAACTGGCAGACCTTTATCGAGAGATGCGTTCGCTAGAAGTGAGCCCACACCTAGTTTCACACTTTGAGGGTGCTTTTAGTTCTCTCCTAGAAGATGTTCAGAAGCTGTATGATGATAACCAAAAATTAGAAGAAATGTTCAACAAGTAAATGTTAACATAATATTAAACGAATACTTAATGATGTTTATAAAGTATTCAATTATTTTAATCTTAATAACGTTATTGTTGATGGCTCAAAAGACTCAGTAACACAGACTGTTCTGAACTTCACTGGCTTAGAACAGATCTAGTAGTATGTTGTGATTGATGTTTGTTTTTTCACATAAATAGATCATTCTTAATCAACATCTAAATAAATTCAAAGATCCTACTTATATTACAAATATACACTTGGTACCATGTCATAAATCACTACATTTCTATGGAGTTGAAGACAATTGTGTTATAGGAATTCTGTTCAAACAGAATTACCATTTTAGTAACTATATTTTTGTTTTCTCATTTTTCTTAAGTTTTTTTCCAGCAACACCCCCAGTCACTGGGCAAAACTATCTCAGCACTAAGTCACATTGGTGTCAACTTTTTTGTATTTATACTTTGTGACTTTCAAAGCATTACTGAATTAAATTAGCAATTAATTATGATCAACATTTTATCAAAAAATCTGAGATTGTTTGTTTTTGGTTAAAGAGAAAGGGAAAAACACATTGATCGTCTTAGAGGATTAGAAGAAGAGCTAGATGCACAAGTTGCCCGGATTGAAGCACAAGCTCGAGAAGAGGCCAGAAAAAAATTTGAACAAGAAAAAAAGGGTTTAATAGAAAAAATGGAATCTGAAACTTTAGAGCTTCAAACTCATTTAAGACTTTTCCAAAAGGTAATTACAAAATAATTGTATGACATTAGACAATGAGTAGTTTCTATTATAATGCAATTCAGTGCAGCTTGAATAATTGTTGTATTGTTTTATGATATGATAATAAAAAATGAATGACAATGAAAATAAAAATCAATTATAATACAGATATTTCTTATGTGTACTACGTTTAAATTTATTTTTAGGTGAATAGTGTCTTGTTGCAAGGAAAAGAGAAATGCAAAGACATTAGTGAACAGGCATACAGTGAGAACAGAGAACTACGGATGATGCTGGCAGACACAAAGACAAACCTGGCATTGCTTCATTCTGAGATGGCGCAACTAAGAGCTGACTACGAGAATAAGTGCCGTGAATTGAATCAGTAATGAAATAAATAATAATTTACATTTAAATATAATTTATATTTTACATATTATAGTATTATATTGCATGAATCAAAATTCCAGAGTAATATTATAATTTTAACTGTAATATGATATTGTATATACACTCTGAAATTTCAACACTATAAAACTTGGCTAACCACACTAACTAGTTACTATAATAGGTTAAATATTTGATAACTTGTCTTCAGTATTGAATTATTTTGTTGAACTGCTAGTTTCAATACTTATGGCATCATCATCTAATTTCCTTTATAAACATGTTTGATTCTTCTTGAACTTCATCTACGTGTCAAATTCTTAAAAATGATAAAATTTGTCTTACTCAAAATTATACAACTAAAAGTAAAAAATACGTACCATACTTACTAAATAAATAAAACAACGAAATATGACTACATATTAAAGTTAACGTTTGTTGTTGCATTTACAACAGGAATACTACTGACTGATGGTCTCATTGTTGTCAGTGAACTCTCAGCCTACTTCTATTCAGCTTTGACTCGTCTTGTTAATTAATGGAAATTGAATAGTTCTAATCCTGTTGGACAGCATATTGTTCTTGTATTAATATTTACTGTTGAGCATCAGTTGGGAGTTTCTGTTTTATTCTCTATATACTCTTATTTCATATTGCTTGCGGGTGTTTAATATTCAACATTTCTCAGATTTGTGTAAAGTTCCGTAGATTTTTTAAGTCGATTATTTTATGGTTATTATTTATTAGGTGTTCTGCGAATCTTGATTTGAAATTATTAATGCCCACAGTCCTATTTTTTAACGTGTTAAGTGAATCTTTTCTGAAAAGGAATTTATTTATTTTGTAAACATTTTGTCATGTGGAAATATTGTACTGTAATTTTTGTGCTTATTGTTTAAACGGCCATCAATACCTTTTATTTTGAGGGTGACACAAAAAATAATATTCTGAACTTTAATCATGCCATTATTTGAAAAAAAAAAATGAGAAGAACAGGTTCATCTAATGAATCTTCCTTCCAGCCAACAATAATTTATATTCTACTTACAAAAAATAATTGCCTGAAATGAGAACTGTAACTAATTAATGACAAAATATTAAATTATGCTTCATGAAAATGTAAAATTAAGCTAGACAGGCAGAAGAAATGAAACCATTGTTGTTTTTTCAACACGAATATAGCTTCATAAAACGTCTAGAATACAAAATAATGAAGACATTATAAGAGGTTTTCACAACTCATTATTTAAGTAAATAATGAAAATAAATAAGACTTACCAACATAATATGGAATTATTTATGGATGTCATGGTACATGGGTATATTCATCCATTAAATTAAATATAGGGTTAACAAAATTCATAAAGTTATTATTACGAGTATAAGAACTATGAAAAAAAATATTTAAAAAATTGGAATAATGATAAATATAACAGGTCTGATGAAGATGATCCGAAAAAAAACTGGCTAACATTGGAAAATTAATTGTGCTTAATGGATGAGATAAAAACATTTATCTATGACGGTTTGGTATAATTATGATGGTTTATCTAAAATTTGGTGACAGTGTTAGTGAACTTTAATTTTAAAGGTAACAAAGTATCCATGGATCACCATAAAAGCCATAAGTATAAATGAGTACAATATAAGTACTTGTATAATATACTGGATTCACAGTCGCAAAACATGTTTTTAGTTATAATTGTATCTGAAACGTGTAAAAAAATATGACTGTTTTCTTCTGGGATAAAAGACAGAACAGTTGAGAGTAAGCCTACTGGTAGTAAGCCTATGTAGAAAGAAGCAGACTGATAATTAAAGATGAAGGTATAAAACAGAAATTAAAAATTGAAGTTACAGTGCCACTCTTAGGTGTAGTAACAGAGTAACAAAGAAGAAAGAAAAAAGTAGAGAAAAAACAGCATACAGAATTCAAAAAGAAAATGACTAGAAATGAACTTGGCTTAAAAAGTGATAATGACAATTTTATACAAATTTATAAAATTGTATTGATAGAAGAAACAATCATTTAAATATTAAAAAAATACTGTTTTGAGTAAAACACACAGCAAAACAATTGTATTAAGGACTACAAAACACTAACGAAAGTGGGAAACGATGCAGCCAACCTCCTCGTGGTGTTTCCTGGGTCACGCTAATAGGCTGTTCAACTTGTACAAATTATCATTGTAAAGTCTGTTTTCTTCTAAATAGAGCCCTTGTAGGATAAATAATAAAATTTAATTAGTCTTAACAATTAATGGGTAAAATGTCATGGTATATGGGTTATAAAAAAAAAATCTCAAAATTTTATGTAGATATGAAAAAAATAATTTCGGTTAAAGTTTTTTTTAATTATTGCTGAAATAATGAAAAACCTTAAAATTAACTTTAACTATATACCACTAAAAATTTTAATTTGAATATATAAACTAATCTAGTAAAATAAAGAGAAAATGTATACAAAATTTGTTGTAGGTAAGTAAGTTGTACAAAAGAATGAAGTAAACCCAAAAAGTTAAACTTACCACTTGATTTGTAAAACAGAATCATTTTTTCCTGGTTTCTGTTTGACGAAACTTGACAAAAATATACTTTGTAGTAGCTCAAACTCCGAAAAAAATATTTGAAGAGGAAAATATTTAGGGCAAAAAATTACTATTTTTTATTTATCTATTAGTAAATAGTTTTTGTACATAAGAGTTTTTATAAAACTGTCATACATCTCCAAAATATTAAGTTTTATGTTCCTCCATTTAATTTCAACATATTAGGTCAGAAAATTTCTTCAGAAAAATATTCTTGAAAACTTTTAAAACTAGTTGGATAAAAATAATAAAAGGATTATCAGGATTTTTCCATTTTTTGTATTTATGGACCCTAACAAAAGCATATTTTGAATAGTCCCAACAACATTAGATGTTTTTATGCTGCTCAGCCTTTTGCAGTGTGATCCAAGGAAGTAGAATATGACCTAAAATAAAAACATTTTAAAATTCGACGTTACAAGCAGTACAACCAGTGCATATGTCCTGAGCGACAGGTGTGATCTAGTCTGCGATGAGCAGTGCGATAACTTGGAAGCCACTTCATCCATTATTGAGTTAGATTTGTAATTCTTAAAAGCAAAATGCTCAAGTGTACATATTAACGGACGGTGATAATTTTTTAGTAATAAAAAAGGCACCTGTTAACTCCATACATGCTTTAAAAAATACCTTTGACCATTGTGTTTGCATTTGGTTTTTCTCATGTGATTAAATAATCTGTCTTTATGATTCTATATATTACCTTTAACCTTCTCTTCATGACCAAAGATTTTGTTATCAATATCAGAAGTGCTTAAGAGGTTTTTGAATTCAATATTTCGTACTTGAAGAGACTAGGAAAAAATTCAAGTTATCGAGGTTGGCAAAATATAGAGATTGATAAAAAATTGAAAAATCCGGTGTGTATTTATTTAACAACAATTTGCAGTAATTTTTATATGTACAATACATTTTTCGTCCGCAAGAAAAAGAAACTTATATTTTGACGCACTCATTATCATGATTAACAAGTAATAACAGCTCTACACAAATTATATTGCATTTGAACAGTTTAAAGAAGAACTGACTGACCCTGAAACTATCAAATTGTTGACAGCTGAAGCTCTACTATCGTTCATTATTTAAACATCTACTGCCTCACTCCATTTAGTCTGTGTAGCCAAGTACAGTATCATTTCTGTTTGACACCCGACATTCTTTTCCATTTCGTAATGACAGATGAGCCATATTTTATCAATAAGTAAATGTGTTTGAAATGAGTGGATTATACAGTCGATTACAGTATAGATTTATATTTTAACAAATAAACAATGTTGTTCATATAAAGTATAAAGAAGAAATCCACCCATTTAGTACGATTTATAGAATCAAGCTTCCTCAGTACGTAGTAAGGAAGGGACCAAAATGCATTGTTTTCATATGATTTATCAAGACTTTTTCATGGTTCAGCATTTTAGTATAAACTAAAGTGTTTTACAAATTATAGAAACGTGAATTATCAAGTGATGACTGTAAGTTAATAATATTAAATAAATGAAAGTATTACAAAAAACTATGGAGACAAATTAATTAAATTATTACACTTGTAATTAATTATTGAACAATAATTAGTAGCCTAAACAAATTAAAAATATTATGGCTTTCCTCTAACATAATTCGACAGGCTAATTTGTCAATCTCATTATACTATTAAAAACAAATTGAATTTTGTACTAAATGCTTTAATCTTAGGTCTATTAAGACACACAAACTTCTTTAATGAAAATGTTACGGAATTAACTAAATTTATTGTAATATTTGATGGGATCACCACCTTAGAATCTTTGTTTATTAGCTGTGGCTGCCTTTATATACTATCAGAATATATTATTTTTAAAAATCTGTTTATTAAAAAAAATAATAAATAATAAACTTTTTTCAGCCAAAAAGTTGCAGTATCTCAATACCAAGAAGAAACAAACCAGATTCATCAGCAGCTTTCTTTAATGCAGTGAGTTTTCATAAAAAAAATTTTTGTTTTAAATAATTATACTAGGTAAAATATACAGTTTTATATTTTATTTATAGTAATACATTTTTTTCTTAAAACCAAGTATTTTTTGGAAATATTATGTTTATTTTAAATGTCTGTTAATTAGCTAACTCAAATAGTTAGATCCCTTTTTAGTTCATTGCAATATTTTCATACATACAAGGCCTGCAAAGGATATTATAAAAATGTTAACTAGTAATAACTTTCTTCAGCAAGAAGTTTTATAATTCGGTACATGTGGTTTAAAAATAGATGTATTATAATGTGTACATATGACATTTATTATTTTTATTAAAGGAATTAATAATTGAAAATTAATCAGAATAATGCATAAGAAAATAATGTGTAATAATAATAGTAATATTATATGCTTTATGTTCACTTTTACTTAACTAAAATGTTTCAATTATAACATTTAGCATGGCTTTGTAGCTATCTGTTAGATTGGTAGCATAAACAAAATAAACTTAGTTAAAATAACAACCTAAAATAAGACTAACGTAACTTATAACGTCCCAAACTTGTTCACATTTATTGATTACAACAAACTAAAATCATTTAATATAAATATTTTATAAACTAAACTTGATCCAAAATATTATTCCATTGAAACATACCCCCCTCAACAAAAACTGTAACTAAATTATTAACACAAATTAACATATCACATAAGTATTTTCAAAAATTAAATTTATTAAGGTCCATCTGTAGTACCACGGTTGTTTAAGATATTTACACAGTAAACCCATACCCTGACCATAAGTTCCTTGAACACTGACATTGATAACATTTTTCTACCTAGAAATGTTCTATACTGAACCAGGATTAGATATTCTGCCACAAAATAGTATACACATGGAATATGAATAATTCCCCTTCAATCCACAGTTTATAATTTAAATTAATTATTTCTGACCTACACTTGAAAGCCCATTTTATTTTCAGCAAATAAAATTTAATATTACTAGCTTTAAAATAGTATTTCCCCCTCTGAGGTTAAAATTCAAACAGCCATACCTTTTGTCATACTTAACATTATTTGCTGCTAGAATTGTAAATATAACCTACTCTTTCTATTCCATACTAATTTTATTCATTAAAATATATTTTTATTGAATATTTTTTCAATTATATTTATATATGATTATAAATCCTTGTCCAACCCTACTTTCTACTGAAGTCCTAAATGTTTCCAATATGTTAACATTGTTGTAAAACATAGAAGATTTTTCAATCACGAAGTTTGTTAGGGTTTAAAATTTTCTACTACTTTCTACTGAAGTCCTAAATGTTTCCAATATGTTAACATTGTTGTAAAACATAGAAGATTTTTCAATCATGAAGTTTGTTAGGGTTTAGAATTTTCTACTACTTTCTACTGAAGTCCTAAATGTTTCCAATATGTTAACATTGTTGTAAAACATAGAAGATTTTTCAATCACGAAGTTTGTTAGGGTTTAGAATTTTCTACTGCTTTCTACTGAAGTCCTAAATGTTTCCAGTATGTTAACATTGTTGTAAAACATAGAAGATTTTTCAATCACAAAGTTTGTTAGGGTTTAGAATTTTCTACTACTTTCTACTGAAGTCATAAATGTTTCCAATATGTTAACATTGTTGTAAAACATAGAAGATTTTTCAATCACGAAGTTTGTTAGGGTTTAGAATTTTCTACTACTTTCTACTGAAGTCCTAAATGTTTCCAATATGTTAACATTGTTGTAAAACATAGAAGATTTTTCAATCATGAAGTTTGTTAGGGTTTAGAATTTGAAAGTAGACTGTGTTAATAAGAATAGGTGGACACTTTATAATTTACTTTATTTATTTTGTCATGGTATATAATTTTTATAATGCATGAGAAAATCCATTCACTCCACAGTAGAAAGCTAAAGGCATGAACTTGCTCAGGGAGGGTGTAGCATGTGTGGGAAATCCATGCACCTCTAAAAACAGTGATTTTTCTTTATCACTACTGCATGGAATTTTGTTTAGTATAACACATATACACAAACAAACAAACACACGTGCACACACACACACACACACACACACACACACACACACACACACACACACACACACACACACACACACACACACATATATATATATATACAGTGATACCTCGGCTAACGATCAACCTGCACAATGGTTATATTAGACAACGATATACAATTCATGGAATGAAAAATGATCCGCAAAACAGTTAAGGTTTCGGACAAAGGGCTAAACATATTATAAGAGTGTTTTTATTTGCTAAATTATTTCTAATAGAGATAACATTGCGCTGTGCTACAGAAAGTACAAGCTGCTTAGTTAACATAAACAAGCCTTTAACAGATGGAAGTTTGGTTTATGTAGGGCAATAACTTCCACAATATTTCTTAGTTATAAGTTTTCAGAATTCCCCTCCATTTTCCTTTTCTGTTATCGTACCTAATTTTAGTTAGTGTGTCAATTTTTGTACTGTGGGTTTAAATGTTAACCTGTTTAAAAAATTTGAACAGTTATAATATTGTCGTGTTGCATACTTTTGATTTTTAAATTTAACAAAATGTTAAGTATCCCTGTGTGTGAGTTTCAAATTGTTTAAATCCTGCTTTCAATTTTTGAACAAATTAAAATGTTTTCCAAAGTCTGTACTGCAAACGCTGACACTCCCACAGCAGTCTGCTCAGATAAGAGTCTTAGCTTAGGAACAAATTAAGACCATTAAACTGAGTACCAATATATACATATATATATATATATATATATATATATATATATATATATATATATATATAAAAGAATAATCAGTTTTGATATTTTTTTATTTATTGTTAAAATTTAATTAAGGCCCTACTATCGGCATTTTTGAACAAAATACTATTAATAAGTTGTAGTTTTCTTTATTTCAGAAAATATGTATATATTTTAATAACTTTTTAAGATTAAGACTTAATTAAAACTTATAATGTAATAAGTTTCTTTTTCAAGTCAATGTTTTAATTTTTAAGGGAAGTGAACTACAAGCTACAAGACACAAATGATAGTCTCCTATGTGTTATGGATTCAGGACCCCGTGCATCACCTATTATATGTAGCCCTCCTTCGTCCCTTGAGTTGGATACAGAAGAACAACGCAAACCTAAGTGGTTAAGTAATTTATTAGAAATAATAATTCTGTTTTTGTTTAAAGGTGGATAACTAGAATCGCTTAAAAATAAACTATAATTTATACAAAACTAACACAAATTAAATATATCTGATGCTAGAAGGATTTCTTTTTAAATCCTTCTACTATTTTAAAGATAAAGTAAGATAAACTTTATTAAAGACTAAAAAGTAAGATACACCCTAGACGTAAGCCAAGTATAACCAACATATCATTTCAAGAACATAATTTTGCATGTATAAAATGGTTTTTGATATATAATTTAAATTTCTTAATGCATCTGGAATAAATTGTAGACTACTCTAAATTTTATTTAACTGTTTCAGGATAATTTCTAATTACCGTTCACCCTCTCCTGGAACTATCTTGCATGAAACCCAAATTGGTAATTCAGGGTTTTTACCATTTAACCTATCAATTACAAGTCAATATAGCAACCAAGGTCCTTCTGATGAATATGGTCAGTAGTATTTTTAACTGTTTGTTAAAAATGTAGTAAAAATGTTTGATATGCTTACATTGCCTGTACAGAGCTTCACTTGGATTTTGCCCACTGTGACTGTTTTATACTTGATAGCATCACTGCACAATGATACAAAAGAAATAGTTTCAAAGAATTTTTAAATACCTCAACTACTTTTTGAATTATGAATTTTATTTGTCCAGGGCCCCAATTTTGGAAAGGTTAATCCTGTTTACATTTTCATGTTGTTTGAAACTTTCCCTGTTTTTCTTTTATAGTATTTGCCTGTCTCGTACTTTTTTTAAACATAACTTTAATCCAGTACATATTGTCCACGAGAGATAAGATGAGCTCTGTGTCATGGCCTGTTTTACTAGTTTAAGGCGCTATAACTGCAGCTCTACGATTGGCCTTTTTTAAGCAATACTGTTAATAAATTGTAAGTAATAAGTTAGCTTTTTTATTTCAATTTGTTACTTTTTATTTGTTTTGTCCATTATTTTATGAAGTAATCTACATAATCGCAACATGTGTTTGTATGTTTGTACTTCATAAAGTTTATAGTTATGTTCCAATTTTGATGAAAGTTTTAACATTTGACTAAAAATAAGAGGAACATTATAGTATACATCTACAAATATATGTCCAAATGCTGATTATCACTGCAGCTTACATAAAAGCCCATGGAGTCTACCAATTTATCATGGACAGGGGTAGTTTAGTGTCTGCAAAATTACTTGATACTGCATTGATGCATGGCAGTATATGCTCAGGACTTTCTCTCTCTCTCTCTCTCGTGAACTATAAAAATAGATACATTTTTGGAATGTTGTATATATTGGAAACATATATATCCAAAAATATATTGGAACGTTGGTAATCCAAACTATTTAGAGTGGAGGTGGTTTGGACTATTAAGCATAGACATAAATGTAGCTAATAACAGATTAATTGTACAGTACTGTATTTAAATGTGGTTTAGAAATAATAATAGGCCTACAAAATGACAGAAATTCCTTTTATTTAATACATTAAAATATTAATTTGATATCATTCTTGGAAATGTTATTGCGGCAGAAATATATGATTAGTAAAGTTTTCATTTCTGAGTAGGGTAAATCTGAAGTAGGTATGATTTCATAAAGACAGCATGAATTCAGATGGTGGTATTCACAGAATGTCTTCCTTTTAATATTTACAGGAGAATGCCACTTAGATTTTAGATTACAGCTGATTAAGAAAATCTTTGTTTTTCATTAAGTATTACTAAAAAAAGATAATGGGACTATGCAACTTTCCTTCAGTACAAAGCAGCACCTACTTTTATATTGCAGCACCTCCAACATGACACACGACCAACCCAGATACCCAGATTGAATGAAAATGTAATTACAAAAAATATGTTTTTATGTGCAAACACAGATACGACAAAAAAGTAAAAAGTATATTTGAGTGTTGTGAATATAAAGTGGGACTTTATGTATAATGGGACAATGTTCATTTTAGAGTCATTCAAAAAAAGTTTTTAATTTGTTTGAGTAAATTTTATTTATATTTTTTTTTACTTAATATAATTTCTATGAATAAAAAAAAAATTAGTAATTTTTGAACAGTTTGAAATTATTTTTACTACTATTAATCATATAATACTTTACTTTAATATAGTGTATTCATACATTTCAAAACAGCTATAGGCTATTGCAAAGAATGAATGAATAAATGAAAAAGTTTAGGGTTACTATTGCACTGCGATCTTATAGATCTACTATGCTTCCTCTCTATTGAGGTACTTGGAGATGCTTGCTCTGCTAATTACCTTTCAATTTCTCCCCCTTACTCTTTACGTTTTTTCACGGAGGTTGTAACCCATTTGGCTAGCTTTTCGTTCTGCGGTAAATTCTCACTCGTTTTGTTTATATTCTTACTTATGGGAACAAGTAGTTAGGGAAATTATGTCCACTCACACAGAGCTTCGCATGCATGGGTAAGGCTAACATATGTTGTCAGTATTGCATGTATCCCAGGGATCCTACAGCACAGGGTTTTTATACACTCCATCAGCATGGGTTGCTTTACACTTTAGGGTTAAACAGGTTATGTAAAGTAGTGAATTTGTACGTATGTGAGTCTTAAAGATGAATGAGAACAGTATGAGCTAGAGGTACAGTGGGATCGCTAAACCCATCAGCAGCTCATTTCATCTGCCTCCGCTGGTTCATTGTTATTATAGTATAGATGAATTTATGTAGCAGGTAAAATTTTAAATTGCATTGTTTTGGTAAATTTTAATGTGTAAGTTGTGAAAGCTTTTATTGTGTACTGTTTTTAAATTTTTTATCTTTATTATGTTTGTAATTATTATGTTTATTGTAATGACTAGCCAAGTAACTTCCCCACTTGTAATTGATGACTTCCCTGTTCATTATTATAGTACTTACAGATGTTTGCTTTGCTAATTGCCTCTTAATTTCTCCCCCTTACTCTTGACCTTTGTAACAGAGTTTGCGTCCAATTTGGTCAGCTTTTTGTTGTGTGCACCCACTCATTTTATTTACACTCTTACTTATAGGAACATAAATTATGTTACCTAAGGGAAATTATGTCCACCTACATAGAGCCCAACTTGCATGGTTAGCCTACAATAGAAGGTTGTCAGGAATCGCAGGACTCCATTTCTCTGTTTAATGCACTATTAAACAATTGCCATACAATTCATCAGCTTTACACTTTAGATTTAGCCAGGTTATGTGAAGTAATGAATGTGTGTGTGTGTGTTTTAGTAAGGAATGAGCGTAGTATGAGCTAGAGGTATGGTGGGATTACTAAACCCATCAGCTGCCTCTGCCAGCTACTATAAAGAAGCTTAGTGCAAAATTTTTTGCTACTGTAATAACATTTTTGCCTATATTGGATTCTGGATTTTCAAATATATGTAATATCTCTGCCTTTCCTAGCTTCAAACATTTTATATTTGTTGATGCATTTTGGAATACTTCCATTTTCAAAACTTATTGCTGTACCAGATATTACATTCATTCTTTTATACTACTTTAAAGTCTCCCCCACCCTACTTCTACCGCCCTGTCAGTTTTCTATTTATTGAAGTGCTCTCTTCTGAATGGTCCCCTGAGCGCTTTATGTTTACTGTGTGTACTTAATCCTTATAATTTGTGAACATTTTCAGGCTTTGAAAAATAACATCTGCTTCTGAATTTACTTGCTCATATTAAATGTACTCCTTTAATTTTAACTTATATTTCTAAATTTTCTAAAATATTTAACTGCCTTCCTTTATTTTCATATATAGGTAATATTTTTCACCCACTTCATGAAATTGTATGTACTTTAAAATAATTATTTTAGCATAAATTATGTCATAGTACTTTATTTTGGTTTTGTTTGTATTGTTAGTTTTAATAAAGTGTTTTATCTCCTCTTATTATCCAACCTTTACCTAGTCCATAGGCTGACAGATAAACAGGGTTCTACTGTATTGTTAAAGGCAACTTTTAAGTTGTGCAAGTTTAACAAACAAAAAGAACAGGGGCTCACCTAATAGTCAAATTGTTATTTTAAATATTTATTACATATTTTTTCTTTCATGGGACTAGGTGGTACACGTGGTAAAGCACCAGTCAGTCTGCTGCATCTCTGAACCTAAAAGTTCTCAGTTCAAGCTGTAGTTATTCTTGTTGCTTTTCCCTTACTGTTAATTCTAATCCCTTGCTTTCATTAGTCTAACTAGCATAAACAGTACGTAAGCAAAAAAAAGTATTTATTTGTTTTGTTTTAGACAGTGGACGCTCTACTATTAGAGACCCTGTTGATTTTGACATTGAAACAAATTATGTTGAATCACCTAGAATAAGTGATGCAGAGTATCAACATGTGAGTATTATGCCATTTTGTAGTTTAAAATACATTTCCAGAAAGTATATATTTACTTTTTTACCGTAAAAATTATAATGAAAATTTGGTAATTGTGGAAAAATCAAACTTAACGAATCTATCAAAATTAAAATTCTCTGAATCAAAAAAAAAGGTTTTTGCTTGAATGTTTGTCAGTCTGAGTGTGTGTGTGTCTGTGTACACTAAACTAATTGACCTGTTTTTATTAAATCTAGATAGTAAGTCTGGTTTGTCCACATTTCTGGACCATTTTGTTTTATTAAGATGTTTGAAGCTTTTTCTATAAAAAAAACTTAAACATTGGCCCTAATAATTTTTGGTCAAATGTAATACATATGTACTTAAACAAAATGTATTAGTCTCTATATCACTTCGTTAGTCTGCTACCTGGAAAGTGAGTTACAACTGTTCATGTATTTGATAAACCGATTTTTATAAATTAGCCCATTGTCCTTTTTTTTTTGACTGGACATTTTTGAAAATTATTTAAAGAAAATGTTTGTGTAATGTTTTTGCACCATTTAATCTAGGACTCAGACCTGATGTGAAACAGACAATTTGTAAACGGCCTGCACGAGAATTTCTCATGCATGTAGGAGAATTCCCTTCTAGCTCTCTCCAACAGTCCAGTGACACAGATGTCTGCCAGTCTGAGTTTATCACTGTTTCTACTCAGTGATAGTGAAGGAGTAGGAGGGAGCTGTGGTGAAAGAGTGATGACTCAACCTTTCACTCACACATTTTTCTCACTGTCTCACTGGTGTTCTAAACAGGTGTTCTAAGCAGCAGATATATATAGTTGGCTTGCTGATCTCAGAAGGTCATGAGATGTATAATTAGGACTCACCAATATACATAATTTATAAAATAAAAGTATTTTATGGTTAGGGAGCCTAACTATTAATAATTATATTCATGCAGTAATCATAATTTAAAATTTACAAAAATATAAATTACTATTTATTTTCGGATAATTAATTGTTACAGATAAGTTTAGATAATTATTCAATGCCGAGTTTACCACAAAGGGCTCCAAGCTTCAGTAGTTCAATTAGTTTGTGTGAAATGGATTGCACCGGGCCTCCAGACAGAACCTATAAGATTGTATTCGCAGGAGATGCAGCTGTTGGAAAGAGTTGTTTTATACATCGGTTTTGTAAAGGAACCTTCACACTGAAACTAGGATCTACATTAGGTAGCAATTTCATTATTTAAAAAAAATGTTTGATGGGTAATAAAGGATAAAATATATAAAGAACAAACGAAAAGTTATATCATATTAATGAAAATACTCAACTGATTTTGAACAAGTTAAAATTCTTTCAATTAATTTATTTAGATAGAAAGTTGATAGATTTTAATTATTTATTTATGACTGAGTTATTATACCACATATAATTATTCACAAATTTTTGTAAACGTAACGATTTTAATGTAAAAAATCCTTAAATGGTTATTAGAAAATTTCCATTGGAAAAATGAACAATTGTAGCGACCATCATGATACGACTTAGATCTGGGACCATGAGATGAGCATCTAATGATCTCAAATTTTACTGATTAAGTTAGTGGATCATGAAATTTTTGGATATTTAGATATATTCAAGTGTACATAATCTTACTTTGTAATTATATAAGGACACAGATTTTGTACGCTACCGAGAATTCTTTTCAATGTAAACTTGGTTGCCTCCTACCCACACTCAATTGGAATATTAATATATATATATATATATATATATATATATATATATATATATATTAAAATTGACATTAAAATTTTGTAGAGACATTAAATTTAATACTTTATATATAGGCTTAAATTATACTTATTTATTTATATAATATATTTCAGGAGTGGATTTCCAAATAAAAACATTTCGAATTGACAACAAAAATATTGTACTTCAACTATGGGATACTGCAGGTATGTGTTTTTTTTAAAACAGTTTCTATATAAATGTAAAAACAGAATAAGTGACTTAATTTAAAAAAAAAATTAACATTATATTGAAATTGGGTTAAAAGCGGACAGCTTTTTTAAACCACAAAAAACTGACCTGACATAATAACAAATTGTAATTTTCCTCAGATTTTACCGTTCCTTAAAATCTGGCATGAAATTTCCCCTATCTAAAAGAAAATCTTATCCTGGATTTTTTTCCCGGCAAAAAACCTTTAAGGTTATCATCTTATTCTGGAAATAGGTTGTAGTGTCTGTCTAGTGTATTCTGTTATACTGTTCTTTCAGTTTAACTAAAATTGAGTTTAGATGCAAATAAGCAAATTTAACTAAAATTAAGAAAGTTATAGTTTAAATTAAATTATTTGTATTTAATTACAAACATTTTAATAACACAAAATATTTTAATCTGTTTTGTCAAATATTTAAAATAAAATGTTATACCCTTAGATAACGGCTTAGATTTTATTAACATTACTCATGTTTATTCAATTTTTTTATTATTTATGTAAACAAAAACAATACAATAGGAATGTTATACAACTTGTTATTAAACAGCCTACACCACTTTTCTTGTACCTTAGTTGGCCTTATTGTTTTATGTACTATGATATATTAATTAACTCAAATTAAAGATGGAAAGACTTATGAACTAGTTTAAATGGTTAAAAAATAACAAATGTGTAGTCAGCAGTGAAAGTAAATATGAGATAGATGAAAACAACTGAAATCAATTGAATATATGTGGGTCATTTGGAAAATAGACAGTTTTTTTCTAGACACTTTTTATTAAGATAATAAAACAAAACTTATTTTACTACATATTTGATACCTTAGCTGTGTCTACATAGTTCAAATTTAAATATTTGTTGTGCTAGCTTGTCTATGCCTTCTGTATACTCAGTTGCCGTCATATTGTTGATACATTCATTAACGCTCTTTTTTAGTTTACTGTCACTTCCACAGTAGTTTCTACCAAAACTCCTTCAAATTGGGAAAAAGATGGTAATCACTTGGTTCCAACTCTGGGCTATATGGTGCATGTTCAAAAACTTCCCACTGAAATTGCTGAAGCAAGTTTGTCATCAACACAGCTGCATGTAGACGAGCGTTACAGTAAAGCACAATGCTGCTTGACAACAATCCACACCATATGTTTTGAATGGCATGGAATATTTGGTGAAGGGTCTGACAATAGATTGCTGCATTTATGGTCACCACTCTAGGCATGTAGTCGATGAGTACGGCACCATTTCAATCCCCAAAACACTGTAGCCATAATCATCTTGGTGCTCAGAATTTGTTTTTTTTCTTTTGACTTTGATGGGGATCAGGAATGATGCCATTCCATTGACCGGCATTCACATTACCATAAACCTTGTTTACCTGTCTAGAAATTTTGATCAGACAGACTTTATTTGTATTCAAAAAGCATAAGTATTCAAGAATATCTTATTGTATTCTATACTACAAACCTCACACTTTTTACAATCACACAAATTAACATTAAAGGACTGTAGTGGCTCACTGTTAGTGTCAGACTGGTGCAAAGGAATGGGAAGGTCAATGATATGATGGCAATGAGAGAACTGAACGGCTCATCAGATCATAACATTCTTTATTTCCGAACAACCCTCACATGTCATACTGACATAACTGCAAATGTCTATATGAAAAATAATAATATAAATACTATAGCAACAATAGGGCAATAACTACGAAAAACATAACACTGATATAAACATTAGATATACTTTACTATTAAAATTAGGATCTTATTTATACTCCAATAATATTTGTAATTAATAAATATGTTCATTAAAAATAACAATACTACAAGCCAAGAATAATATAATATATTTAGAAATGTACAGGTCAAGAAAGATTTCGATCGATGACTAAAACGTATTTTCGTCGTGCTGATGGAGTACTACTTCTATATGACGTGAACAACGAAAAATCATTTTTAAGTATACAAAATTGGATTCAGTCAATTGATGTAAGTAAATATAGTTCTAACAATTTGTAAGTGAAATGTTGTAAAACCAAAATAAAACAATTTTACTTTATTTAGACAGTGAAGTCACCCTTTTTAAAAAAGGATGGGATGTTTCTACTCCTATCCCAAGGCATCTCAACCACATTGGGTTGATTCACATCTATTTATTAAAAATAGGAAGGCTTTCTTTTTATTTACAGTTTGAACATTTGAGTAAAAGCACCATGTCTGCTTTTCAAGTGTCTACCAAACACCATTGCCATCCTCTAAGCACCATTCCCAATAAATTAGCACCACTCCCTTGATAAATATTTGAAACATCTAAAACATTATTCTGATAATGTTTTTTTGTAAATGATTTTAATTTTCTAAGACATACTGCGTTTGGCTTAAAACTGATTTCATCAGAAAGTAAACCTAGGTAAAAAAAAAGATATAAAATAAAAGTGGCAAAATTGTTAGACAAACTTCCTTACATTCTATTATTTCTCAAAATAAAATAAATAAAAATAATATTCAAATAAAATAAAATAAAAATAGAAACTACAAAGAAAAAGGAAAAAATACAACTAATTTCTTAAAGTTTGTTTATCAGGTTTTTTCAAATTTTTGTTATAAATGAATAATCATAATTTTGATCTGTGTATAATATTGAAATAAAGAAGATAATTTTATAATAATAAATAAATAATAATAATTACATGGTGAGACTAAAAAAAACACAAATATTGTTTGTTTTTACTTACTGCCATCTTCATAGTAACTGAGTTATGAATCTTCATACCTGACCTTGAAAAGAATATAATGAAAGAATTTCTCAAACTTTTCAGTAATTCACCAATCGAAAGTTTTAAAGGACATAGAAACACATTCATTTTGTCTGGATATTTGTGAACTACATTTAAGCAAAATTTGATCAAAATCGTTAGTGTTGTCTTTAAGGAAATCTGATTTTTAACCAATAATGTTTCAAATACATTATTTTTAGGATAGAAAATTAAAACATGGTCTCAAGATACAAGCAAACTAACTTACCTACTAAATTGCATTAAACTGACCAATTAGTTGTTTCTAGCAATGTGCACAGACAATTACAAAAATACAACTTTTTTTTAGATACAACTCTATACAACAAAAATACAACTCAGAATGTCTTAGAATGGATAGATACATTAAAATCTAAAAATCATTTTCATAAACACTGAATTTGTTTATACTTTGTATAGTGAGAAAATAAAAAGGTATATATTGTACATAAAAAAATCTAATGTAAGTACTATATTAAAAATTATAGAGAAATTAATTTTAAAAGTATAATTATGTTTTATGTAGGAAGTAACTGAAAAGAGAATTCCCATATATATATGTGGGAACAAAGTAGATCTTCGAGCAGAGTCTATTCAACAAGGCATAAGTTGTGTACAAGAACAAGATGGTGAAAGGATTGCAAGAGAACATGGGGCTACTTTCTTTGAAACAAGTTCTAAAATGGGTCTTAATATAACTAACGCTCTGATTGGAATAACAAGGTAAAGTTTATTGAAGACAACCATTGGCACTTGTTAGCTATCAGCTATCCTTTTTTACTAACATGCACTGCTATTTTCTTAAAACTCGTTTTTGTTAATTTCCATTGGAAAATTCGCTACTATTGAAGCAACTATAATTTTATGACCCAAAACGTGTCTTCAAAATGAGCACCGATCCTGAATTCGAACACTTTTTGAACTGTCATTACAAATATAAAAAAGAATTATTTATATACACCCCACAGGGGGTGCAGACTAGCTGCACCTATTGAGAGGATTTAGATGTCCCTCGTGGTACCTGAGTCTAACACACACTTACATTTTTGACTTTAACACTTAACACTCACACATACATATAGGCAGGTGATAATAGCCTCAATTTGCTTTTGCCTTTATATATATATATATATATATATATATATATATATATATATATATATATATATATATATATATATATATAGACACACACACAAATGGGTCTTCAACTTACAAATTTAATTCATTCCGGAAGTTGTTTTGCGTAACGTTATAAAAGTTGTAAGTTAAGGCAAATTGCCTAATTCATTCCACCACTCCCAAATTCTCCTCATACTACGAAAAAAATATACATTTATGTCAAATGTGGAAGAAATATGCATTAATAAAACACAGATAAAAACTGAAATAAAAAAATGTATTAATTACACATAATATTTACTGCATTACATTAAAATAATGTACCTAATAACGTTTTTTTATGTCTACAAGTTTGGATATGTAGCGAAGTATGTAGGAGGCAGCGGTGGTGAAGGTTGTGGATGTGGAGGAGGAAATGAATGAGGAGAGCTGAGAGAGAGAGAGAGAGGGAGGGAGAGGAAGAGAGAGAGGGAGGGAGAGAGAGAGCATACATGTATGCATACACAGTGTATTACAAAATAAAATTTAGCACTACGAATTGAAAAACACTAATTTTTGTAAAGTTTTGATTTTTTTTACACTTTTTTGGAACTTAATTTTTAATTATCATCACTCTCTTTTGCATTTTTTGGTTTACTTTCACCTTTCGCAGTTTCTTCTAATGTATGTTTGGTGAAATAACAGACCAGAAACAATTGTTTCTGCCTACTTTTGAATGCTTCTGAAATGCGTTAGACAAATGTCATCAAAATGTGCAGCTGCCCCTATTTCTGTGCGACTGTTTTGGGTCTGTTTTTCACGTTGTTTTGTTAGTTGAGGCACATTTCGTAAGTGCAGAAAATTTCCAGAATCCTGTTTTGTAAGCTGAAATTTTTAATAGTTAGATAATTTGTTATTTGAGGCCACACTGAATATATATATATATATATATATATATATATATATATATATATGTGTGTGTGTGCGTGTGTGTGTAGACAGTTCTGATGCAATCCAACAGCTTCTTCAGGAATTTTGATGGGAACTTACAACCGACTGGTCACGAGCGATTTCCCTGAACTGAAGCAGTAGCTAGGAAGTCAGTGAGTTATTCTAAAATAAAGAGGAGTTTCAAAACAACATTATAACCTATCTCAACTCACTGGCAGCAACGTTCTAGGAAAAAGGGATTAGAAAACTCATCGCCAGATTTAACAAGTGTCTCAATCTTAAAAGTAATTATGTCGAAAAGTAACTATATGTGTACATAATTTGTGTAATCTTTTTTTTATACTTGTCTTCTCTGAAGATTGGAAAAAGAGCTATCATATAAATAAAAATATTTTAAAGTTGTTGATGTATTGATTTGATTTTTTTTCAGAGATATGTTGGCAAAAGAAGATGTTGAAGTACAAACATCAGTTCTTGCAATTGGAAAAGAACCAAATAAAAAACCATGCTGCAAATAAAACTTAAATTAGGTACTGAAAAATAGCTTTATATATTTAGAACTTTTTAAATATTAGTGAAATTACATCTCTTATATTAGATACTTTCAAATGTTAGTGGCTTCATGTATTAGAAAAAGTCAAAAATCTGCATGTTTGAAGTGATAAATTTTGAATTTTGTTGTGAAAATTAATTATGTTCTACCCTTCAAAATGGAAGACAGAAATAATATAAGTATTTAAATAAAAATCTGTATTACTTACAGATAAAGATTAACACACAGACTTAAATATTGTTACCATAAAGTTTAATTAGTATAATAAATGTAAATAGTACAATTAAATTTTTATTATATGTATGAAAGGCATATAAATCAACATAATATTTAGTGCGGTGTCAGTAAGTCAAGCTATACTTAACATTAAATTAATTAATGTTAATGCTTGACCTTCATACAAAAATGTAAACAATTTTTATTTCCATTTTCTTATTTAAAACATTTTATATTTTCCTAATTGAAGTACTGTAACTATTAAATTTTGTTTCAAAAATAAATATATAAAACAAATATTCAGTGTTAGGTTAATACCAATTATTCAAATCTGCTTCGAGTTATGTTACCAAGCAGTAGTTTTTTAATTTGATTAACCAAATGTATTTGTACAAATATAAAAATAATCATTTTTTTATCAAATGAACAAGATTGTGTTAAATTATGAATAAAATAAATGATTAGTCACAGATTTTTCCTAATTTACTAAATTTAAATTATGATTTAATTTAAATATATGATCAAAATATATAAAGAAAATTTAGAGAAATTGGTCTTATAAAATGGTCCACATTTATTGAATTTTCATACAGAAACCCCTGAACAGACTTTATTAGAAGTTGCTCTGTATTTTGGTCTTTTGTAAGATGAAAGTTTGTGCAATATGGTGAACATATCCTACACCGATCAGAGACGGTATACAATATTTTAAAATTTAGCGTTACAGCTTATTTTGATTTTCGAAAATAAAATTTGGTTCACTTTTTTGAGGCTAAAAACAGTGAAATCTCAATTTAAAAAAAAATCGCCATAGTATACAAGTGATCATTTTAAGTGTGTCACTGATGGGATATCTGAATCCACTGATTTTATAACAAAGTTTAAATCGGGACTTCACCTTAATTTTAGTGAGCAATGAAAATAAACTTCTTAAGTAAAAAAAAAAAAATGGCTGCAATTTTCCAATATGGCAGCTAACTTTGAAATTTAAATTGAACACCTGTATTTTATAGTGATATTGGATTGCATGAATAATTTTAAGAGTATTCTGTTTTTGATTTTTTTTTGACAAACCCAACCATTCAGGAGAAGCAGTCTAAATTTTGAAAAAGTGAAACATATTTCAAATAAAATTATTTCTGTCAGGCACCCCCCCCCCATCATTCTGTTATAGGAAGCCTACCTCCAACCACAAAAAAAAATCTGTGTGAACTGGGAACAATCCCTTTTCCACTCTTAATGTTTGCAATTTTGAACAAAGATATTTTGCATTAATTTTTATCCTAAAATATACTCTTACTACATATGGGATTATAAAAGTGACATATTCTAATAATTTATTGTTTACTTTTTGATCATGACGACGCGTGATTTTAATGACGGTGACAACCCCTCCCCAACAAAAAATGTCATGTGCTGCTACTGTAAGTATATCGACATTGTTTTTACTGTACTTAGAAACAATGAACAAAATGATGTACCTTAATAGAAAATAGATTTTGTAAGTTTCCAAAACCCTTAATAAAGCAGTTTGAACCTTTGAGAAAATTGTATAAGTTAAAAGTTTCAGTTCAATTTCCTCTAGAAATAGTCTTAATATTATTTTTACAAGAAACAACATAAAATACAATGTTCTATTAAAAATGTCAAAGTTGGCTGCCATATTGGACATTTTTTTAAAGTTTAAGAAATCTGTTCTTATTGCTCAAGAAAATTAAGGTTCAGTTCCCTATTTAAACTTTGTTGTAAAATCAGTGGATTCTGAGATACAAAAGATGGCACGCATAAAATGATTACCGACATGTGATTTTAAGCTAACATTATTTAGATAATAATTACGTAATTTCATATTAAAAATATGCCATTCTTTTGAAACAACAAAATAATTTTTTATGATCTTATACCTAATTAATTTAAAAAAGATTATTAACTAGTTTGAAAAAAATAGTTAAAAAGGTCAGATATTACAGAGAATATCTGACAAAACTAATATACACAAGTTTTGTCATAGAAAACTGTATTCAAAGATTTTTAAGAACCATCTTTTTTGTTTTTATGTGTTTTTAAACATTATACATCAACAAAAAATATCTTAATTGTAAAACTAAACTTAAGTAAAATTGCAATATCTTACATTATATCACTATGTTATATTGCAATATCAATTATATGAAATCTAATTTACCTAATAATTAATAATTGTAAAGTAAAATTTAAGCAAATATCATGACTGATCGAGAAACATATCATCGTATACTGTTATTTCTCACTGATTTTCTTAAGTCAAAAAATTCATGATACCTTACAAATACACTTTAGACTACCTGTACTGAATTGGAAAAAAAAATTTATACTTTAACCGTCGAAGGACCCTTTCCTCAATCCTATTTGAAGTTGATAATTTTTCTTTGAATCAAAGGAAAATTTATAACTTCAAATAATATGTTATTTGCACCTGCGTAAAGGTACATTATTCCTAAATGAAGGAGATTGTTTATAACATTTCTATGCATACAGGATTAAAAAAAAAACATTTTTCACACACCATTTAGCATGATTGAAGTAATTACTGAATTTCTCATAGTCTGCCTGTATTTAAAAAAACCAAGCTAAATATTTATTTAATATTAAAAGTACCAATTTTTAAGTAAGAAGTAAAGTATAATTCTTTTTTCACAAATTATGAGGTAAGATATCAATATTTTTAAAATATCAGTAATTTATTTTGTAAAAGTTCTAATGTTTTACAAGTGAATATATATATATATACTTAATTTTCGAAATTGTTTTCTTTGAAACACCTATATCCAATTCGCCTATTTTTATTTTTTAGCATGTTCTTTTATAATTTTTTTCCCTTTGCTTAACGTCAAGTTTGTGCCAGTTAGACTAACGAGGACGAGGGATCAGTGTTAATGGTAAGGGAAAAGCAACGGGAGCAACTGCGGCTCGAACTAAGAATTTTTAGGTGTGCAGTTGAGTGACACATCAGACTGACTGATGCCTTAGCCACTATGACCGAGTCCCTTTATAATTAAAGTGTGAATGAAGGAGCGCTTATAGCTCAGTTGGTAAGAGAGTGAATAATTTACTACATCTATTTGACCTGTACACAGGTTTAAATCTAGTTACTACCACTAGCTTTTATCATTTATTATATCAATTTCCATTTTTATTAATCTAACTGGCATAAAGTAAAAAAGTTAAACTTCAATATGAGGCGTGGCAATTAAATAACTGGACAGGTGCTACAAACATTTTATTGACCAATCACATCACAAAGTTTAACTCTTTCAATGTACTCTCCTTGCCTGATCCTTTCAACATTCCATACGAAATTTCTACTTCAAAGCAGTTTTGGAAGTCTGTTTCTATCAAATTGTTGAGAACCTACATCACTAGACAACAGACCTCGTCGCTGATTTTGAATCGCCCGTCATAATTTCTTCAATGTCGCACAATATGCATTCACATCTCCATGAGTCTTGAAATCAATGAACAGTATACTGTGCTGATTCCAGAAAATTGTTGCTATTACTTTGCAGGTAGACTATTTCACCTGCAACATATATAAAATTCAAACCCCATTTTGAATTTTTTTGGTTTGGTGAATAAACATGCCTCTCCATTGATTGTTTTTTATTCTCAGATGTTGCATAATAAAACCATATTTTGTCACCAGTGACTATGCGGGTCAAAAAAGTTTTCTTCACGAGAATAACGTTCCAAAAGCATCAGTGCTGCAACCATCCGCATGGTTTTAGTTCATCAGTGCGAGGCACCCACCTTGCATAAATTTTCGCACAATGCAGGTGGTCTTTCATGAATAATTGTTTGTGAAACATCTCACTGATCTCATCGTGCTAATCAAAAATTGTAACGCACTGATCGTTCTTCACGAATTTGTTAATTAAACTCAGCAGTTTGTCCGTAACAACTGACAGTCATCCCGAACGCTCATCATCACGGGTGCTCTCTTCCTAAGTTGAAATTACGACACCAGCACCGAACAGACGACTCATCCATAATATTGTCTCCTTATGCCTCCTTCAATTGATGATGAATACTGCAAGGTCGTTCATTTGTTGTGCTGTGAAATCAAATCACAGCCCTAACTTCCCAACTAGCGGTGTTCTCTATTTTCTTGAACATTATAAACACTCACAGAAACCTTACAGTTACCATAAGCAAGACGTAAGTTTGCATACATACAGCTGAAATACAAATGAATGTGATAGTACTTGTGTGGCGGCTACTCTATTCGCCAGCATTCAGCACAGCGCAAATGGGTACTACTTTCCGAATTACTCTTATATATTATGATCCTGTGCTTATTTTCTCCTTATTAAAGAGCCAATTCTGTCAGTGGATAATCAAATATGGAATCCAATAATTAAGATATTTCAATTTTTATCCCACAGTAATACTATTTCTTAAAACATATGTTTTGTTGCTATTATTTGTATACATCATTGCTGGAATTTCTAACAGTTCAACAATCATGGTAAAATGGTTTTGTTAAAGGTCTGTAAAAAGTTCTGTTGATCTAAATCAGTGTCATACTTAAATATTCAGACCTGTATTATCTATTAGGCAAATTTATTTTTTGACAATTTCCACTGGATATTTTATTAACAGAATAGAGCTCTAGCCGTTGGGAGTGTCTGCTTTCAAAACACAGTAAGTTGCTGAGTCAAATATTGAAATAAACGTTTTAATCTCATAATTATCATGTTTACCAGGAGTATATTTCTTGAATGGAAGAAACTAAAAAATCTTTCAAAACAAAACATCTGAAGAAATTAAAAATTTTTTTTGTTACAATGAATAAAACAGATATCTAATCTGCACATTCTTTTTTCATTTCCTTAATTTAATATTAAGAATTGGGAATATATTACTAAAAATGCATACTGGCAGAAATATAGTTATAGTTATTACAAATAAAATGGTGTAGCAAAGACTTATAAGTTTTCCAATTTTAATAGTTTTTTCTATAATGGTACATAGTTTTTTGTTCAATTTAATGAATTCATGTTTTGTTCTTTGAACTTTTTTCTTCTTTTGATAAAGTCACTTGAACAATATCTTTCACCGGAAGAAATATTTCTTCAGCATTAAATGAGCGTAAAAGTTCATCAATCCGTCGTTTAATCATTCCCAAGAATAATATTACATTATATGTTGATACATATCCTTTATGACCTAAAAAAAAAAAAAAAATTAAAATGAATAATCACTGATAACAGTGAAAACATTAAACACAAGGGACGGCAAAAAATCACTATAATTTGTACCCAGTAAAAAAAAACAATGAAATTTAAAGAGAAGCAAACTTTTACATAAACATACAGGTTGGACTTGGCTTCAGTAAATATTGCAAATTAAATGTTGTGGAATATTTGAACTAAATATTGAATTAAATATTTCTATACATGTAAATTCAATTTTCAAACTCATTTATTTTATAAATATTATTATGAGGAGTAATAACAGTATTTGAGATGGACACTGGAAGCATGAAATGAATGATTAGAGGATTGTAGCAGATTCTAAAAAAAAGTTGCTGGTTAAGTTATTTATACAATAAACCCCCCAATGAATCTCTTACTGCAAAATAATGAATGTTGTGCTAGAGAGGGGAAATAACAAAAGCTTAGGTTATTTGGGTTTGAGCATACATGTAACGAGACAATATGAACAGATAATGGGCTAAATGCTCCACACTGTTCAAAATATTCCACAAATGAAAGCATTACATAAATGATGGCGTTTAACATTTAGATTATTTTTAAGGGCTTTATATTTAAGACTAAAACTTAATCGTAACGAATTAAAGAAGAAAATACACAATGTTCAGTATAATAATTTGCCTTTTTTAGCTTCGTCAGTTCTTTCATTGACATGTTTCGGAGAACCTCCATCTTCAAAAACTATTTCTATGAGTATACAATTTTATGAGTATAGAAATAGTTTTTGAAGATGGAGGTTCTCTGAAATGCGTCAACAAAAAAGGTCTTCCGGCGAAGCTAGGGAAGACAGATTATTATACTGAACATAGTGACAATAATCCTAGCAGAAAAGAAGAATATAAAAAGAAGAAAATATAGTTCAGTGTATCAAAGTATAGAAATTATAATATAATATAAATTCAAAACAAGAATTTACCTAAGAGCTGGAGAATTGGAGAAGTATCACACTTTGCTACAGAAAATAAGTTTTGTATTTCTGACAACAAGTTAGTAAGGATACTATTGTTATGCGTTTTTGTTTCAAGAGCTTCTTCTGCTTGTTTCGTCTTATCATCCAGTATGGCTGATAAACTTTGTATTGTTTCTTGTTGTTGTAATGCTCTTTCTTTATTCACATTACGTTGTTCATCCACATTTAACATAAGCTCATTTGTTTGTTCTTGAAGAATTTCCAACTACAAAAATAATAAAAAATATTATTTATGCGTTAGACAAATGGTTAGCTAGAAGATAAAATGTTATTTTTAAAAACAAAAAAATATTTATTGTAATGTGGTTGAAGTTAATTGTAGGAACTTTGAACAGTAAGGTCTATGCAACCTTCAAACTGTCTTCAAACCCTGATTACCATCTTTTTAATTTCTTGATTTAAATGGATTTTGAAAATTCAAATTACTACTTCATACAATATTTAATGCTCATGAAATCAGATTTACAAAAAAAATAAAGTTTATAATTAAAATTTAAAATTAAAATTAATTTTAAAATTAGAACTTAAAATTAAAAATTAAGTTCAACATTAAAAGTTTTGAAACTTTATTTTTTTTATTTGGTAGCAAACTGGTTCAAGTTATTACCAAAAATGATTTTTGTTCTAAATTTAAATTAAATTGAACCAAAACTGTGAACATGGCAATGCCAAAACACACACACACACACACACACACACACACACACACATTCCTGTAAAATTTTTCGCAATCCCCTCAAAACATGATCAAAAGATCAGAATGGGCATTCATTTCATGGTTCCGGGTCTGGGTCTTAGTATGCTCCAATAGCTCAGCAAAAACTAACCATTAATAAAAATGTTACAATACAAAATATTTTAAAAATTAATTTAAAAAAAATCAATTGTGATGTAGTAAAATTATAGTACAGTACACTTACTTCATTATTGAGCTCATTGACATAGTTAAAAAGTGTAAAATTTTCTTCTTCTTGTTTCACAAACTGTGCAACTAAACGATCAACATCATTTTCTGCAGAGAATTCCCTGATTTTGTCCAAGTTGTAGTTGTAAGTTGTAATTAATTGTTCGTTAGCTTCCTTCTGTTGTTGTTTCTTCTGCTCCTCTTTAGCTTCTAAGTCTGCCATTATGCGCTTTTGACCTTTTACTCCCAAAAAGTCTTGAAGCTTCGTATCATGATCAAAGCGGCGCTGAAGTTCTCTCATTTCTTGACTATGAAACAGAAGATCAGCTCTATCTCGTTCCTTCAAAGCTTGAAGCTTTGCCTGCGCTTCCTCTCTGAAACATTTACTTCAATATTTGAGTTGACTGTTAGAGTAAAACATATTTCTGTTCTAGGATACATATTTTTCAAATCTTCAAAATTATTTCATGCTTGCTTTACATGTACAGTGAAACTTTGATTAACCATCAGGATTGAGACTGGAACAGATGTTTAACTGAACAGATGAATAAAAAAAAAATCTTGAACAAACTTTCCATTGATCAATCAATTTTTCATTTTATCATTTGTTCATATAAACTTTATATGTGCAAATGGTGAAAAAAATATAAATATGTATATTTGAAATACACACACTGTATGTACATGTATTTTATTTTATTTACTTTATGTCTATATCTAAATTTAAGAGGATTATCCAAAAGTAACCTCCATTCCCGTGCTGCTCAAATAGCAGTAGAAACAGAGACGCCATCAATGTGGCTGTGCATGTAGCAACTCGGTAGTCATTCAGCCTTATGTTGTATGTTTTGTTGTATTTCTGAGCCGTCATGCATAATAGGCCTCCAAAATGAGTCCTGCAATAGAAAATCCCACGAAATGTGACAAGTATGCCAGTATAAGACTTTTGTGTTCAAAAAATCAGATATCCATCGAGAAATCTGTGCTGTCTATGAAGAAAACATTGAGTGATGGTGTTGAGTCAATGATGTCACATGTAAAAAAATTCCGATCAAACATTCTTGATGAAGAAAAAATAGGTCAGCAATTTGTTGTCAGTGATGACATTGTTCAAAAACATGTTTGAAAACTTCATGAAAACGAGTGGTTCATGATATTTGAGCTTTTGGAACAAAAATTACTTCACATTTATTCGAAGACCTTAAAAAAACTTAGATGCTGCCTTCAAAACAAACAAGGTTTACTGAATTCAGAAGTAATATTTTCGCATGATAATATTCGCCTTTATACCGCACATTTGATTTTACATGGGATGTTTTTGACCATCCACCCTACAGTCTTCATCTGGCTCCCAGTGATTTCTATTTGTTTAAGAATATAAAAAAGTGGCTTGGGTAAAAGCACTTCGATTTGGATGAAGAATTCTAAAGTCCAGTCATACACAAAATGTCTACAATCTCAGGTGGCAGATTTTTATGAAGAGAGAATTCGCAAGTTTGTAAATCGATATGGTAAGTGCCTAAATTTAAAAAGTGAATATGCAGAGAATTAGAGGGAAGATTTATATAATATCATTTTTGTATTTCTATATGTTTTGTTTTTACAACAACACACTTTACTTTCCTGGACTGGGCACACACGTACGCACACACACACACACACACACACACACACACACACACACACACACACAACAAACAAACACACAATTTTTTTTGAGTTTGGTGTCCTTCAATTAGAATTTTGCATTCAGTTTGGAGACTGAGGTGGTTCGGTATCTGTATACAAACGCAAAACATACAATCCTTAATAAAAACTATTAATAGACGTTATTTTGTTCAAAACTATTTTTATAATCAAGATTATTATTCTGTATACATATTTGTATAAATTAAATGTCTTATTTTTAAGCAAGGAAACAACATAAATAAAATATAATTTTCACTAATCATATGATGAACAGCTGACAATAAGAAAAAAATGTTTGCTATATATTCATAGTTTAAGCTTTACTCGCTGAATGCAGATGAGTAGTATATTGTAAAAAAAATGTTACTGTATATAGCAGCTTGCATATTATTTATCACATTACTTACAATTCTGCATCCAGGGATTTGGCAACATCTCTCTCGTCAAAGAGTCAAGATTGAGAATGGGACCATTTCTGTGTTGTGTTCAGTTTTAAATGGAGACATACAAAACATAAATTAATAGTAGTAGTACTATAAAATATGAACAGTAGTAGTAATATTTTTTGAATAATAAATACTAAAAATGTATTTTAAAATATGGTATTGCTATTTAAAGTTACGTTAATCTATTTCCATTTAATTTTAAATATTTTATTTTAAATATGAACGCAGTCTTAAAAGTGCTGAAAATATAGTTGCCTTAGATTTAAATTATGAATTCAATATTAGCAGTTTTTATTATAAACATACCAATAGCCCTAAATTTATTATTTTAATGGTATATTTACAGGGTGTTTCTGCAACAGGGTGTCTTTCTTCTGAAGAGACTTTCTTGCATAAAAATAAGTACAAAAGTTTATATACATTTTTTTATGACCGTTTGATTGGATTGACAATCCAAATTTGTTTTTCTACAAAAAAGCATTTCAGCTTTGAAAGTAGATAAGACATTCAGTTCAAATTTGATATAGGCCCTCCTTAAGCATCTTTTAAAAATCTAATTTTTTGAAAGTGTGCAAAAAGTAAAGGTATTGTATTGCTTTATTGTATTATTTTAAAAATTATTTTAAAATAACACTTTATTTCATTATTTTCAAAATGGATTTTAAAAATTTTCAATTTAGAATATCAGAAAAATCATTAATTTGATACAATAATAACAAGAAACAAAAATATTTTCTCTTTTAAATACAAATAGAGTAATTATGTATCTAATTTTCCTGTAAATAAAAACATCTAGCTATTGAAAAAAAATCTTAAAAATTGTTTCTTATCTTAAGCTTTCTATAGTATATTTTAAAATGGTATAACTGTTTTAAAAATTGAAATGAATCTATTACAGCTACAGTGTCATTAAATTAAGCATGCACACTGCTGTAGCATTCCGGTGCTGCATTTTTTTTTCTTAGTGTTTAACGTCTGACTATTGTGTACACTTGGGCTAATGCAGACAATGGGATGATTTTTAGCGTATGAAAATGCCAAGCCCTGGCCAGGAATCGAACCCGGGTCCTCGGGGTGAAAGCCCACTATGCTATCAAACTAAGCCACCGAGGCGGCTCATTCCAGTGCTACAGACTTCTATAAACACTACGCCAGTTTCGTTTCACTTTAATTTTAGTAAAAATTATCTAGGCTGAACAGTCGAAATAAAAAACATAATTAATACTTATCAATGTTTGGTTTAATTTAGACAACAACAAAAACTCCCTTTTCAAAAAGGTATGCATAGAAATCTTCAAAACTTCTTGAACTAAGTTTTCACCATCACATTTTACACAGGGTATAAACCTAACTTAAACTTAATTTTTTACCTTATTATATAGGCTATAAACTTAAATCAAAAGTTATTTTTTTGGTGACTTCTCTTACAATATTATCTACGGCCAATTAAATTCTTAATCGTTCATTAATTGATTCTTTATCACAGACATTGTAGATAGTTTCCTCTTTTTAGTGTTAACTATCTTTCTATGTCAAACAAGACCCTATAATTTTTCTTATCCATGGCTTTACTTTTAGTATTAGTAGAATACTATCCAAACGTTTTGTACTGGTACTTGATATACAAGTTTAAAACAAGCCTAGTACACTAAGTTTCTAAATGTTATCTCAGAAAGTTTTGATTCTACAGCAGCATATCACATACATTTTTATGTATACACCAACTCAAGCTTTTGTTGTTTAAAAACTATACGATTAAAAATGTTCATATTCACTAGATGTATGTAAACCCGTATCAAGAACATGTAAAAAGAATATTATGTATACTCCTTGAAAGTTGTAAGAATAAAAGCCCTATGAAGTACTTAGACATTAAGCGCAAAGAGTGGCAATGAGCTCATCAATGTGTCAAGTGGCTCTAGTAATTGAATACATTTATGAGATATCAACCTGAAACTCAGCATGTATTTTGAAAATATATTTATTAAAGTGTATGCCAAGTATACAATTTCAAGAAGCACCTACAATTTTAACATGCATATTTTAAACATGAATTATTAGCCCATCAACATTATGGACTAACAAGAATGAGTTCACCAATAAATATTGGTTTCAATACACTTTAAACCATAATTAAATAAAAAATTATTAAAATAAAGAAACTGATTAATTACTACCTTATTAAGTTAAAAAAACAGTACTACACTACAAGTGCGTTAATAGCATAATGGGTAACGAGCGAGACTCACGATCCATAGGCCATTGAAAATTAATTCTTTTAATTTATATTTTCATTTAATGCACATACTACTGATTAATTTATTCAAAACAATTTCAAACTAAAAATATTTAACATTTTAATTACCTTTGATCATAAGCTAAAGTAGCTTGTTCGATGAGATCAAGCATGGATTTTTTACCTAATGTTAAACGTCCAATAAGCAATTGGTAAAGCTGATTGAAGTGAGTCCGTTCTTTCAGAAGATGGTCTATTTCTTGTCGTAAAGAAGCATTTCCAGTCAAAATTCTGTTCAATTTCACAGTGGCCTGACATAATTAATATATGTGTATTATGCTTTAGTATATACAATCGTCTGCATGTCAACTTTTTTTTAAACTTCAATTAAAATTTTTGCATAACTGTAAATCCGTGTAATTGAAACAATTAACAATGCTAAACATGCAACAATTTTTATTTTAATACAGCACTATATTTAATTTTATCAGCAATGATGATTCTTTCCAACAGGGATTGACAATAATTCTATACCTAAAAAGACTCTAAACCCAAACTACTTATAAAAGAAAAGTATAAACAGATATCAGTATCAAATGTTATTATGTACACATAATATAAATAACTGAGGTAAATGGACTGTGATGACTTTGGATAAATGGAATGTATTAACAAACCAGAAAATATTAACAATACCATTTTTAGTAAACAAAACTGTTCACATTGCATATCCAATAATTCACATATTGACTACTACAGAGCCTTAACATTTTAGAACCATAAACTATAATTTTGAAAAAACTATATATTTGCCATTGGAAAATTACCTTTTCTTAACGGGAATAATATACCATTTAACCAATAGTAGACTATAGAACTTGCAGTTAGTGTAGAGACTTTTTTTAAATGTTGATAGGAGGAAAATACCTTCTAAATCACCCTCTCTTACTTTTCAATCTGTCTCTCAATAACATTGACAGAATAAAAATAACTATACAATGCAATATAAGACTTGTGAATGAACCCAGAAAATGGTAACTGTTGCAGTCTATAACCATTTGAACAGTTCACCATCACAGTCATTGTCCAATGTGTAACCATTTGAACAGTTTTGCCATCACCAGTACAAAAAGGCAACCCAATTGGACTCGAGGGCTCCCACCAATAATTAATTATTAGAATGAAGAAACTCACATTGTTTTTCAAAACAATTTCCAGTCCTAATGTTTGTTAGCAATAAAGTTCAACACTATTATACAGAGTATATAACTGCAAAGACAAAGTCCCATTTCGCATTGGCTTTCGCTTGGTAAGGCTTGGGAAGCAAGACAACAAAAAATCAAAGCACACAAGAAAACAAGAATGTATTACTGTGGTACCCCAGTTAACGGTCTTAATTTGTTCCAAAAATAAGACTGTATCCAAGCAGACTGTTGTGTGAGTCAGCATTTACAATAGAGACTTATAGAAAACATTTTACTTTTGTTACACAGACAAAAATAATTGAGTACTCACCATTAATATGTCCAAGATGAAGAATAAAGAAAATTCACAGAACAGAAGTCACACTTTACTTTAACTAAATTCATACAAATTCAATTACACACACACACACACACACACACACACACACACACACACACACACACACACACACACACACACACACACACACACACACACACACACACACACACACACACACACACACACACACACACACACACACACACACACACACACACACACACACACACACACACACACACACACACACACACACACACACACACACACACACACACACACACACACACACACACACACACACACACACACACACACACACACACACACACACACACACACACACACACACACACACACACACACACACACACACACACACACACACACACACACACACACACACACACACACACACACACACACACACACACACACACACACACACACACACACACACACACACACACACACACACACACACACACACACACACACACACACACACACACACACACACACACACACACACACACACACACACACACACACACACACACACACACACACACACACACACACACACACACACACACACACACACACACACACACACACACACACACACACACACACACACACACACACACACACACACACACACACACACACACACACACACACACACACACACACACACACACACACACACACACACACACACACACACACACACACACACACACACACACACACACACACACACACACACACACACACACACACACACACACACACACACACACACACACACACACACACACACACACACAGGACAAATCAATACTATATATTTTTTTTAGTTCATACTGTAACTTTTTTTAGTTCAATAGTCAAAGTTTGTCTTTTACTTCCATTACCACAAGCACTTCTTTTAGAACCCATTTAATTAATATTCACAAAAAATTGAAAACAGAATTTAAACAACAATTTGAAACTCGCACACAAAGACACTTAATCTTTTGTTAAATTTAAAAATGAAAAGTATGTAACACGATAATATTAACAATGTTTCAATTTTTTAACAGGCTGACAAAATTAAACACAGGGTTGATGACACTAAGTAAAATTAGGTATAAAAGGGAATAGGAAGGGGCATTCTGAGAATAGTTAACAAAGAAATATGGAAGTTATTGCCCTACAAAAACCAAACATCCATCAATCAAAGGTTTGTTTGTGTTAACTCAGCACAATGTTATCTCGGTATTTACACATTTGCTTAGAAATAATTGCTGAAATACTCAGCCCTTTATCCGAAACCTAAACTGCTATGCAGTCATTTTTCATTCTGTGACATGAGCATGTAAACTGTCTGTGTCCGATATGACTGTTGTCCAGGTCGACCATAAGCTGTGGTATCACTTTGCTTATGCTAAGAAGCTGAAAAGGTGGTAGACAGATCCGACGTAGTTATCCTTGCAGTCAATTTTGAAAATGTAAGAAGCATAAAACTAGATTTTTCCATGTTATTGATTTTTTGCAAATATAAAGTATAGAAAGAAAAGCTTAAAGTTAATCATAAGATTTAATGTGTTCTTTTCAATTGGTTTAATTAGTTCATTTCAAATGTGAAATATTAAACCATGATTTAAAGTTTTAAAAGAAATTATACATTTTTGCTTTTTTATTTTTTGGCATAGTTGTATTAGGCGTATGTCTTAAGTAAATCAGCCTATCAACTTTCTATAAATGTGAAAGTCAACAGCTTTTCTTCTCCTTCACTGTGAAAAAAGGGGAAATGCTTAAACTCATACTCATTTTTTAACACAAACTAATAAATCTTAATACTATGCAAAATGAAAATAAACACAGACGAGTAGTTACACTGAAGGAATAATGCTGAGGCGGTTGTAATCGACCTAAAAGACATACATTATAGTTAATTTCTATCATAATTTGAATGAAATGATGAAAAATAATATATGATACTATCATAATTATTTATGATTTTTTCTAGTTGTCATTTTTTCTCATATGTTAATGGTTTATTTCTCTAAATACGTTAATGTTTATGAAAAACACAATATCAAAGAAAATATGTTTTTCTGAATTTAAGATAAAATTTGAGTTTCCTTCATGCTGAAATAGTGACTTCTAATATGTCCGAAATTTGTCTCCAAAGAATGAAAAAAAAATTAATTGTACAATAAGGAAAAAATTGTAGACTAGAAGGTTCAGTAATATGCGGATATTGTAGTCTAAAAAAACCCAATTCCATTGAAAATAGTTAACTTTGCAGCAATAACAAAGTTTTTGTGAGCTGCCATTTTTTACAAGGTTTTCTTTATAATTTCAGTTATTTAAATTTTTGCTGTTTAATAATTTTTTTAAGAAAATGTTTTATTGAAAACATATTTTTGTCAAATTATTATGAATTGGTGCCCTTACATTTTTAGTGCACACTTTGTGCACAATTGATTTTTTTCACTGTCCTGTCACACTTTCCCATGACTTTTTATGCTTATTTTTTTACATTTTATTTTTCGCACATCTCTTTACTTAACGTTCTGTGTGGCCGTAGTAGTTGCACACCCACCTCAAGCCAACTACTAACCATGATTCAGCTTCTAATTGTAACTATTTTTTAGTTCATTATGTCTGTGGATATCCAAAAACCTATTGATCTAAAACTTAATTATTAGTTTAGTAAAGAAGAAGGGTATTGGGAGAGTTTAGATAGTGTATATATTATTTTTTTATACTGTACTTAGATGGTGGGTATACTGTAACTTTTAAAGTAGGTGGGAGAAATTCAACTTTTTCCCTGGGCCGCTTCAAGGTCTATACCACTGATTGTCGTCTATTATTTTACATAAAAAGTTAAGATTTTTCCCATTACATATACAGAATGTCAGTTAAATGCACGTTGATTTAATAATAAAACATCGGATACTACCTCTTCTGTATTCCCAAATTAAAAATAAAATATACAATTTGACTAATGCAGGACTATTTCTGCACATACTCCATGATGTTGAGGCTATTTTTATTATTCGTTGTATTTTACGTTTTAATTAATTTAAGGATTCTCTTGGTGTTATGTACAAGGGCTATTCAGAAAGTAACTTATGTTTTGGGCTAACGTGGCAAGGAGTAGTACTACCACCGCCATTTTGGTGTCTGGGCATTGAGAACTGTGTATATTTAAAATCTGTGCTGCAAAAGAAAATCCCACTAGTTGAAGTGGACTGGTGCACAGGTTTTTGTTAGAACGCAATAATGTTCATGTTGAAGAGCACAGTGGTTAAACAAGCATTTTGACTAATGAACTGGTGTTCAAAGTGAATGAGAAAATCTGTGAAAATCACTGCTTTACAAATTTGGTGCTCTCATTTGAGTTTCATTGTTGAACAACCTTCAAATTGTTTTTATTCTAAAACGTGTTACTTTCTTGATAGCACTTATACTATAAATAAAATAACCTGGTAATTTAGAAATAATGAAACATGTTTTTAGAATAGCTTGTAGGAAATATATTGTAAAAGTCTTACTGAAAATTTTACTATAAAAGTATAAATTATATTGCAAACATAAAATAAACTTTTTAACTAAAACAAATATTAGGATGGATTTTAAGGGTCTACTGTAGTACTCAATTAAGGTTTTATATTAAAATATGCCCCGCAGGGGGGGGGGTGCAGACTAGCTGCACCTATTGAGAGGATCTAGACGTCTCTCGCGGTACCCGAGTCTAACACATACTTACACTTACAACATTACACATACAACATAACACTTTACACTCACATTTACATTTAGGGAGGCGATAATAGCCTCAGTGTACTTTTTGCCATGAAATAAAAAAAAAAAAATTAAAATGATGTTTTATGATTGAAAATGATAATTATAGTAAAATATGAATTACGCTGAATTGATGTGAGAGCAATTAAAAAACAATAAAAGGCAGTATGAAAACAAGTGAAAAGTGAATTAATTATTGAACGAATAAACAAAAAAAATTGTATATATACATACATACATATACACAAATACATATATAATTTTATATTAAAAAACAGGGCCGTAAAAGATAAAATAAAATAAAAAAGTTTATATTTTGTTTGTGTTTAATAATTACACTTCTTCAGAAGAAAATTGAAAATATTAACTCACTTATACATCCTTTTATATTTTCTTCTGATGAAGTGTAATTATTATACATTATACAGAGTTTTTTATTTCCTTTTATTTTTCAAACTCATTTGTCCTAGCTACACACGTCATTGTTCCAGTAGTAGCGTAAGTCCAGCGTGGTTGCATTGTCCTACCCCCTGTTCACATTATTTTAAAAATATGTGTTTTGTTTCTAACTTTACAGTTGGCAATAAAGCAGTTTCAGAACACATTTTTTTTTTTGAGAATGTTAAATTTTTTATTTATTTTTTGCAGTAAAGAGAATACTTATGCTTTCCACCTACTACAACCCACCCCTATACTGGGAAATTCCTATTGGGAAATTTTTCCCATAACCTAATAGCGCGCCACGACCCACAGTTTGGGAAATGCTGCAGTAGACTAACAATACAAATTAAAAAACAAAAATAAGTCACACTGTAAATTAAATTTTAGATTCATCCAGATTAACACATGATTAAATATACAGAAATTAGTGCATGGTAGTAAAAGTAAATATTAACTATATTTGCTAAGCTGATGGGCTTAGTGACCCCACCATACCTCTAGCTCATTCTACTCCCACTCATTTACTCAACATACACACAATACACACACACAGACACCTGAAGGGGGGTGCAGACTAGCTGCACCTATTGAGAGGACCTAGACAAATCTTGCGGCACCCGAGTCTAACACACACTTACACTTACAGCACTACACTTATGATTTAAACACCTTACACACACACGTACATTTAGGGATTTGCTGTACTTGTCCCGTTATGTCTGGGAGTGGCGATACTGTTTGGTTTAATTTGGCGAGCCAAGTATGCGGAACCTGATGTGTGCCTAGCACTGCCGAGGACCTCTGATGGGAGAAGTTCTGGGACCGAGCAGCCTATAGGCGCCTGGCAAGCACGAGTGTTGAGTTATGGGTGTCGGAGCTCATAGCTGAGTCTATCGAAACAAATGGTTGCATTCTATGAGTACATAGAGGGCGGCTGCCAGTGGTGCTTGGATTTGGGGAACCGTAACCCATTCCTAAAATATTCTGGAGTGCTGACAGACATGTATTTCGGCTCCAGGATATTTGGAGGTCCCCTCCAATTTATTTGGGATTCTTGCTTTAGTTCGAGTATCCTGGGCTACTGGTGACGTTTGGGTGCACCCTGTTCCATTTGTTCGAGATATCTTCATTCATGAATCGCTTGGAAAATATAATTATGGATAATACACAAAAAATGCCAAAAGTTTTGCAAAGAGACATCGTTTGGCTTTCCCAAACAAGTCTATTAGTAGTAAAGAGAATATGGAGAAAAGAAGTCGACAGGTGGAGCTGCCAGCTCCTAGATTCCTAATTTTTAAAAATGCTTCAGAAGGAGGAGATCTGTCGAAGGTTTCTCCATTTCTCATAAATAAGGCGATTGTTGAAAATGCAGGTCCCGTTGTTTCAATCAAGAAACTGTGGAACGGGACCTTACTAGTGGAAAGCAACAGCGACAAACAAAGTTTGTCGCTGCTGAAAATGGATTCATTCTTCGAAAGAGTTAAGGTGTCGGTGGAGCCCCACCGAACCTTAAATTTTGCAAAAGGTGTGGTAACATGTCGGGACTTGCTGCATGTCGATCTGGAAGAAATAAAATGTGATCTTGCATCCGAGTACGTCACAGATGTAACTCAGATAATGCGAATGGACAAAGGAGAAAAATTACCAACTGCCTCCCTTATCCTCACATTTGGAAAACCAAATATTCCCGAATTTATTTATGCAGGCTACCAGCAGCTTGCTGTACGTCTGTATGTTCCAACCCCCTCGTTGTTGTTTCAAATGTCAGGGTTTTGGGCATATGAGTGCAGCTTGTCAGAAAGCTGTAATATGTGGAAATTGTGGTGTCCAAGGTCATGGTAGTAAGGACTGTAAGGATGATCCAAAGTGCCCAAATTGCAAGGGTGATCATCCTGCTCGATCTTTGAACTGTCCAAAATATAAAGAAGAAAAAGCAATATTAACTATCATGACTACAGATAAAATTTCCTTTTCTGAAGCCAGAAAGTTGTACAAGCTATCAAAGTCTCCGGTTGAAGGCAAATCTTTTGCCACAGTTGTCTCTACCAGCAAGAAGCCATCCTGCACCAGTTGTAGTGAGCTCACCAAGACCGTCTAGGTTCTAACGGAACAGGTAGCACAACTGATGGCCCTACTTTCTAATGGTTTTACTCCTGCTTCTACATCTGAACAAGTTTCTGTACCATCATGTACCACACCTACTCCAACTTCACTATCATCTGCTTCAAAAAAAAATTAACATTGTCTAATGTTAAGACACCTCTTACTCTTGACACAACCGATGTAAGCCAGACTACAAAAATGACTCTCTCAAAAAAACCTCTTCTGTCAAAGTCACAGGACTTAAGCCTGTTGACAAGAAGATCTCTCCTGGCCTGGAGTATTTTTTGAAGAAGAAATCGAATACTGCTCCTCCTTCAGTTAGTTTGAAAAATAAAAAATCTAACATTGCAGAAAACAAACCTGTTAAAAAAATAGAAAAAAGTTTTAAAGGAGGTCCCACTGGTAAACCTCCATAAATTAAATTAAAAAAAATCATCTGACTCGGACTTCAGTCACAGTAGTGATTCGATGTCCTTGGATTTCGATAAACCTGATGTATGTACAACTGACGAATCTAAGTAAATCCTATTGTATACTAGTTATTATATTTCAATGTCTACCAATCCAATCAATCATAACGTGATACAATGGAATATCAATGGGATATGAAGTCATATTGAGGATTTGAAAGTTCTTGTGAGAGATGCGTCACCTTTGAGAATATGTCTTCAAGAAACGCACCTCCATGAATCTCACAATTTCAGTTTTAGGGGTATTCCATTCCTAGATCCGATTTCATCACGGAGGAAAGAGCAAAAGGTGGTGTCGCCATTTTGGCTCATAACTCTGTCGAGTCGGTTTTTGTTAATGTAGTAACACCTATAAAAGACGTTGCCGTTCAAATAACCGTACCATTCAAACTTACAATCTGCAGCCAATATTTGCCGCCTAATTACAATTTCCAAAACCATGAAGTACGTGACTTAAAATGCCAGTTGCCACCGCCGATATTATTATTAGGCGATTTTAACGCTCATCATACTGCATGGGGTTCATCAACCTGTAACTCTAGAGGAATACGCATTGAAATGATAAGGTCTGAATTGGATTTATGTCTTCTTAATAACGGTTCCCATACGCATTTAGCAGCATCTACTGGCAATTGGACCGTTGTTGACTTGTCATTTTGCAGTCAAATTCTGACAACAGTTTGAATGGTCGATATTACCTGATCTTTACGGCAGTGATCATACTTCCATTAATATTTCATTTCGTAATTTCCCTTGTCCGGATCAGCGCCTGCCGCGCTGGATTCTGAAAAAAGCAAATTGGGAGGAATTTATGAAGAAATTTGTATCACCAGATATTGAATATAGTGACTGTATAAACACAATAGTGTCAAAATTTACTAAAAACATTTTACAAGCAGCAGATAAAACTATTCCAAAAACTTCAGTACGCCCTTCACGTCCAACTGTCCCTTGGTGGAACGAGAAGTGTAAGAAGGCGTTACGTCTACGTAGAATAGCTCTGAAGAGATTCAACAGAAACCCGACAAGTGAAAACCTTGAACAATATAAAGTTCTTCGTGCAAAAGCTCGTAGAATATTCAGGCAAAGCAGAAAGGATTCTTGGACCCAATACATTGGAACAATATGTAGAACATCTGTTGTGTGGAAGAAATTACGTTCCATTTCTGGTCCGCCTCCATCTGTAGGATTGATGGGACTTCAACAAGCGAATGGATTACACAGGTCTACAACCAAAAATTTGATTTGATAATTTTAGCTAATCTTTATGTTTTTTGGTGTGCTGAAACCGAAAATGAAGTCCGTTTTTCTCTATCACGTACAGATTTTTTTCAAATCCATAGAACATAATATACCTGCTATACACATAACAGGGGTCCTGGATTGACAGTTCCTCAGCCCCCTCGTGACTTGGACAGTATAGATAGGGAAGCTAATAGAGAAGCCTGTATGTCGGAGAGCGATGAAGTACACAGTGAGTTCAAAGCAAGCAGTTCAGAGGATGAACCTGAGCTTATTTCTCAACAGGAGTTGAACGACTTAGTGAGAGATCTTGGACTTCCAAAAGATGCAGCTCAGTTACTTGGCTCCGTCTTAAAAACAAAAATTTATTACAGCCAAGCACTTCTTTTTCATGGTATCGACACCGTGAAGCAGTTTTTGTTCCTCACTTTGCTCTGGATGAGAATCTTGTTTATTGCAAAGACATTCTTGGTCTGATGAGTCAATTTGGTGTACAATATGACCCGATTCATTGGCTTCTATTCATAGACTCATCAAAGCGAAGTCTAAAGGCTGTTTTGTTGCACAATGGCAATACTTATGCTTCAGTTCCAGTTGGCCATTCGGTACATTTAAAAGAAACATACGAAAATTTGTCATTAGTTCTCGAACGAATTCATTATAATGAGCATAACTGGTTGATATGTGGAGACTTGAAAGTACTCACTATGCTCTTAGGTCAGCAATCAGGGTACACCAAGTTCCCTTGTTTTTATGTTTATGGGATAGCCGAGACAGAAATTCCCATTGGAACAACAAAGACTGGCCATCACGAGGAGCTCTGTCGCCAGGCCAAAAAAATGTAATTAGGAGAAGTTTGGTTCCTTCTGACAAAATCCTGCTACCTCCTCTACACATAAAGCTAGGGCTGATAAAACAATTCGTAAAGTCTCTCAATAAAGAAGGTGAATGTTTTAAGTACTTATGCTCCAAGTTCCCAGGATTAAGTGATGCAAAGCTAAAAGAGGGTATCTTTGTAGGCCCAGATATCCGGAAACTTTCCACAGATCCACATTTCACTCAGACCATGAATGAGAAGGAGAAGGAAGCTTGGAATTCTTTTAAAGATGTTGTTGAGAAGTTCCTTGGTAACGTGAAGGATCCCAACTACAGAAGTATCGTGGAACGCATGTTGAAGGCATTTCAATTACAAGGTTGCAACATTAGTTTGAAGGTTCACTTCTTACATTCGCATGTGGACTATTTTCCGGAAAACTTAGGGGAAGTAAGTGAAGAACAAGGGAAAGGTTCCATCAGGACATCAAGGAAATGGAACGTAGGTATCAGGGCAAATGGAACGTAAACATGATGGCTGACTATTGTTGGATGCTGCAGCGTGAATCATCTGAAGAGTCCTACACCCGAAACGAACACGGAGAAATTTTCAAGAGAAAAAAAAACGTTTTCATAAAAATAATAACTAAATATGCCACTGTTAATTCTGAGACTGTTATTTCTACTCATTTATGTATTTTGTACAGTAAACAACATTGAAATAAATAAAAGATCATGAAAACTCTTATTCGCCAATTCTGTTTTCTTTTAATGGTAGTACCTCTGCCCTTACTTGAGATTGAACAATTTCCTTACGTGATAGAAAAAAACTGACCTCATGTTCGGCTTCAGCACACCAAAAAACATAAAGATTGACCAAAATCATCAAATCAAATTTCAGAAAGATTATTTTTGTAGACCTGTGATTATTGGTTTCTGACGGTTCCGACATTGTAAACCTTTTAGGGTCATCCTTTGCAAGTTTTTCCTCTTCTGCAGCCTATAACACTGCCTTTTGTAAATACAAAAGCGCATAAAAAAATTGCCTTTCATTGTCGGTACTTCTGATGATTCTCCTCTGAACAGCCTGTTTACTCTACGTAAGCTAGAATCTGCACTGCTATCCACCAAGGATTCTGCTCCAGGTCCTGACAACCTTGTGTACTCCATGATTAAAAATCTTCCACCGTCAGGTAAGCTATTTCTTCTCGAAATATACAATCGTATGTATGAGGAGCATACATTCCCTGGCGATTGGTTGGAAGCTACAGTAATTCCCGTTCTTAAACCAGGCAAAGAGAAAACTGATCCAAGTAGCTATCGTCCTATTTCTCTCACCAGCGTGCTATGCAAGCTGGTAGAAAAAATGATAAATCGTCGCCTTGTTTGGTATTTAGAAACTAATAAATTACTATCCAGCTGGTAATAAATAGGTTGCAGACATGGACGAGATCTACTGGCTTTAAATTCTCTGCTGCTAAAACTCAGTGCATTGCCTTCAGTCGCTGTCGACAGACCCAAGCTCCTTCATTATATCTTGATGGTATACAGCTCCGGACTTTTCCATCCGTGCGATTTTTGGGTCTAATATTTGACGAAAGGCTCTCCTGGAGCCCTCACGTGCGTGATTTAAAGTTACGATGTAACAAAATTCTCGATATGTTGAGGGTTCTTAGCAGTTTCTGATGGGGCGCTGATAGGACCAGTATGTTGATGTTTTATCGTGCTGTAATTCGTTCGCGAATTGATTACGGTAGCATTGTATATTCATCTGCTAGACCATCGATTTTAAAGAAACTAGATCCCGTTCATAACTCTGCAATCCGTCTTGTTTCTGGTGCTTTCCGTTCAAGTCCCATCGTGAGTGTTCTCGCCGATGCTGGCGAACCATCACTCTCTCGTCGGAGACAACAGTTACAACTGAGTTACGTATGTAATTTATTATGTAAACCGTGGCACCCTGCTTATAATACAATTTTCCACAATCAGTTGCACCAACAATATGAATCCCAACCGCATGCTACTGCGCCTGTTGGCATTAGAACATCCCTATTTTTTGAAGACTTACGTATTGAACTACCCCCAATGTTTGAAAGGTCCTTTTGTCTTGTCCTTCCATGGAAAATCAATATGCCGACCTTTGATTTCTCCTTGTGTGCATACCTGAAAGACAACACTCCTAACATTGTGTATCAACGTGAGTTTTTTCGACTGACTAGTTCATATCCATCTGCTAAATTTATTTTCATAGATGGTTCTAAGATGAATAACAATGTTGGGTGTGCATTTTGCTCACTGGACAAAACTTATAAGTATGGATTACTCTCAACTTGTAGTGTCTTTACATCTGAACTCTTTGCCATCTTAAAGGCTCTAAACACTATTGAATTCGATAGTTTGCATTACGTAGTTTGTTCCGATTCAAAAAGTGCAATCCAGGCAATCCAGGATATGTATTCGGTAAACCCTCTGGTTCAAGATGTTCTGTGTTCTGTCCATAGACTTGAACTACGAGGTGCAAGATTATCATTTATCTGGATTCCTGGCCACTGTGGAATATTTGGAAACACTGTAGTGGATAATGCAGCAAAGGAAGCTACCTTTCTGCCGCCATGCACTCAACGTGTAATCTTGTCTGACTTTCTTTGTCACATAAAAGATTTAATTCTTCTACAGTGGGAAAATGAATGGGCAGCTACAAGCAGTAATATATTGAGGGTAATTAAAAATACTGTTCGTCCTTTGGGGTCGTCAATATGTGCAAGTCGTAGAGAAGAGGTTGTGGTTACCCGCATTCGCACTGGCCACTCCATTCCAAAAACATGGATTTCTGATGGAACGTGGGGACCTGCCTGTGCGGGTTTTGTAGAGAAACCATCACAGTAAGACATATATTGCTAAACTGTGATGGTTTCCAAAATATACGGCGTGCATGTGGTCTGGGAAATAGTATACAGAGGACGTTGGGAGATAGTGTCTCGGCCATTGACCGGACACTAAAATTCTTTCATCGTCTGAATTTGTTAAATAAAATTTAACTCAAAATAATATAGCAGGGCCTCTTTACAGCCCTGCAACAAGTTGTATATTTGTGGCTATTTATTTATCTGAATTTGTTATTGTTTGCTTTGTTTTCCTTGTTGTTTAGATTTATTTATTAGAGTTATATTTTATTGTTAACTAGTTTTAGGAATAGTATTTATAATTGTTATTGTATATTGTTTTAAATTACTGTTAATTTTTATTTTGTGATACCCCTAAATTTTATTTTATTAATATCGTTCCTCGGCGATGATAACCTTAACTGTTTGCCGGAAAAAAAATTAACTATATTTAAAAGTAAAGGGAAAATTATAATTAAAGTTCCTTTATTATTCAAATTAATTATAAAAGCTGCATTAATTTTACTAATTTTAGATATATAAACTACACTTACTACATGAAGTCGATTTTCAAGAAGTTCAATATTACGAGCTGATGTTGTTACTTGCTCTAGTAGCTTTAAATCATTAACATCTTTCTTTCTTAAAGACAACACTTCATGCTCAACTTTTCTTATTTGTGTTTCCAACTCTACCAACTGTGATTTTTCTGTTTTAATCTGCTCATCTAAATCCCCCTATTGAAACATTCACAAATTTCATTACCACTGTGGGAATGAACAGTAACTCATTTCTGTAAGCTGTTGCTTTTCTTATTAAGGATGAATACTGACAGCAAAAAAAAAAACACATTGATGTTAACATTATTAAAATTCATTGATGTCACTATAATATCCTATAATATACATGATATTTTGTTGTGTAAAACGTTAATGTTTTAGAAAACTGAGGGAGTTTTGTTGGTGGAAAAGGCAATGAAGGTCAAGCAAAAATGGTGGTACAGAGTTTTTTCCATGTAAGAAACAAATGTTTTCTTATGTCAGTTATTTTAGGTTATGGCAACTAAACAAATATTAAAAAAAATATAGAAAGTATATGGTAATTCAGTGTATTAAATGTACATTTTTTTAGTGGAATGCTATTGTAGTATTTATTTTCCACTTATTTATTTGTGGAAAGGGGAATAATCCTCTATGAAAAGTTATCGAAGTTGCCGTATTTATGAAAACAAAATATAAGCCATTTTCAATATTTGTCTCAAGCAGTTTTAATTAACTGTAAGTTTGATTGAAATGAAGCAAATATTTGAATAATTTTTTTTTACTTTTTCATAAAATTATTTTATTATTTTTATGCAACTGGAGAGGAATGCCATCCTTAATTCCACCCATAAACATAATTAAAAAAAAAAAACTGAAATCTCCTTTGGAAATGTAGTTCAATAAAGCAATAAAGGATTGTAATCATCAGTCGTGATTATCTTGAAGTGAGCTATTTATTACCTGATGATCAAGAAGAATGAAAAGCTGCCTAGTTTTAATTTGATCAATGATTTCAATGCAAACAGATTTCGATATATTGAGGTTTGTGATTAGCTCCTCCTTTTCATTTTCCAGGGAACTGATGATCTTCCTAAAAAAAATTAATGTAATTTCATTACTCAGTTCTTAAGTCTTTTAAATAAAAACTGCAGGAACTTCAACGAAAAAGGAGCTTCAAACAAAAAACAGTATTATATCCTTCTAATTATACATGGCATCAATTTTCGAGAGTGACAAAAATATTCATAAAAAAGGTACCTTAAAATAAAATTATAGCCTATAGAAATTAGTACTTCTGGTGGTCATGCTGGTCTAGATAATTAGATAACACATAGGCCTTATATATTTAATCATGAAACATGGAAAGGCAGCAGTACAGTTTATTAAATTAAAACATTTTTTGACAGTTTCAGTTTCCCTTCTTCCTTAACTTTACAAGCCACCCTTCACACAAATCGCTGTATACAATTAGTATTTGTTGGTCAGATGTAGACAATACATATAAGCATACTGTTATATTTCAGCCTAAATCTATATAAAAACATCTTATTTGTACCAAATCTTAGCTTAACTTTGGTATTTATGCAGTGTAGGTTGTTTCTTTCTAATAGCTATTGCTGAATATTTTTTTGTTTATTTTATACCCTACTATCTAGTTAACATATATTCACCCGTGGAAAATAATTTTTTAAAAGATAACTAACAATTTTAGGTCATTTTTTATATGCCATTGCTCTTTACATTGCATTAAACATATTAAATTTCATACACGGATTTATCGACCATGCGTGTAATAATAGTTCAATAATAATAGTAATAAGTTCAAGTATTATTAACTACATGTACTTATTGCTCATGTGTGTTTCATATTCCGATAGCCATTACTAATTGTTAAGGCTTATTGATTTTTTGTTGGTTTGTTCTTGTAATGAAAATAATGTTAAAATGATATCTGTTATTTGTGAACAATGTGATTTGCCTTCTTTTGTGATAGGCTCACTAACAACTGTGTCAGATAGGTCATTCAGTATTAATTTTTTTTATAAAGGTTTCTTCATTGATTTAGTGATCAAGAACACATTACCTGTAACTAGTTTAATTAAACAGCTTATGGACCCAACAACCATGTAAGTTGTTTTGAATTTTTTTTTTAAAAATAGGTGTTTTTAGCACCTGAACAACTGTTAGTTAGGTTCTCCACCCAACAACCAAGGCTGTTAGGTTCCTGAGTATTTTAAAAAAATATATAGGGTTTTTTATCATTTTAGTGATCAAAAACTTACTTTCACGCAGTAGCAATTTTGAGGTTATGCGGGACACTTTTATTTTTGATTTGTATTTTCATGTTTTCGTGCTTTTATATTTTGTATTATTGCTTTTGGGCATGCAATAATGCTTGTTAGCAAAAAAATTACCAAAAAATTAAAAAAACCTAAACTACATATTTACTTTAACTTTTAAACAATTAGTTACCTCTGTTTTTCTAAAATGAATTTCATTTCATCTGTATAAGATACTCTATCACCTTCCATTATTCGATATTGTCTTTGTAAACGAAGGAGCTCAGCTTGGGCCATCTGGTTCATCTCCAAATCATCTTGAGGAGGTGGTACTTTTCTTGCCATTCTATTTATTAGAGTATTCCTTCTAATTTATAACCACAATCAGAAAAACTTGTGTATTTATTGCAAATTCAAATTAGGGTTTTCAACTAAACAATTATTTCCCTTTTATACTAACTACAATTTAATGTCTATAAAAATACTACTAAGAGTTATCTAATTACTGTACCAGTTTATTTTAATAGTTTGTACTATTCCTTCATTAACATTTAAGTTGTTGCTAAGTGACACTAACAGTCTTTCAAAGTAAATACATTTAAAAACGTATATGTCCAGTGCTCATATCCATTGCGCATACGGTATGTACTGAAACGAGCAACACGACATTGTGGTGTAGTGGTGTCTTACCTGTGACCATAGATAATAAACACAAGCCTTATACATATATATAATTGGTACCGAATTATTTTACTACATTGTATATCAGTATTATAAAGAAATTATTATTACGAATTTTTTTAAATTATTGTATGCACTTCACTATTTAATCCTCAAATTAACCCTGGATCTATCTTAACAGTAATACTTGTTATATTTTAGATAAAGGGAGTGACTACTAGGTGACTAGTGCAATTTGATTTGATTTCGATTAATATACAGAAACAAGTGAGAAACTAAAATTCTGTATAATACCATTATTTTATTAGTATAAATAAATAATTTTAAAAATTAAAATAAATTAAATAATTTAATTTAATAGTATAAAATAAATTAATTTCCGGATTTTACAATAATTAGAAAACGGAAATGACGTAAAAGGTGGAGTCCACAGATGTCTTGTTGCATCTGTTCATTCAAGAGTTTGTAAATAAATATTTACGTATTTAGTATTGGTAATTCGATTTCATATTCTGTCAACGGAGGTTAGAGCTGAAAGGAAGCTGGAATAAAATTGGAAGACTTATTTCAACAAAAAATAAAAATGGATTTTGTGCAAGTATGTTAATATTATGTAATGTAAAAATATTTTTTTAAAACAATTCACAATTATTAAATTAATATAGTTAATGTCAAGTAACATTTTATTGCCTATTTTTGTTACTAAGTTTCAAAGGTTAAACTCCAGTTAGGATTAAGTTTTTATAAAAGTTGTTATATTAGATATGTTTTGTGTTTGTAATAGGACCTAAACATTGGTTTAGTTTAAGCATATTGTCGGAAGACGATTTACAAAAAATGAAAAAAATATAAACCCAGATAAGCTTAATTGTTTTAATTGAATGAACCTGGACTGCCTAAATAGCTTCTCCGTTCATTAAACAGGGCCATTAGTTGAATTTAGTAACTAAGAAGGTTAGGGGCTGGTGGCAAAATTTTCTAGTAATTTAATAACTAACTATTAAGTGAATTTAGTATCTAAGAAAATTAGGGGCTGGTGATATAGTTTCTAGTAATTCAATAACTAACAGTCATTGTTAAGAATATAGGCTATCACCTTTTTTGTGCAATAGTTCTAATTAAGAATAAAAAAGGTATATCTGCGCTTTTGGGTGATTTACTAAAGTAATGAATTTGACATTTTTTTATTATTTGCTTTTTTATCTAATTAAAAGATAATCACCTGCAGAAGATTAAATTTCTAATGACAATTTTAAGCAATTTTTAATGGAACTGTATTGTGATGTCATTGATATTTACTTGCGTGCAGCATGCTAAATTTCCTATGTAGAATTACTATGCTATCATGGTGTGTTGAAGTACTGCTCATGCACATTATCATATAATAATAAGTTAGTTATTATCTTGCTAGCTTTTAATTCAGTCAGTTTTAATTCTTGTAATGAAATTTTAAAGGTTAGTAGCTCTTACGGAATACTAGCTATATACCCAACAAGTGAGTTGAATTAGGTTATTAAATTTCAAAAGTATTTTTCTTATGAATAATGTTCATTTAATTATTTGCTTTTGTGATGGAATCACGATACATAATTTTCAGCGGTAAAGATTTTGATGTTATACGGGTAACTTGTATTTCCCATTTTTTAAAATCTTCCCATAGTTTCCACTCTATTATATTCTGTGATTATTTTTGGGCATGTAATAAAGAGTTTTGGTAAAAATAAATATAAAAATTGACAATTCGCCCAAAAGTGCAAATTTACACAAAAAATTTTAACCTCATTCATAACTATTTGTAAATAATCTGTATGATGTCTTGTTTCAGTTCTCATGATAAGTTTCATGAAATTTGAACTAGTACCCTAGGATTATGGAATTTGTGAATTTTGGGACTTTTACTAAAGTCTACTACTATATATATATATATATATATATATATATATATATATATATATATATATATATATATATATATATATATATACTATATATTATAACTTATAACCTTATATTAGGTTATTAACATAAAAACCTGGCTTGATAGTTGGTTAATTGCTTAAAATTATAACTTAACCTAATATTCTATTGATGAATTAAAAATATTAACTATTAAATATTGAATGTACATAATTCAGTAATAAAGTACATAATAGAAAAAAATTGTAAAAATCTTTACTTATTTTTTAAGTATTTGTACTCTAGCAAGAATTATAAAATTAATGATTTACATTTTTTATTCGTTGTGTACTTTATAAAAGTTCCAAAAATTCATAAATGCAATAATAGCTTCTACTGCTTAAAATTTCATTAAACTTATCATTTATGAGAATTGAAGCAAGACATACAGGTTATTTACAGACAGTGATGATAGAGGTTTGGATTTGCCAAATTTTCACAATTTTTTGCCAGAACGTTTTATTACATGCCTAAAAGTAATAATATAAAATATATAAATGCTGAAACTGTGATAAAGTCTGTATTGTATTTTATTTAGAGTAATGTGGTAATATCACCAGATATAAGATGCACCTGTTAGTGCATTTTGAATATGAAAGAAACTTATGGCAAAATATAATTAGTTGCTGGCTATGTCTTTGTTCCTGAGCATCACCTCTTGTTTCTATCTTACTACATTCTCAGATTCCCAGCACTCAGCATGCATGTCATAACCAACAGTATTCATGTTTTATTTCTCTTTCCTAGTAACTTCAGACCTATGTGGCCAAATTCCATATTAAAACAGTACAGTTGGTGACGACAATAAAAAAGTATTAATGTACAGTTAATTTTCTCACCGTGTTATTGTACAGATTAAGAAAACAAGAAGTAAAAGTTATTTAGAATGTATGTACACATTTTGGAATAGCAGAAGCAATCATAATGGCAGTTAAAGGCTACATTTCAGAATTCAGTTACTAGCGAAGAATCTTGGGAGTCATATGTTGAAAGGTTTGAACTTTTCATTGATTGTAATAATAGAAAAGAAGTGAGTACTTTGTTAGGTATAATAGGAGTGAAAGCATTTAACTTATTTCATGATTTCTATATTACTATGAAATCATCAACTAGGTCTTACAAAGAATTAGTTAAAATTGTTGAAGAACATTTGTATCCCAAACCGTCAGTTAGAGTAAAATGATACAAATTTGGTTTACATGTTCAAGCAGTTTATAAATCTATAGTTCAGTATGTGATAAGTTTAAAAAAAATCTGTCATCATATTGTGATTTTGTTGAAAGTTTAACAGACTACTTGTAATAGGCTGGCTAGTGGTTTACACAATAAAAATATTAAACAACGTGTATTAGGTGAAAAGACATTAACATTTGATAGAGTGGCCAATATAGCAACAATAATGGAGAGAGCAGAGTACAATACAGTGATGCTGACTACAAAGGGCATGCGAAGTCAACAGGGTGGAAACACCTAACCTGATGCAAACATCAAAGAACTGTGGCACTATACATCAACACAATGTTCAGTAATTTCTTTGTAAAAGGAAGAGGTATTGAGTGAATGAGACGTTTAATTGTTACGGTTTTAAAGGTCGTTATTTATAAGATTGTAAATTTAAAAAGTATGGTAAGCAAGGTCATTTAGATGTATGTAGAAGTAAAGCGAGCCGCCTCGGTGGCCTAGTGGATAGCATACTAGGCTTTCACCCCGAGGACCAGGGTTCGATTCCCGGTGAGGGCTTGGCATTTTCATACGCTATAAATCATCCCATTGTGTGCATTAGCCCAAGTGTGCACAATAGTCGGACGTTAAACATAAAAAAAGTAAGGTTTCTCCCGAGTAAGTAAGTAATAGAAATGTTTTTAATAGGAATAGGAATAAATCTCACTTTTGTAAATAGGAAATTAAAAATTTACATCATTTCTGCGTTAAGATTAAAAAATTAAGATTATTTTAAAATTTCTATCATTTCATTACAGATTAAGTCTAATGAAAGTAGTGAAAATGGAGACAAGAATTTTAATGCTATAGCTCATTAGAAAATAATAATTTTTGTGCTCCTGTTAAAGTAAATATAACCGTTTCTAGCAAAAGATTGGTCATGGAACTAGATTCTGGTTCAACAATTTCAGTAATTGGCGATAAAGCTTATTGTAACGATTTGTCATTTTAGGTCTTATAATAAAGTTCCAATTGAAGTAATAGGAAAGTTGAATATAGATGTTGAGTATAAAGGGGTTAAGGAGTTAGAACTATGTAAAATTAAAGATGGAGGTTTAGGATTAATGGGAAGAGATTGAATGCAGATTTTTTTTTTTTTTTTTAACGTCCGACTATTGTGTTGGGCTAATGCAGACAATTTATAGCGTCTGAAAATGCCAAGCCCTGGCCGGGAATAGAACCCGGGTCCTCGGGGTGAAAGCCTAGTACACTATCAACTAGGCCACCGAAGCAGCGATTGGATGCAGAAACTAGGAGTATAGATTGAGATACAAATAAATAATATTTTTGTAAATAGGAGTCAAAACAGTTCAGAATTTTTGTGTAATTTTCCTGAGGTTTTTAGTGACAAATTATATATGTACAATAAGGAGAAAGTTAAATTGTATGTAAAGGAAGATGTTAGACCTAAACTTTTTAAGCCCAGATCATTGCCGTTTGCTCTAAAAGAAAAATTTGAAAAAAAAGAATTATAAAAGTGAATGATAATGTTTTAACTCTTGTAGCAGTTGCCAGTTTTGAATAAGAATGGTTAGATTAGGTTATGTGGAGATTTCAAAGTTAATTTAAACCTAGCTCTTGAAATAGATAAATATTCTATATCTAAAATAGAAGATTTACTATTTGGTATCAGGGTAAGAAATTTAGCAAGATAGAGTCAGGCTTATCAACAGATATTGTTAGAAGACTCACAAAAGTTAGTAAAGTATGCATAAAGGGTTACTTTGTTACAAAAGAATAACTAATGGGATTGCATCCGATACCGGAATATCCCAGCGGATTATGGAAAAATTATTTTAGAGGTTACCGTTTGTTATTGTTCTTTTAGATATTTTAATTACAGAGAGAATGATTAAAAATATCATGAAGATTGAAATAAGTTGTTAGTAGAGTAAGAGATAATAGCTTGACAGTAAAGATAAATGTGAATTTTGTATAGATTCAATTTAGGTTTTTTAATAGACAAAACTGCTTGACAGTAAAGATAAATGTGAATTTTGTATAGATTCGATTTAGGTTTTTTAATAGACAAAACTGGTTTAAGTCCTTCAAAAACTAATATTAAAGCAATTGTTTAAGTACCAGAACTTTAAAATATAACTGAGAGGAAAGGTGTTTTGGAAATGATTTAATTTAATAATAGGAAATTGGTAAAATTGTTGACTATTTTACATCCTTTATATAGATTGTTGAAAGAAAATATTAAGTTTGTTTTTAATATTAATGCGAGACAAGCATTCAGAAAAGTCAGTGTTATTAGTTTCATCAGATGTTTTGGTACATTATAACCCAGATTTACCTGTGTACTTATCTTGTGACACTAGTTCTTATGGATTAGGATGTGTATTATATCAAGTACGGGAAGATAAAACTGAAAAACCGATTGTAAACGCTTTTCGTACGTTATCTAGGTCATAATTTAACTATTCTCAGATAGTATATTATGTTTGGATTAAAAAAAAAAAAAAATGATATTTATGAGGTAAATATCTTACATTAGTCACAGGTTACATACCTTTACTTTTGGTCCTAAAAAGAATTTATCTTATTCAATGATACTATCAGGTTATGATTGTGGTTTAATTTATGAGATATCTAAAGATCATTACAGTGTTGGTGGACTATCATGTATTCATATTCTAAGCACTAGACCATTTAACGATGAAATTAATTTTCTGGGTACATATTTAGCCTAGAATATGTAGTTGAAAATAAAATACCTATTAATTTTGAAGATGTTAAAATATTAAGTTCCAAAGACATATATTAAAAAAGGCATTATCTTTTGTACAGTTTGGTTGGTAAAAGTAGTATAAGTAATAATACGTTAGAAAACATAGAAAATGTAGAATTAATGTATTATTTTCGTAGAAAGATGAGTTGTAAACTGAACAACAAATACTAATGCAAAGGCACAGAGTTATTAAAAAAAAAACATGTAGTTTGTTAAATGATTACGTGAAAGTCATTTAGGGGTTCTTAAAATAAGACATTTTTTTATATTAAGGCAAAAAGCACATTAAGGCTATTCATTTAAGGCTATTATCGCCTCCTTAAATGTAAGTGTGAATGTAAAGTGTTAAAATCGTAAGTGTAATTGTGTATTAGACTTGGCTGCCGTGAGAGACGTCTAAATCCTCTTAAAAAGTGCAACTAATCTGCACCCCTTGCGGAGAAATAGTCTGATCATATTTTTGATGGCCTTCTTTAGATCAGGACATAGAAATAATGTCAACTAGTTGTGAAGCATGACAGAAAGACCAAGTGCAAATAGTGACCCTTTACATGTATAGGAATTTCCATTAAATTCATAGCAGCATTTATGTCTAGATTTTCGCAGTCCATTTAATAAATTTTATTTAGTAATTATGGATACTTACACTGAGTTGGTTGGAAGTATACAAAGTTTTAGGTACAAATGCTAAACAAACTGTACTATTGGTTTACCAGTGAAAGTAGAAAATGTAATTGTGAAAAGGTATCCTGCTATGTTAAGAAAGGAATCTGATAGACTAAATTTGTAATTGTGATTGTTCACATTTAAAGCATAGCCTATATTTTTAAGTTGAAGGTTCATGTAAACAATTATTATTCATTTTTCTATATTTGTATTTTTAAGAATTTAATATTTGAGTTTTTGTTACAACAGGAAATATCATATGTTACTATTGAAAACTATTATGTAATTATTAAGGAATTTTGAAATTCTTTTGGAAGTTTTGTATTTGTGTAATTTCAAAGTTAGGAGGAAGAATTTTGGTATATTGTATTTTATATAGAGTAACATAGTAACATCACTAGATATAAGATTTAAACCTATTGGTGCATTTTAAAAATGTAAGAAACCTATGAGGAAATACAATTGGTTGCTGGCTGGATACTTCCTGTTCCTGAGTATCACTCCAAGTCTTCTTTCTGTCTCAGATTCCCAGCACTTAGCATTTATGTCATAACAAACAGTGTTTGCGTTTTATTTATTTTTCCTAGCTAACTTCAGTCCTATATTGCCAAATGCCACAGTAGAACATTACAGAAACTGCGGGAAGTTTGAAAAAAATATAAGTTACTGCATAATTTAAAAATAACTTCCGTGCAAAAGTAACATGTTTTTCTTAACAAAAACGATTAATTGAATGTATGTTATTAATAATGAAATGAATAGAAACTTTAAAAAAAAGACTGAAGAACCTGCATGAAATGCAAACATCAATGATGTCACAATATAGTTCCGTGAAAAATTGCATAAAATCGTAACTTATTGTAAAAAATATAATTTTTTTCAGGTGAATGTCTCTTCATTAAATTATAAAGTATGTAATAACCAAATATTTTTTAAAAAATCACTATTAAAAAAAAAACAAGTTACACTGCATAAAGTCCAAAGGTTATTTTCTGAGATTATATGCTAGGCAAATTTTTGTAATGCATTGAAGTGAAATTATGTGAGAATACTAAACATCTTATAGTAATTTATCTATGGCCTCAGATAATAAAAGTTAAGGTTTCTTAAGTTTAAGATTATCAAAATAAGACAGTCTTGTACTTTGCATGAATTTATAGTAGGAAATCATAATAGTGATTACTGAGATTTTAAAAAAATGCTGCTTTTTAGTAAAAGTAGTAATTATTTGCACTGCAAAAGTGATATTGTCTTAATAAGGATCTAGACAATTTTTGTTTCTAAGCTACATAAGAACTTCCATTTAGGTTTTGTAAATTATTACTAGAAAGGGCTAAAGCTTTTCCTGCCATTAGGCCTAGTAATCACACAAACAAAATATTCAACTAAATTTTAGATTATAAACTACGTACTCAGTGACATTGCCTTGATGTAGCCTAATGAATACAAAAATATTGTGGTTGTGTTCTACTAGAACAGGTTGGTATCATACAGTTTTACTGTGTATATAATCCCTATTAATAGTTAGTTTTTAATGATATTATAGTATAATATTGTGACCAACAAGATCTGGTATTTTTTGAAAAGTACAGTAAAACCTTGGTTATCCAAAGTAAAGGGGAGAGGATACAGATAATTAAGATCATGTTTAAGCCGCTGACAATAAGATGGGCAAAAAATATTGTAACTACAATAGTGATGAATGTGTTTTTATTAATATGATTGTATTTTACATGTATATTTGCATATTAAATTCATAAACTATGTACTGTATTCAACTTGATTCACAAAATAATAAATTATTAAATTAAAAAAAAAAAAATAAAAGATACAGTTTTAACATGAAAAAGAAATAAATGCTACATACATGGGTCTAGTTCTTACATACGACTTGCACTCTTGAAGTAAATAAAGAGAATTTACGACCTTGAAATAAAGAGAAAGTGTCATGTCAGTATCCTCAGGCTCAGAGAGCAAGATATTTGTAAAACCGAGGTTAATATTATTGTCATGTACATGAACTGGCACTTGTGTTAGGGGCACTTCATCACTATCAAATTTTCCTTTGCTTTCAATTTTTAAAAACTTAACCAAAGTGCTACTCTGTGACTTTATCAGTTGTTTTCGCTTTGCATTTCTTTTACAGTTTTCTGATGCAGAAAGTTTTTTTTCTAAATTAGTTAGGCATGACTAAAAGTAAAAACAATCATTTATTGACTTGTAATAATTATGAAAAGTCAGTATTCGCATCAAACATAAAAATACTCATAAAGTAAACAAAACAGTGGTGGCTCATGTGCAAACTGACAGCTACCAAAAAGCAGGTATACAGTTATGAATCAAACGCGACCTGACAGACATGGTGCAGGTGTGGCTACCTACACTACAGGTCAGGTACTACACAGTGGAGAACATTAATTTTTTTAAAAAATGTAACATGACAGGATCATATCAACAAACTGTGCTATACGGTACAATTATGAATTATTTACATAAATTTGAAATACAATGATCATGTATTTAATTTGAGAGATGAGAGCAGGAAAGCCCTTAAATTGGTAAAATCGATCATTTCGGGAAAAGCAGCCAAGGCACATTGTCAGATGATGCTGATCGAACTACTGCCAAATTTATCTAAAAATTTAACTTTGCTGTCACTGGCTAAAATGAACTGCTATACATTACCATATTTTGTGGACCATAAGACACACCTTAATTTTTAAGAAATTTGTTTAAAAAAAACTTTTTCACCATTTTTATTATTAGATTGTAGAGCCATCTAGATTTTTATTATTAGATTGCAGAGAAACTAAAAAAATTCTTAGTTAATTTTTATTTATTATTCAGTTTAACTTGTTCTGTTTCATTTTTTGTACCGCTAGCTAGTGTTCTTTATATTTAGTCACACATTGTATGTGTGTTTAGGACCACTTCAGTTTTTAACTCTATGATTATTGTCACGCCCATGAGTATGCCTCTACGCTGTGATTGGTTTTGGACTATTTGCAACTGACTGTTACAAATTATTTAGTTTGGACTATTTGCAAAAGTGTTTCTTTTACATGAGAAATACAAGGTTTGTTGCAAAAAGTCCATGATGAAAAACTCCAATTGCACCATTTGCAATGTGGAATTATTTCAGGCATCCCTAGTGTGCTGGGTTTTTTATGGCAGGGCGGGAGGGAGACAAGCTTGTAAATCTCCACAACTTATGTTGGTTGCAACAGTCACTGCTGTTGCCAGTTGAATATCTGGTACAATATTGCCAGATAGAGTTAGGTTCCAGCGGCATCGAATATATGACCATTTTTATGACTGGCGGGAATTTTAAATAAAATACTGGACATTTTAGTTATTAATTTTGAGTATAAGAGGCACTCTATTTTGAGACAATTTTTTAAAGAAAAAAGTGCGTCTTATATAGCCCTAAGTATAATTTGAATAATACTTAAATGTTTTCTTACTTATACTTTCACACCTATACTTATGTATTTTGTAATGCCGTTAGACACTTCTTAAATTTTACCAAAAGTGAGATTGATTTTTTGTTGTAATTGCTATTTGCTATGAATATCGAGCTAGGCAAATTGGCGCCCTGTGCAAGCGTATGTTCTGCATGTCCGGTAGCACCGGCCCTGGATAAATGTCTTAACATGTTACTGAATTAGGCAAATTGGCGCCCTGTGCAAGCGTATGTTCTGCATGTCCGGTAGCACCGGCCCTGGATAAATGTCTTAACATGTTACTGAATTAGGCAAATTGGCGCCCTGTGCAAGCGTATGTTCTGCATGTCCGGTAGCACCGCCCTGGATAAATGTCTTAACATGTTACTGAATTAGGCAAATTGGCGCCCTGTGCAAGTGTATGTTCTGCATGTCCGGTAGCACCGGCCCTGGATAAATGTCTTAACATGTTACTGAATTAGGCAAATTGGCGCCCTGTGCAAGCGTATGTTCTGCATGTCCGGTAGCACCGGCCCTGGATAAATGTCTTAACATGTTACTGAATTAGGCAAATTGGCGCCCTGTGCAGCGTATGTTCTGCATGTCCGGTAGCACCGCCCTGGATAAATGTCTTAACATGTTACTGAATTAGGCAAATTGGCGCCCTGTGCAAGCGTATGTTCTGCATGTCCGGTAGCACCGGCCCTGGATAAATGTCTTAACATGTTACTGAATTAGGCAAATTGGCGCCCTGTGCAAGTGTATGTTCTGCATGTCCGGTAGCACCGGCCCTGGATAAATGTCTTAACATGTTACTGAATTAGGCAAATTGGCGCCCTGTGCAAGCGTATGTTCTGCATGTCCGTAGCACCGCCCTGGATAAATGTCTTAACATGTTACTGAATTAAGCGAATTGGCGCCCTGTGCAAGTGTATGTTCTGCATGTCCGGTAGCACCGGCCCTGGATAAATGTCTTAACATGTTACTGAATTAGGCAAATTGGCGCCCTGTGCAAGCGTATGTTCTGCATGTCCGGTAGCACCGGCCCTGGATAAATGTCTTAACATGTTACTGAATTAGGCAAATTGGCGCCCTGTGCAAGCGTATGTTCTGCATGTCTGGTAGCACCGGCCCTGGATAAATGTCTTAACATGTTACTGAATTAGGCAAATTGGCGCCCTGTGCAAGCGTATGTTCTGCATGTCCGGTAGCACCGGCCCTGGATAAATGTCTTAACATGTTACTGAATTTTGTACACTACTTTATTGTAATGTTATATTTTTACTGTAAGTGGATAATACACTATGAGAAACTTTTTTTATATCATCAGTTTTGTTAATCTAACTCAATTTGTCAGCATTGTAAGAAACACTAGAGAGAAAAAAACACACACATTGGTTATGTACTAATACCTTGTTGATGTTGTACTACAAAAGAAAATTAAAAATAATTCTATTTTAATGTATGAAGACAATGCGTAAGAATAAGAGAAGCAGTTTTATACTGGAATTCATGAACCATGACTTTCCATAAGACTCATAAAAAAATTAAACACTTTTATTTAAAAAATTAAAGTTGATTTTTAGATGAAGAAACTAAAATTTCAAACCTCATGTTTACTACTTTACTACTACTAGTTCGTGGTAGTTTACTTACTGTACTTTACATCTGTATTAGTTTCAGTTTTTTATTCATTGGTGACAATAAGGTCCCTGTGTTGCTCTGAATGTGGATAAATAATATTATTGTACCAAAAATTTTAAAATTATAAAATAATTTATTGGGTAAAATAAACAGTTACTACTGTAAATATATATATTACGCATTTTAGTATTTAGAGTAGCTATACAAAAAGACCAATTTACAATATTACAAAAATGTCATTTTTTCACATAGATTTCTTCATAATAAGTTTAATAAATGGAACCTTCCAGATTATTTTAACGTAACTGTAATCACCGTTTTATGGCGGTCATTTAAAATTTTAATGGGAATACAGTTACATTTCACGGGGGCCCTTAAAGGTTACTTTTATAAAATACTGCTACTGCTTCTAACCACATAAATTTTAGATATTTTAAAACATTTTCAGTCTTTGTGAATCTTTATTTAAAAACAGAAAACTCACGATTTATTTCATAGAAAAACATATTCAATATTTAAGAATTCTAAAACTCTTTCTTGCCATTTTTTTAAAATGAGCTTCTCCTTACAAAAAAGCATGAAATTGGATTTTTGTTTGTAATCCCTATGCTCTGCAACATTATGTATGTATATATATATATATATATATATATATATATATATATATATATATATATATATTATTATTATTATTATCTGCTTGCATAGACCCTGTTGGATCACACAAAGCACTCCGACTCATGTCTTGTTCCTTCTAATCCTCCACACCTCCCTCATCCTGTCCCCATGGATCCTCTTCCGCTGCTCCATCTATTTTACCCCTGCTCTCTTTGGGATTTCATTCTCTGGGACCTTCCAACCGAGCATCTTTCTCCTATATGCGTGTCTATCTTCAACATCTGTTGAGTCTATTCCTGCGTCATGTAGGTCTATTCTGACTTGTGCGATCCACGACGTTGTTGATTTGACACCTTGTAAATATATATATATATATATATATATATATATATATATATATATATATATATATATACTGTAAGTGGATAATACACTATAATAAACAATTTTTTTATATCATCAGCTTTATTAATTTAACTCAATTTGTCAACATGGTAAGAACCACTGCATGGTAGGAACACACACACACACACACACACACACACACACACACACACACACACACACACACACACACACACACACACACACACACACACACACACACATTGCTTATGTACTAATATCTTGTTGGTTGTACTACAAAAAAAAATTTAAAAACGTGTATATATATATATATTTCATGTACATTTCAAATAATATATAAATGGCATTTTATTAAAACCCAAATAAACCCACCTAAGTTGGTTTTATTCAACCCTGAAAATGTGTACTAGGCATCGGTAGTGTGTGTAATATATTCATCTACGTTGTGTTGTGTGTGTTCAATAATAGGTACATGCACCAAGTCTTACATGTTGGGCATTAAAGTGTTCTGATCAGTTACAGTGTTCAGAACATTGGGCACAATTACAATGTTCTGATCAGATTGGCTGGAATAATAGCAAAGTATTGTTTGGATATCTGCGTTGTTTGATAACTCAAATTTTGTCATTAGCCTATGAACTGTTGACTCATTAAGTGCATTATCACGACCTATGGTCGTAGAAAGCTTCAACATAGTTTCTGTTTAGTGTAAGACAATATTTGTCTTTCTATTGTAAAGTGTTTCATTATAACTAACCTCAAACAGTACTGTTTAACAAAGATATTAATAAAATTTTGCCATGGCAACAATAGTTTGCAATTCAAAACCAGTGTTTTTATTGAATCACTCTTTAGGAATTGTTAACTTTTTACGACAACATGGTACTGTTACATGATACTCATGAAAAGCTCTATAAACTCAACCATAAATTTTTTGAAGAGAATTTATTGCTAAATTTGATGGCATAATGTCTTACCATGTGGTGAGGGTGGTACCCACTGACTCGCCAGTAATGATATCCATAAGGAACTGATATTGTTGTTTGCTAATGCTACAAAAAGTAAAATCTTATCAATGTTACATCAAGCAAAATACTACAGCATTATTGCATTTCTAACGTAAGCTGTGTAACAGATAAACTTAACTGTTAGATTTGTCAGTACTGATCCGGATGATATAAAAATCAAAGAACATTTACAGTTCAGCAGTATCATTTCAGTATATAGCAGCTTTTGTTTTATTTACCATGTTTGTTCAACATAAATTGTCAATTAGGACACCCGGCCTGAAGGGACCAAATATTCCATCTATTTAGTTATTTTGAAATTCCGATGATCTGTATTGTAATTAAGTACTTTTAAGAATTTTGGTTCTAATTGCAAATTAATTATATTTTGACCAAAGGAGCACATCTCAGAAAGGGTGTGTGTGTGTATGTGTGTGTGTGTGTGTGTGTGTGTGTGTGTGTGCGCGCGCGCACACACGCCAGTGTTTCAAGCCAATATTTCATAAAAAAATGGAACTAGTTTCCATTACATATTAAATTTATAACAGAAAAACATTTTAAGATAAGTGAATTTTGGATTTAATAAAATCTCATACAGTATTAACGGTAATGTATATAGAAACAGCCCAACTACTTGGTGTCAATTACCACAACTGGATAGCTCTGGGAAAGTAGCCAGTTTGTTATGATCATGAGACTGTTCAAACAGAGTGTAGGAGTATGTACAAAAAAACTATCTAGTTTGGTCTTGTGCATGAATGACGATTGTCAGACAAGATAGGACTCATTCAATGGGTCCTGTATTTAGTTGTCATTTAATATGGGTCGGCAGAGCACGTTCATTTGTTTCCTCTTGTTGGAGCCTGGATGGGAATTATGCTGAAACTAAATGGAAAACAACTCTTGTAGTCATTGAATATCTTTAGTTTATAGTGAAGTGAAAAAATGAGTTTGTTTTCGTAAATTTCTTATAGGTCTCGATGCTCCTAAAGCGAGACAAATGCAGTTTTTTGATTTTTGTGACATTGTCGAAAGAAAAGATTTGCAAGCCTCTTTTTTCGCGCTGCCTTTCATACATGCAACATAGTGTCCTTTCCACACCCCATTCCTAATTTGTCATTTCCAGGAAGTGGTCTGGTAGGAAAATATTGAAGAGTACAGTTTTCTTTTCTTCAATACATAAACAATTTCCAAGAAAAAACTTCGGTATTTTATTCTGTTGTCTGGTTAAGAAGTTCCAACAAGCCTGTGGACTATTGATCAAATGTCAGTTTCCATTTTTGATAATGTTTGCAATTTAGAAATTCTTTTAAGCATAGATTAGCTTCATCTTTGACAGGGAATACAAAAGTCCATTTTGAAGAGGAGTCCACTAATAGAAATGTCTTAAATGAAGTTTCATTGTAGTAATTAATATTGTTATAATTTTAAATATTATTCATCCTCTTTTTCAGTCTTGATTGTTTTTACAAATTTTTTGAGACTGTTGAAAATAGAGACTTTTGAAATCCAAAGGAAATTAAAATATCAGATGGGTTTTTAAAGGAAGTTAAATTATCACTTGCAAAAATATTTGCTTTAACACTCAAATTGTAGTTAATAAACTTAATTAATTTCTAATCTTCAATAAACTAAACTTATAAATACTTAATAGTCTATATTTTATTTCAGGAATTCAGCAGTAGAAGTAGAAACTTTGTAGAAGTTTTCCAAGAACCTAGAGGTATTATGAGAGTTCTTCAATTTGTAAGTATTATTAACAAATCATCCTTGTTATTTTTCTCTTGGTGTATTGAGAATATGTTATACATATGTACAAGGTGTGGCTAGAAAATAACTGAACTGAATTTTTAAAACTTTATTTAATAAACATCGTTTACATTGGAAACCTTATCACCTTCAATATACACCCCTTTTCGATCCCTACACTGCCCCATACAAATTTTCCATTGTTAGAAGCAATGCTGCATATCGTCTTCTGATATGGTCATCATCATGTTCGTCACTTTTTTCTTCTATGCATCTACAGGCTCAAAACGTGTTCCTTTCAACGCACTCTTGACCTTAGGAGAGAAAAAAATTGACATGGAGCAAGGTCAGGTGAATAGATTCTCCAGCACAGGAATTTCGTGCTTTGCCAAAAACGTCTTGATCAACAGTGCTTTGTGCGCCAGCGCATTTACATAATGAAAAATCCATGAACAATTTTTCCACATGTCAGGTCTTTTTCTTTGCATGCATTCACAAAGAGTGATGAAAACCTCTTTGTAGTAAATTTAGTTAATAGTTTGACCTTAGGCACCCATTCAGTGTAAATGATCCCTTGGATGTCAAAAACACAATAATCATGACTTTGAATTTCGACTTGCTCATCCGTGTTTTTTTTTTTTTGCCTTGGTAACCTATGGCTTTTTCAGTGCATGAATTGGCGCTTGGTTTCAGGGTCATACGTGAAAAACCATGATTCATCATATGTTATTATCGTCTCTAAAAAGGTAGGGCAGTTTCAGAATTTTTTTTAGAATGTCAGCACAGATGATCATTTGAGCTTCCTTTTGATAAGCAGTGAGGCTTTTCGGTACCAACTTTGAGCACACTTTGTTCATGTTGAAATTGTCATGTAAAATTTCCCGAACAGTTTCTTTGTCAATATTTCTTAACTCATTAATTGCTCTTGTACTCAAACGGTAATTTTTTCGATTAAACTGACCAATTTTTTCAATATTTTCATCAGTTCTTGCTGTTTGTGGCTGACCAAGACATAGCTCATTAACAAGAAATTTCACATTAACACATTCCACACTAGTACCTAGCATTTTTCCGACGCAGGGAAAATACATGATACTGTTCAAACGACTGCTGTGAGTGAACTAGATATTGCGCAATCATAAAAATGGCAGAGTAGGTAGAGGGAGCATTCAAGGTCAATGCCCTACCATGCGGACTAAATATTGACCATGCGAACTAAATATTATCGGCATACAGAAATCAGTCCAGTTATTTTCTAGCCACACCTCGTATATGTATTCGTCGATAAGTTAGAATGCCCTCTTTTTTTGTCATGATCGGAAAGTTACCCTAACAGAAATTTTCTTAAATGTGCTAATAATTAACAATATAGAGAAAAAATTGAGAAAGGTGTAAGAGAAAGTCTTTATAAATAACTGTTAACATATGATTTACTGTGTAAGTGTTTGTAAGTTAAGCCTAAATTGTTATAAAGTTAATAATTGTTTAAAATGTATTGCAATTATTCTTAATATATTTTATTGTGTAAGCAGTGATTTTAAAAATAAAATGTGCTTGGAACAAAGAGCCAGCAGGCATTTATACAATTCAAATTGATATATTTTTTAGCCTATGTTATCATCTATATTGCACTGAATGTGCATATCAGTTGTCATTAAAATAAATTCAACTGGTTTCTAATGATGCTCTGTAAACAGACAAACTGGAAAAAACATTCTGATGACAGTTTTATTTGCATAGATATAAATTAACCTTATTTCTTTTAAATTGTATACATTTTTTCAGATATTTGCCATCATTTCCTTCTTTGTAATAATTGGATTTGAAGGTTATGTTAATATTCCTTATTGTTCAACACAAGTTGCAAAACTGGTATACAGTTATCCATTTAAGTAAGTACACTCATTTCTTGCTATAATACATGAATAAATATTGAAATGGATGATGTTGAAAGACATATATTTATACCTATATATATATATATATATATATATATATATATATATATATATATATATATATATATACCTATAATATAAGTAAAATTATACCTATAAAAGGAAAATTCCTGTTTTGTTATTACCATTAAAGGATGTTACAGAAAAATGACATTCGTATATAAGGACATATAGCTAGTATAAGGTTATTCATGTTTTTATTTCAAATTTTTGTATGTGGTGTTGTCAGATTAATGTTGTTAGTTTATATTTACGTCAAAACAGAGTTTCCACTGAACGTGTGTAAAACTTATTTTTTTAAAATTTATTTGCATTTGCAATAAAGATTAAATTATTTTAATTTTTGTGTTGTATTCTGGGCTGGGTAATAACTTGGAGATTTATTAACATCAAGGTTCGCATTACCTTCTAAGGAACCGTGTTATAAGTTAGAGATCGACATGTATAATAAGATAGAGGTTCAGTATTGTGTATTAACATCGAGACTACAGTGCAGTCAAGTGTGTTGCACCGTGTGTGTATGTTGCTGATACCGCTGCTTGCAGGCACTTTAGTATCTTTTATCTAACAAGTAGAACTCGCATAATTAAAGAGATATATGTTATTAAAATATAAAGTTGATTTGCATAGGTTTTGTTCTTAAAGTGTCCAATGCCTTTTTTATTATAAGGATGGATTACAGGGGGCGGAGGATAAAATTTGTAACTCAGATTTTATAAAATTTTAAAAACCATTTTTTCAGAACTGCAATAATTCTCAGAATGTGGTCATAGTGAAATTGTTAGTATGATGTAACTCATATTTCATTTTATTTGGGAACATTGCGCCTGCAAGCAGTGGCGTCGGCAACATATGCACATGGTGCAAACACTTGACTGCACTGTAATCTTGATGTTAATACACAGTACGGAACCACTATCTTATTATACAGGTTGATCTCTAACTTATAACATGGTTTCTTCAATGGAAATGCAAACCTCAAAGTTAATAAATCTCTAAGTTATTACACCGTCTCGTATTCCAACTTTTAGGAAAGTAATTCTATATGGAATGAAAATGTATGGTTTAGGGGTCATGCTTAGTAGATTTCAATTACCATTCAGTTAATATCTTACAATAATTTTTAAACAATTGCAAAATAGTAGACATAACTGAAAACTATGTATGTTGTATTATAATGAAAAGAATGTTAAATTCTTTTCTTTTCAGTGATTAAAACGCTACATAATTTCTTATGCCATTTTTTTGTTATTTACATCTAAACAGTTCAAAGTTATGAAAGCAAAAACGATGTAAATATTATCCTGTGTAAAATATGTGTTGCAAGATTAGAATGATCTCATAAACTCATAAACTTTCAGTATCATATCTTAATCCGTTGCCATAATTGCTCCAGTTTTGATGTTATCTTGAATTCCTTATGGTGACTCAGTTCTATAAATATGAGAAATACATGTTTGTTGTTCAGAAATAATTTGTTTTATTATTTAATTTTATGTAAATGTTTTTTAGTAATAGAACTGCTAATAAAGTAATATTGTTTAAACATTTTCAACGATTACATCTTAGTTCCCGTTCTTAAACCGTCCTAGAAAGACTCTAATCCAATATTCAGATACAGTGTTTGTTGTTTCCCACTGTGATAAGAAGAAAATAAAATCATGACTGCAATTATATTTTGTTTATGTCTATTGAAAGGAACAGTTGCTCTTTTCTTTTATTGCATGAGTTGTGTTGTGATACACAGTTTTGAGGATTTTAAATTTTAATACAGTAATCCCTTCTCATTCACGGAAACCCCAACAAATATCATATTCACAAAAGTTAAGGTTCTTTTCCTCATATATGTAAAACTTTACAAATTATTTAAGTGATAAATAGCAGGTGAAACAAAAAGAAATATACTTGTTACACATTACAGTATAGATACATGACAATTGTGTGCTTGTATTTCAACAGATAAGCTGCTTTGCTAAATGCTGCTATCACTCTCTTTTGCATTCTATTCTTACAATGTCTGACATTTTAAAAACTGAATGAAAATTTAACAACCACCTATGAATCAATCTAGCAAAATTGAATGTTGTAAACTTATTCGGAACTATCTTGTGAACCCTGTCTTTGCAGCTATGGTACAATCATTGTTGATTATCCTCCAGGATCTTACTCATTCCGCCTTCTTTTTTGCTTGTGGTCAGAAATTCTTGTCTGTCAATACTCAGGGTGATATCCTTTAATGAAGATGCTATCCTAATCCTTCAGTTACAGCTTAACTCGGTTGTTTAGATGCAGAAATTTTGGTTTCCGGCTAAGTTTGATTTGAATTTATTTTATTTGAATTAATTTTTATTTATTTATTTTATTTCAAGACTGCCTTGGGTTGTGTACTTCGAAAGGATTTATCTAAATAAAAAATTATGAATAAGTTTATAGGGTTACTGCTGTAAAGCGACCTTTGTAGATCTATTCTGCCTCCTTTCTTTATACCTGAGATGCTTCTGCAGTCCTAGTCTCGTTGAAACACCTAGGATTTGCAGAGGGAGGATTCAAAGTGGGTAGCTGTGCCACATTTCTAATTGATGACTTTGCACTTTCTTATTGAAGTGCTTGCAGATGCTGCTCTGCTAATTCCCTTTTAAAAATTTTCTTTTCCTTCATCCTTATTGTGGAGGTTGTGCTCCATTTGGCCAACCTTTTTGTTGTGCCATGAGATTTTGCTCATTCTTATGAGAATTACATTCTCATTGTCATTCTTATGGAAATATCCACAAGTAGCTAGGAAATGAGCCTTGCGTATATTGGTATATTGGTAAGGCTAAGGTAAACTGGGAGGTCACCATGGCTCCATTTGATACACCATGGTGTTATTCACTCCATCAGCATTGGTTGCTTTACACTTTAGAGTTAACCAAGCTATGTAGAATAGTAAACGTATGTTTGTCTCGAGTAGATGAGTAAGAATAGTATGAGCTAGAGGTACAGTGGGATCGCTAAACCCATCGGTTGCCTGCGCCGGAAATAAAAAGTGTTGCTGGAGCAATTACTTATTGATAACATGAACTCTATTTAATTTATACAAAGGAGAGTACATAATTTATTCTTCTGAGATTTATGTTTGTACAGACTTTTACTTCAAATTTGGTTTACTTCGGACATCAGTTGCAATTTAATTTTTTATTGAATTTTAAATCTTGAGTTATTTGCATTAATCGTTTTAATTATTTATGGTCACGCAATCAAATAAATAAAGTTATTAGAAATAATATTTTCTATGATACAAAGTTTTTGCTAATTGAAGGCTGAACATATGTGGCTCATTATCAATGAGGATTAGAACTTTTGATGCAAATTTGTGGTTGCTTACCTTATGTATAAAACAATAATTAAACCATTACAGAAGCATAACATTAGTTACCCATGCTTTGCTTGCTTGCTTGCCGGAGAACAGGCAGTTGGTTTTACTTTTCTAAAGGTGAAAATTTACGTGATCTATAATTTAGCTGAAAAAAGGTTTGACCTTGAAATTGCCTTTTTGTTATTTTAAGGCGAAAAGCACTATTAGACTATTATCGCTTTCCTAAATGTAAGTGTGAGTGTAAAGTGTTAAAGTCGTAAGTGTAAGTGTGTGTTAGACTCGGGTACTGTGAGGGACGTCTACATCTTTAATAGGCACACACTTCGGTGGCCTATTTGATTGCGTACTGGGTTTTCACCCCGAGATTCGATTCCCGGCCAGGGCTTGGAATTTTCATATGCTATAAATCATCTCATTGCCTGCATTAGCCCAAGTATGCACAATAGTTGGATGTTAAACACCAAAAAAAAAGCTAGTCTGCACCCCCCTGTAGGGGAAATTGCCTTTGACGTGGGTCTTTAACAGAAAAGATACCCTGCCTGTAATGCCTTTAAACAAAAAGTTATGATTTCTTGTTTTTTTAAAAAAAAAGTCCTATTCATTTTCTTTCAGAACAACCCTGACTTATTGGTATTAAACACTTTTTCATTTTGTTTCAATGATGTTTGCCTTGGTATAAGGGTTGAAGCTCTGAGAACTTCAGGTAAAAATGGTACAAAGCACTACACAGGTGGCAGTAGTTCTTGGAAGTTTTATTTACATTTATTGTTAAGAGACAACTTTGACAATAGTACTTTTTATTTTGTACTATAATTATTTTGTATTAAAACAATCATAAATCATACAATCATAAAACTTCATAAATAAATCATGAATGTCAAGTTGTTCATTTATGACTTCATGAATAATTACAATTTGTAAATGTTAAGAGATTATAGTACAAATATCACTATTTTTATATTTTGCTGTTATATCCTACAGCGTATTAGTTACACTATCAGTGTATTCTATGTTAGTAGCTTCATATTGCTGCTAATTAATTCAGATTTGTGAATGTTTAAAGATTAAATTACAAATATCAATATTTTTTTTACTTTACTTTTTTTTGTGATAGCCTACCACTGTATTAGTAGCATCAACTCTGTGATAGTGGTTTCCTGTTGCTGTTTAACATACAGTACAACCCTAGTTTTCTGAAATAAAGGGAGGGAAGCTGTTTCAGATAATGATTTTTTTCGGTTAAGCCATGCACACATAATATTTTTAAGATTTTCAAGGTCAAATGATTCTCTTTTAGGCTATACATTATAAATAAATCAGCTGTATGATTTGCAAAAATTACCGATTTATTTACCTAATTTTATAATATTACAAATCTTGAGTTTAATGTTCAGTTGTCCCTCAGCTAGCTTTCAAATTCATAATCACTTATCGTTACTAAAACACACGTTTTAAGGAATCTTACAGTTAACATTTCATTTTACTTAATAACTAAATGGATGATGTGTGGGTGAAATGTCTGAGGTGATTTATGGATGATAAATTAAAATGATGAATTTAAATTTAGCATGTATTTTAAGTTGATTTAAAACAGTTTGTAAATTTTTACTAATTACAAAATAGGTTTATAAGTTTTTTTGGATTAATTATGTACTCAAGTCTGATGAATAAAGCAACTAGTGGAATTTTTGAATTCAGTATTAAAAAAAATATCACTCACCAAGTTCTTAAAGTTTATAATAAGTGGGTGTTTTAATGGAGTTTCAAGTTGGTTCCCTAATTTGTTTGATTGATGCTTAATTATTTCTTGACTGATGCTTAATTGTCTCTCTTTTTAAAATGTTGAACTTGTCTGCAAATGCTTTGACCTGAATAATAAAAAATTTACAATGGCTTCCTCATTGTTGAGTTTTTTCTTCTTTTTTTTTTGTTTGTATTTCTGTACTAACTATTGGTTCTCTTTTTTTCTTATAGATTGATCATTTTATTGGGGTGTTTATGTTTTATATGAATGTATCTTAAGCCTAAATGATGGTTACACTATTATTATGAATATGATGTTTACTTTAATGGGACTGCGAATGAAAATGAGCTATGGTTGTTTTTCTTCTTTAACGTGAGTTCAGGGTTCGGCGATTTATGCTAAGTGATTTGATATATTTATTTGTAATTGAAATATTGGTATCATTAAAACATGACTTATGATTTTTATTAAAGTTGAAAATTACATTTTTAGACTTATATCAATAAAACTGTATACTGTACTTAAGATGGGTAGGTTATATAGCATACGGATTATTCATTAAAACAGAATAATTTTCATTTGTTTTGTATGCCTCCCAACAACGTTTTTCATTAGAATTATGTCAGCCAGTGTAGACTCACTGCATTGACAAGTAGTTACTAATGTGGATGTCAGTGTTGTGGGCAGGAGTGTAGATTAGCTATATTTTGACTCGGGAGTTGGTGGCTGGGGAAGTCAGCTCAAGGTCAGACATTTACTTCTCTTCTAGTCCATGCGATCTTGCCCTTAAATTCCTGTACATTGTTTCTATTTATTCCCTGTCATTTTTTTGTTTTAATAGGATTTGCGATTCCCGGATGTGTTTCTGGATAACCCTGGTTTTTTTTTGTTAAGGCGAAAATCACATTAAGGCTATTATCGCCTCCCTAAATGTAAATGTGAATGTAAAGTGTTAAAGTCGTAAGTGTGTGTTAGACTCGGGTACCGCGAGGGACGTCTAAATCCTCTCAATAGGTGCAGCTAGTCTGCATCCCCTGCGGGGAACCCTAGTTTTGATGGCCTGAGGGTAAACTGAGGATTCATTGTATTTAAATAATTTTATCAGTGATGAATTATTTAAATCGTCATTTAAATTATATAATTTATATAAAGTAATAATTTTGATGTGATTGAAGCAGAATCTCAAGGAACACCCCCAATTGAACCTGTTTTGACTTTATCTAAAGAAATTAAAGCAGTGAGGCAAGAGATGTGACTGTTGCACTCTCAGCTAAATATACATTCAAACATCTTGGCCATTATTAAAATCTATGTCTGTTAAACTAGAATTTTGCAAAGTGGATTCCGCTATACATATTGACAAAATATATAAATTAAATAATTTTCAGTACATGTTTAGAGTCTTGCTTATCCGATAGAGGTTATAAACTTGGTCAATGGAGATTGTACTATGGTAGTAATCAGCTGCTGGAAAAAAGTGACATTTTACCCTACAGTTATAATGGTTACCAAACATAACTTTTTAATTTTTGTAAATTAAAAAGTACTGTATCATTATACCATATTTAATAATATATATATATATATATATATATATATATATATATATATATATATATAAACTTTAGGTATTTTTTTCTTATTTCCTTTTAATATGACTTTCTTGCTAATCCAGCCTGATTGCAGCCCATTTTGGTTGGATAATCTAGACTATGTAATTGTATTCTGTTTGGAATCTAATGAGAAAAAACAACTAATTAAGAAATATATTTTGATTTCAAGAAGGAAAAAATTATTGTAAATTATCATTAATCTGACCTTCTGTTTTATCCAGTCCTGATTTTTTAAAAAATCTGTAAAAAAATTGTACAGTATTGAGTGGCAACCGAATGTCCGACGCTCATGCTCCACAGGTGTAGACTAGGGCATGCATGTTTAGTGCTTTGGTTTGATCTTGGCAGCAAGACAGTTTTTGTTCTGAAATAACTGAGAAAGGGCAAGAAAACTGTGTCCATAAGATGTGGCTAAACCCTCTTGCCTGATTTCTAGTGACCTACGTATTACCTTAGCATCATGAGACAAAGAAGCCATTGATATGGTGAACACAGGATTTCTAATACCAAAGGACATATAGTCTTAGATGTACTATTGAATTATGTGATATAGCAAGAGGAAACTTTATCAGTGAAGGTTTTATTACTAAGCAGACTACGAGATCTAATGTAATCAGGCTCCTTGTAAACAGTCACATTTTATCCGTGATTTTAATCGTTACCAAACATATTTTTATAAATTAAAAAGTCCTGCAACATTATAGTATACATAAAAATAATATATATATATATATATATATAGTTTGTTTTGTTATTTTAAGGCAAAAAGCACATTGAGGCTATTATGGCCTCCCTAAATGTAAGTGTGAGTATAAGTCGTAAGTGTAGTGTCAATTCTCTCAACAGGTGCAGCTAGTCTGCACCCCCGCTGCAGGGATATATATGTATATATATATATATATATATATATATATATATATATATATATGAGCTTTAGGTCGTTCTTTTCTACTTTCCTTATAATATGACTTTCCTGCTAACCCAGCCTAATCGCAGCCCATTTTGGTCAGATAATCTAGACTCTACGTAAATTGTATTCTGTTTGGAATCATGGAAAAAACCAACTTGTAAGAAAATTTACTTCGATTTTCAGAAGAAATAATTATTGGTGGAATGGATTTTTAAGTTAAGTTTTGTCCCCTTTTAAATTAAATACTAGGTGATGAAACGTATGCAGTGGTATGAAATATTTAGAACTGTAGGAAATTTTTTATGCAGTTATGCGTTTTATAAAATTTGCAACTAAATTGTTAAAATATTTTCCAGTTTGTATACTGTATCTGAAAATGTGACATGCAATGGTCAATGGGAGACTTTATCTTTGATTGAAGATTACTCGTTCGATGCTGAATTTTACGTTATTACATGCATTTTCTCCATGATATACTGTGTCGCTATTTGTGTTGTTTACATCCGATTCAGTGAACTTTATAACAACAATTCTAAGGTTTCATTAACTGTAAGTATCATATAATACCAATAAATTATTAAGTTACCATTTCTCCCTAAGTTAGAAGATGTACATCAATTTTTGTACACTATATAATGTAGGCTGCATAAATTATAAATTCATAACTATTATAAAACATATTTACAAAAAAAAAGTTTAGATGCTGTTCAAATGTATTTATAAATTTATTAGTCTTCTAGAAAAGTCTTGCATGTATTACTCCTTGTTAATACATAACATATTAAAAACCCGTTTATTATGATTTTTCAGCATTATAAACTGGGACTAGTTGTGTCCTACTGTGATTGTCATAAATTTTAAATAACAGTTAGATTGATCTGTATTTTGTAATTTAGAAATTCATTATTTTTTCAATTTCTTAGTGTTAGCGGATTGATTGATTAAAGGTTATTGAGTCTGGTGGCCCCTGACACCATGATCAAAGGTTCTATTTGACAAATAACCCTTTTGGGTTACAATTACAGATTATGTGACTGAATTTTTGTCATCCATCCTGCTTAATCTACTCAAAGTTTCTCAATAAATGTCTACCCAATTTAAATTCACCCTGAAACTTCAGAGTTCCATGGTTTCTCGAAGTTGCCCTCTACACATAATCCCTACTGTCCTCATAGAGGAACCTCTTTTAATAGATATTCTCGGCTATCAACCCGTCAGCCTTGAGTACAATTTCCTGTCAACCCTGTCGTCATAGCCCTGTCAGAATTTGTGTTTCTTAGCCCAATGGTTCGATCTTTCTACTTCTGGTTTAATTAGAAGCCCTTTGTTACCACCTCCTCTCTTCTCAGTTTGCGCTTTTGCACTCTTAATAAATGTTTGCAAATGGCCTTATTGATTTCAGATGTTCTCATTTCTTCAGTTGCAGTTGGGGTAGGTTCACATAGTGTCCTCACAGCTTGCTGTGATACATTGCTTGTGGGTTCCGTCGGGTTAGGTACAGTTCACTGTTACTTCCTTCATATTATTTTCTCTTCTCAGCTGCACTTTTGCTAGTTTACCAGGGTTGTGACAGCAGTTTGTTATCATCCGTTAAAATCCCATGATTAAATTTGTGTCCTCACGTTTAACGATTGTATAATTAAATACCAAGATTAAAACTGGAGGACTCATATCCCTAGTCCATATATTGGAGGTAAGCTCCACTTTATCAGCATAGCTTTTGGTTTATACTATTCCACCTTACCTTAGCATAGATGCTTTATATTATGAAAATAATCTGAATGTTTTTGAATAAATAATGTTGATATAAAACAAAATTTTATTGAAACCCTACCAATAATATTATATGATAAATGTTACAGGACTTTGTGATCTCTGTAATCCTGGGTGTATTTTGGTTGTCCAGCACTGCTATATGGGCATTAGGACTTCACAGTTTGAAGAATGTTACTAAAGGTTCAACTCTGAATCAGATCGCTCCTTATTGCACTTCATCAGTCAAACATACTTTTGTTAATTGTGCCAAAATAACCTCAGGAGGATATTTGGGGCTTAATATGTCAGTGGTATGTGAATTTATATTTTGTAACACTAGAATGATTGGATTTTTTTTTTTATTAGGCTTATATAGTTTTTAGAAAAAAGGTTGTATATACTGAATATATTTGTTTTTTATAATTTATTGAAGAAATTACAATATTGAAAGATACACAGGATAAAATAAATCAGGATAATAAAAATGATACACATGTGTGTGCGCTTGCGCGTGCACACACACACACACACACACACACACACACACAGAAAGAGAGAGAGGGAGGGAGGGAGAGAGAGCAAGAGAGAGAGGGGTGCACACACACACACACACACACACACACACACACACACACACACACATTGTGTAGCCTGTTTGAAGTAGGCAGGCAAGATAAGTGAATATGAGTAATGTAAAGTAAAGCAGTACAGTTGCTTTATTGCTGATCAATAGTTTTGTACAGTTATCAGAAAATTTCTTCCTCTGTCCAACTGTTTAAGATTTGCAACATTATTCTTCCTTTCAAGTCGCCAGTTGGTAAGACATCAATTTGTTAATTAGCCAATTCATAGAATCACAATGTAGCACCATTTCACTTCATATAAAGACCTCAGTGATCAATGTGGCTAAGATAGTGATCAATCTGCTGCGTCTTTGAACTGCACCTCAAGGTCCAAAACTTACAGTTACTGCCATAAACTTTACCCTTTCCGTTAACGCCAATTCCTTGTCCTCATTAATCTTACTGGTACAAAGTATTAACTTAAGGGGGTGCTGAGATCTGTGTAATTTCGGCATGTGTTCATTGAGTATTTGAGGAAGGACTTGCAGGTTCTCATACATTCTAATACTCACAGATAGTCAGACAGCATTACAGGCTCTCAGATCTGTAACAATTTCATCCAAGTTGGTATAGGATTCTCTCTGTTCCCTCTGTGTCCTGTCAAATGCTAATATAGTGCAACTAAGGTGGGTACCTGGACATTGTGCGATTAAGGGAAATGAGAGAGCAGTCTTCATGACCAAAAGAAGAGCTGCTGATAAACTAGTGGGACCAAAGCCCGAGTGCTGGATTAATTGTATAACTGCAGAGGAACAGTAAGGAAATGGGTTAGGGATGAGTACATCAAGCGATGGAAGCAATTCCCCGGCCAAAGATAGGTGAAATACATTCTTTCGGGACCAGATCCTGTACTGATAAGGACACTTATTCAGTTTAACAGGAGGTCACTGAGACAGGTCATCGCTATGGTTACTGGTCACGGCCACATCCAAAGTCATCTACATAAGGTGGAATTATTACAAATCTCGTCTGTGCAGACAGAGTGTTGAAACTGCAGCACATATACTCCTTGAGTGTGAGGTCCTGGGGGCCAAAAGAAGGAGACTGTTTAAACCTGAGCAACCAACTTAGGATTTCAACCAGGACATAAAAAGCTTATAGCTGACATGTCGAGGGCCACAATGCCTTTATTAATACCCGAAGAAAAAAAAACTTACAGGGGGAATCACATTGTCTTAATTTTTTTACAGACTAGCATGTGCAGACTGGTCATACAGTTAGTGTATGTAGTGTGTATACATATTACAGTTAATATGTTTACATTTACATGCTTTATCTCTACTTGAAAATATCTGGTGTTCGTAAGAAAAGTGCCTTAAGTGTTGAAGAGAAAATTACAATTTTGAAAATATTTGACAAATAAAACAAAATTACTGTCACAAAGATAAGCAGTCACCAAATTGAACATCAGTGTATTCTGACCGAATTGCTCAAAATTAAGGAAAAACTGTAGAATTCAATTAAACTTTTAAACGGCCGGAAAAGGAAGAGAGAAGAAGTCCATCTGTGAATGATGCATTACTATTACTAATATGGTTTAAGTGATCTTCCTTTAACTGGATTATGCATTAATATAGAGTTTTCAAATTACTGCGATTTTACATTTATAAGTTACATTCTTGATAGGCTAGCTTTTATTTACTATATTTTTATGTAAAAGTGTTTATAAACTATAGTGGTTACCTGCTGAATGGTCTTAATTCGTTCCAGAACTAAGACTGTTATCTGAGCAGACTATTGTGCGAGTCAGCATTTATAATAGAGACTTATGGAAAATATTTTAATATATTACTTAGAAAAAAATAATTGAGTACTCTTTATTAATATATCAAAGATGAAGAATGAAGAAAAATCACAGAACAGTTCTTTTTAACTAAATCCGTATAAATGTAATTATGTCAGGTATATACACACAGGATTAATCAGTACTGTATATTTTTTTAGTTCATACTGTAGCTTTTTTTAGTTCAATAGTCAAAGTTTGTCTTTTACTTCTACTACCACAAGCACTTCTTTTAGGACTTTTAATATTCATAAAAAAATTAAAAACAGGATTTAGGCAACAATTTGAAACTTGCACTCAAAGACACAACGTTTTGTGAAATTTAAAAATCAAAAGTATGTAACATGACAACTGTTTAAATTTTTTAACAGGCTAACAAACACACAGCAAAAGAGTTGATGACACACTAAATAAAATATGGTACGATGACAGGAAGGGAATAGGAGTGGGTATTCTGACAACAGATAACTAATAAATATCGCGTAAGTTTTGCTCTACAAAAACCAAATCCCGTTAATCAAAGGCTTGTTTGTGTTAACTCAGCGTAGTTAAATCTGTAACACAGCACAATGTTATCTATATTTACACATCTGCTTAGAAATAATTTAACAAATGAAAACACTCTTATAATATGTTCAGCCCTTTATCCAAAACCTAAACTGTTATGGGGGTCATTTTTCATTCCACGAATTAGACTGTTGTCCGATATGACCATTGTCCAGGTCGACCATTAGCCGAAATATCACTGTATTTTACTATTTTAGTTTTAACTACAGTACGGTGTGTAAAAAAAAAACTTTGAAATGCAAATAACATATTTTATAAATAAAGCGTTTAGGCAAATATATGTTTTAACAGATTGGGGTTGCAGAACATGACAAGGACCCTAGTGTGTGTTATGTTTCCTAGTCTGCCGCTTTACATGATCATTGCTTATTACGTTCAGAACATGCCATTCCCAGTATGATTACAATAACTGGCAACTACCATAATAACATCAAAACAATTTTTAATATGTGATATCAAATTGAATAGCTGGCGGAGGCAGCTGACGTGAGCAGCTGATGGGCTTAGCGACCCCACCATACCTCTAGCTCATTCTACTCTCACTCATTTACTCCACATACACACAACACACAACACCCACAAACACACTCTCTCACACAAACACTTACAGACCCGCAGGGGGGTGCAGACTGCATCTAGTGAAAGGACCTAGACGAACCTCGCGGCACCCGAGTCTAACACACACTTACACTTACAGCACTACACTTACGATTTAAACACTTTACACTCACACGTACATTTTAGGGATTTGCTGTTCTTGTTCAGTTATGTCTGGGAGTGGCGATACTGCTTGGTTTCCTTTGACGGGGTCAAGTATGTGGAACCTGATGTGTGCCTAGCACTGCCGAGGACCTCTGATGGGACAGGGTCTGGGACCGAGCAGCCTATAGGCGCTTGGCAAGCACATGAATGTTGAGTTATGGGTGTCGGAGCCCATAGCTGGGTCTATCGAAACAGATGGTTGCATTCTGTGAGTACATAGAGGGCGGCTGCCAGTGGTACTTGGGTTTGGGGAACCGTAACTTTGTACCGGAACCCATTCCTAAAATATTCTGGAGTGCTGACAGACATGTGTTTCGGCTCCAGAATATCTGGAGGTCCCCCCAAATTTTTTTTTTTTTTTTTTTTTTTTATTGGGGGTTTTCGCTTTAGTTCGAGTATCCTGGGCTGCTGGTGGTCGTTTGGGTGCACCCTGTGCCAGTTGTTCGAAAAATCTGCATTCATGAATCACTCGGTAAATAACACTATGGATACCAAAAAACAAAATGCCAAACTGAGTCTAAAGAGGCATCGTGTGACAGTGTCAAACGAGTCTGTTTGTAGTGAGGATGTTGGAGATTTACCCAGTAATCCGAAAGTAGAAGAAGGAGGTAGCTTTATGTTACCTTCTATTAGATATCTCGTTTTTAAAAATTCTTCCGAAGGAGCTGATCTTGGAAAAGTCTCTCCTTTTATAATCAATAAGGCAATCGTTGGAAAAGCGGGTCCCGTAGTTTCAAGCAAGAAACTACAAAACGGGACCTTACTAGTTCAAACCCACAGCGACAAACAGACGCAGTCGCTGCTTAATATGACATCCTTCTTTGAGAATGTCAGGGTATCTGTGGAACCCCACAGAACCTTGAATTTTGCAAGGGGTGTCATAACATGCAGAGATCTTGTTTACGTTGATACCCAAGAAATCAAGACAGTTGGCTTCGGAAGGAGTAATCGATGTAAATCGAATAATGTGAGTAGATAAGGGACAAAAAATTCCTACAGCCTCCTTAATTCTTACATTTGGAAAACCCACTGTACCCGAATATATCTATGCCGGATACCAAAGGCTGTCGATCAGACCTTATGTTCCGAACCCGAGGCGTTGTTTTAAATGTCAAGGTTTCGGCCATATGAGTTCCTCGTGTTCGAAGCCCGAGGTTTGCGGCAATTGCGGTACTGCGGGTCATAGTGGTGAAGGTTGTCAGGCTAGCCTACATTGTGTGAACTGTGGAGGTGGTCATCCTGCCCGATCTCCAAACTGCCCCAAGTTTCAAGAAGAAAAGTCAATTTTATCGATAATGGCCAAAGATAAGATTTCCTTCTCCGAAGCCAAGAGAGTTCACAAAAGCTCTATGTCTGTTCTCAATGGAAAATCTTTTGCAGCTGTCACATCTAATCCAAAAATATCATCTTGTATGAATTGTGATGAGCTAACCAAAACTGTCAAAGTTTTGACGGATCAAGTAGCTCAATTGTTAAGTCTGTTATCCTCCAATGTCACACCTATTTCGGTTCCGGTTGCTAAGAAAGGTCCTTCATTGATTTCTCCTACTAAAGTTACTTCTGGGTCTAGTTCATGTAAAGAGTCTAAATCTCCAGTGACGAAAGCCTCTAATGACAACGTCGCAAGTACTAAGAAACCTCCGTCGCCCGTTGATAAGAAAACCACTCCGGTCTAGAGTATTTCTTAAAAAAAAAAATCAAACACTTGTCCACCGACAGTTGGACCTAAAAATAAAAATTCTGCCACAGTAAACAAACCTGTAAAGAAAACTGAAAAAACTTTTAAAGGAGGTTCTACTACCAAACCTCTTGCAAACAAAACCAAGAAATCATCAGAGTCTGACATTAGTCACAGTTGTGACTCTGTGTCTGTTGATTCTGATCCACCTATAGTATGCTCTATTGAGAAAATGAATCCTATCATAAACTAAATTATTAATTTTCAATGTCAACGCCTTCCATTTATAACAACGTGATACAGTGGAACATTAACGGAGCCAAAAGTCATATTGAAGATTTAAAACTTCTTGTGCGATATCGTCTCCATTATTCATTTGCCTTCAAGAGACGCACCTTCACCAATCGCACACTTTCAATTTAAGAGGGTATTCTGTTGTCAGGGCCGACTTCATAACGGAAGAACGAGCGAAGGGTGGGGTAGCCATACTCGCTCGTGACTCTATTGATGCCGTTCCTGTGGACATAATAACTCCTTTACAAGCTGTCGCTGTTCAGACTACCGTACCATTTAAACTTACCATATGTTGCATTTATTTACCGCCTAGCTATGCTTTCCAAAACAACGACTTAGTTAACTTATTAATTCAATTACCTGTCCCCTTTCTATTGATGGGTGATTTTAATGCTCACCACACATCATGGGGCTCTACTACATGTAACTCACGAGGAAACCGAATTGACAATATAAGGACTACATTAGATCTATGTCTTTTAAATAATGGTTCCCCAACACACTTATCGTCTTCTACAGGTGGTTGGACAGTCGTTGATTTGACCTTTTGCAGTCCAATTTTGGCAACGAAGTTCGAATGGTCGGCGATGTCTGATCTTTACGGCAGCGATCATACTCCGATTAATGTTTCACTTTGTACATTCCACCGTCCGAATCAACGCCCTCTGCGGTGGATTCTACAAAAGGCACAATGGGTGGATTTCACAGAGCAATTTGTATCACCTGACATTGAAGATTTTAACTCTATTAATGTCTCTTTAACTGAAAATAGTACAAACTTTAACTGAAAATATTTTAGACGTAGCACATAAAACTATTCCTCAAACCTCGACTCATCAATCTCGTCCCCCTGTTCCTTGGTGGACTGAGGACTGTAAGAATGCCTTGCTTTTACGTAGACGAGCTCTAAGAAGGTTCAACAGACGACCAACGAGTGAAAATCTTGAGAGGTATAAAATTCTCTGAGCTAGAGCTCGTAGAATATTTAGACAAAGTAGAAAAAATTCTTGGACCCAGTATATTAACACAATATCAAGAACAACACCAGTATCAACTGTTTGGAAGAAACTCCGTTCCGTTTCTGGTTCATCTCCATCAACTCCCTTGATGGGCATCAAACAACGAAACGGAATAATAAGTTTTGATCCTCGAGATATTGTTAATACATTGGGTTTATATTTTGCAGATTATTCTTCGTCTACTTCCTATAGCAATGGTTTTTGTCGTTTCAGAAATACTCAAGAAGCAATGCCATTCGTCGTTGGTACGTCTGTTTCTCCTTTGAACGCGCCCTTCTCAATAGAAGAGCTGGAATCTGCACTGTCATCCTCTTCAGATTCAGCACCAGGCCCTGATAACCTTGTATATTCCATGATTAAAAATCTTCCAACATTGGGTAGGATTTCCCTCCTGAAGATATACAATCGTATGTTTGAGGAACACTCTTTCCCTGATGTTTGGTTGGAAGCAACAGTGATTCCTATTCTTAAGCCAGGCAAAGATAAAACTGATCCAAACAGCTACCGCCCTATTTCTCTTACAGGTGTGCTATGCAAGCTAGTGGAGAAAATGGTAAATCGCCGTCTTGTTTGGTATTTAGAAAATAATAATTTACTCTCTAAGGACCAGTGTGGTTTTAGGCAAGGGCGATCTTCCATCGATCAGTTAGTTTTATTAGAATCTGCAATCCAAAATGCCTTTCTGTTACGTCAAACACTTGTTGCAATATTCTTTGACCTAGAGAAGGCATATGATATGGCTTGGGGAAGAGGAATACTAAATACATTAAAATCATGGGGTATACAAGGTAATATACTAGGTTTTATTAAAAATTTTCTCTCAAACAGATATTTCAGAGTACGCCTTGGATCTACATTGTCAGATCGTTTTCGGTTAGAGAATGGCGTCCTGCAGGGAAGTGTACTTAGTGTGACCTTGTTTGCCGTTGCTATCAATAGTATAACTACTAATGTGCGGTCTCCTGTTCGCTGTTCTCTATTTGTGGATGACTTTGCAATTTATGTTGGTGCTAGAAGTTTGGCCACAGCTGAAAGAACACTTCAGCTTACAGTAAATAGATTGCAGTCATGGACGAATTCAACTGGGTTTAAATTTTCTGCCACTAAAACTCAATGTATTGCCTTCAGTCGCCGTCGACAGATCCGAACTCCTTCAATATTTCTCGATGGTACAGAAATTCGGACCATTCCATCTGTTCGATTTTTGGGGTTAATATTCGACCAAAGACTATCATGGAACCCTCATTTGCGTGATTTAAAGTTACGATGTAACAAAATTCTCGATATGTTGAGGGTGCTTAGTGGTTCTCGATGGGGCGCTGATAGGACCTGTATGCTGATGTTTTACCGTCGCGGTGATTCGTTCATGGATTGATTATGGCAGCATTGTATATTCGTCTGCACGACCATCCGTATTAAAAAAAATAGACCCAGTCCATCACTCTGCAATACGACTCGTCTCTGGAGCCTTCCGTTCTAGTCCCGTTGTAAGCATTCTAGCCGAGAATGGGGAACCTTCACTCTTTTGACGGAGACAGAAACTACAGCTAACTTATGTAAGCAATTTATCATCTAAACCTTGGCACCCTGCTTTTAATGCAGTTTTCAAAAATCAATTGGTGCGACAGTATGAAACTCGACCGAATGCTACTGCTCCTCTTGGTATTAGAACTTCCCGTATTTTTGATGACTTACGTATTGAACTACCCCCAATGTTTGAAAGGTCCTTTTGTCTTGTCTCTCCATGGAAAATGAATATGCCGACCTTTGATTTCTCCTTGTGTTCATACCAGAAAGACAACACTCCTAACATTGTGTATCAACGTGAGTTTTTTCGACTGACTAGTTCATATCCATCTGCTAAATTTATTTTCACAGATGGCTCTAAGATGAATAACAATGTTGGGTGTGCATTTTACTCACTGGACGAAACGTATAAGTATGGATTACCCTCAACTTGTAGTGTCTTTACAGCCGAACTCTTTGCCATCTTAAAGGCTCTAAACACTATTGAATTCGATAGTTTGCATTACGTAGTTTGTTCCAATTCAAAAAGTGCACTCCAGGCAATCCAGGATATGTATTCGGTAAACCCTCTGGTTCAAGATGTTCTGTGTTCTGTCCATAGACTTGAACTACGAGGTGCAAGAGTATCATTTATCTGGATTCCTGGCCACTGTGAAATATTTGGAAACACTGTTGCGGATAATGCGGCAAAGGAAGCAACTTTTCTTCCGCCATGCACTCAACGTGTAATCGTGTCTGACTTCCTTTGTCACGTAAAACATTTAATTCATCTACAGTGGGAAAATGAATGGGCAGCTACAAGCAGTAATAAATTGAGGGTAATCGAAAGTACAGTTCGTCCTTGGGGTCGCCAATACGTGCAAGTCGCAGAGAAGAGGTGGTGATCACCCGCCAGATTGGTCACTCCATGCTAACGCATGGATTTCTGATGGGACGCGGGACCCACCTGAATGTGAATTCTGTAGGGAAGCCATCACAATTAAACATATACTGCTCGATTGTGATGGTTTTCAAAATGTACGTGTTATGTGTGGTCTGAGCAACTGTTTGCAGATGATGTTGGGAGATAGTGCCTCGGCCGTCGACCGGGTTCTAGACTTCCTTCGTCGTCTGAATGTTTTAAATAAAATTTAATTTATTGTATTTGTAATTTCTTGTGTTATTTTATTTATTTATTTTATTTAAAAACTTTATTTCTGTTATGTTTTGCATTATTTTACGAATTGTTATTAAATTTTATTCATTATTTATTGTTATTTAGTTCTTAAGTGTAATATATCTATACCTGTTATCTAAATTTTTAATTTATTTTTACTGTTATAGTTTGTTGTTGTTGTTTTTGTTGTTGTTTTTTCTTAAGTAAAATTTTGTTTAATTAATTTTTTTTATAAACTTTAATCCTTCGTGACGGCGATGATAACCTGAACGGTTTTTCGCCGGAAAAAAAAAATCAAATTGAATAGTTAATCAAGTTATTTGTCAAGTAAAAGGTTATTTGTTAACAGTTAATTAATGGCTGTTTAATTCATGTTAATGTATTTATGATACTGGACTACTATTTAGGTATTTTGCAGCCAAATTGTAAATAAAGATGAAATTTCTTCATTATAATGGAAATGTTTGTCTTTATTTTACAACAATTTGTTTTCAAATTCACCTTGTAGAACTCTAGAAATACATACTTATTTTGTAATAAGTTTAATTTTTCAAGCAAGAATTATAATGTATTCAATTATAATTCAAGTGTGAGTAAAAAGACTCTAAAAAAAATCAATCAACAAATTAAAAATAGTGTTATAACAATTTTTCCTTAAAATTGAATTAAAAATTATGTAAATAAATTAATTTACAATATTGTAAACCATCTTATTAAGTTTGTGTAAAGTTTTAAAATATAAAAAATATATGTAAAAATGAATATATAAAGATGTGTGTGTGTGTGTGTGTGTGTGTCCATAGGACCAGGTCCTTTTTTATATATTTTTATGTATAAAAGGAATATGATAATAAATAAAAATTATTATGTTACAGATAATTGGATTTTTGAATTTCTTTCTGTGGGCATCAAACTTATGGTTTTTGTATAAGGAGACTCCGTGGTTCCAGTCAAGGCAAAGTATAAATTCTCCATCTTAAATTTTGTCCATACAGTTTTGTTAAACTTGCATCCCTCCATTATTTCATAAGACTTTCATATTTAAATTCAAAATAATTACTGTATTTTTCAAGATCAATAATAATACATTTTGTCTGTTTGGAAGAAATGCACATATGATGTATATAAAAATATTTAACTTTTGAGTATAAAAACCTTTTCGGGACTAGCATTGCGTAAGTGCGGAACAACACTGCGTAAGTGATTCAATATTTTATTACCATTATTGAAAATATTACAGATCTTTCACTGAGAAGTGCTACACTCTGTTTAAATTAAAATGAACTAAACTATCATTATTTGTAGCCAACATCTGTAAATACAGTGAATTAAATTGTTACCTGCTATTTAAAATCAGATTATGTTGATCGTTTTAAATGTATGACGTTTGTTATTGTCATACCTGATATTTATTTCTTCTCACTACATAGACTCATTACAAATTTTACTAAATGAAAGTAAATTTTTTTTAAATTATCTGTTCCGAGGTATTAATTCCGTTTCATAACGTGAAAATGTTAAGATATTTTTACTAATAAATATTATTTTGGCTTTAAATGTAAATTATTATAAAGTAATTTTCTAACATTGCAGCAAATATTTTATTCATACTAATGTTATTAATATTCGTTATTTTTCACCATATTTATCTTAGCTTGTGTTGGACATTAACATTTATTATTTAGCGGCATAATCTGAAACATTTATTAAAATAGTTTTATTAATAAAACAGAATTATTGCCATGAATTTGTTACCCAATCGCAACTGATTCCAAAGAAGACAAAAAAAATCAGTCGATAGAATAGGATATTTTACGATTTAATTAATTTCATGTCTTCCACTTGATAATAATTGAAATTCACAATTTTGTTCCTTACTGCAATGAAATCAATTAGTATTATTAAGACCAATGTGCCTTACTTAACTCACCCACTTGGAATCTCATTTCATGCTGGTTGGTCTTCCACTTTCAGTAGTTACTTAGTTTTAATCAAAACTAGTTTTAGGTTATATATTAAAGTAGGCATGTCCAGACTGAACTACTTATAATCAAAGATTTATATTGAACTTAGGTTTATATATAACATGTCTATTGTTTTAACCTTAAAGTGTATTTATAGTTTATTATTTAAATATTTGCTATGCTATTTTTTTACTTTTCCACGGATCTTCGACTTAATATGTTAGGCTTATTTCAAAGTGGACCAACTCAAATTGGCAAAACTTCACAGGAGAGGAAAACATGATAAAATAAATGTTTCCTACATTGAGGTTAAATGTTTCCTTAAACATATGATTAAAATTTTCCTTTTTGTACATTAAAACATGTATTGTTTAATAATAATAAATTGCATTTAATTTAGTATAAAATGTTTTATTTTAGGAGAAAAATGCAATTAAAGTATAGAATTTATCACTAATTTAAGGAGATGAACGTTTTTGAAACTAACGGCAGTTTGAGTTTACAAATGGTAGTTTGTAATGAAAGATAATTTGTTTGCTAAAACTATATGTGTGTGTCTCCATTATATGCTATTGCATAATAATAATAATAGGTTATAAATTGTATTAGAGTCATGAATTTTATAGTTTTTTGTACAGTATTGCATTGTCCTTTGGTTAAAATTAACATTAGGTCTGATTTTTTTACAAGCCTACATCAAATTCTTCAATTTTAATTTTCCACACAATTTTCTGTATACTTGCCCTCCTATATCTCTGGTTACTTGTAATTCTCTGCCAGCACCATCTGATCGACTCCATTTGTCATTTTGATTTCAAAAAATACGGGTTTGTTCACTTTGAAACCATGCATCTCAAATTAGAGCAGTTATTTGTGTTTGTTGTAAAATATGTGAAACTTAAATTCTAATGTCATTTAAATACAAGATTTCTGGTATTTTACTTTTCCATAAATTATTTTTGTAACAGTTATTTGTTTATGGAAGTATTCATTTTTAAATACATTTTTAAACTTATAAAAAACTAACAATAGGTATTGAAAATTATATTATTTTAATTATTAAAAAGAAATTACATATGAATTTTATTTAAGGCAATTCATATGTAATAAATAGTCTAATTTAGAGTTTTTAATAATTATTTCTGTAACAAGTTGGTCCAGTGTGTTAAATGTTTGTTTCATTTATTGAAAGTGTGTTTTATTCTTATGATTGGAAAACACAAATCAGTACAAACTTTTGTAAATTTTAATTACAAATGTCATTAAATTATGTACAAAATGTAAGAAAAAATTGATTGTTTTCAAAACTTAAGAAATTTTGCTAATACTATACTTATTTTTAAAAAAATTGAGGTAATTTCATTACGAAAATATTAAACAGTGGTTAAAATTAATTGTTATGCAATAGAAAGAAGTTTTAACAAAGTGTTTTGTGTATTGTTGATAATACCTACCTTTTATGTACAAGAAGTATTTTATTTTTTACCTCTATTAAGTTTGCATATAATTCCTGTTTGCAACACTGAACTTACATTTTAGTTAGGTTAATAGCACTGTTACATGGCTTAAATTATGTACAAAATGTAAGAAAAAATATATTGTTTTCAAAACTTAAGAAATTTTGCTAATTGCTAATACTATACTTATTTTAAAAAAATTTGAGGTAATTTCATTACGAAAATATTAAACAGTGGTTAAAATTAATTGTTATGCAATAGAAAGAAGTTTTAACAAAGTGTTTTGTGTATTGTTGATAATACCTACCTTGTATGTACAAGAGGTATTTTATTTTGTACCTCTGTTAAGTTTGCATATAATTCCTGTTTGCAATACTGAACTTACATTTTAGTTAGGTTAGTAGCACTGTAACATGGCTTCCCATTACTGCCCAACGTCCCATATGAGCCTAACAACATACAATTTTTATAAAAATGTTCATTATAATTTACTGAAGCTCTGAGGTTTGCAGTTTAATAGGCCTTTCCTTAAATTAATGAGCAGTAAATATTTTGCATATTAGATGTATTTGAAACTAAAATGTTTTAAGCTCAGTTATTTTTGGAAGTAAAAAAACAAAATCGTTGGGTATGAATGAATATATGTAAACACTTATGGATGCTTAAACTTATTCATACTGTTTATATACATGTTGCTTGTCTTGTAAGAAAGAATACTTCAGGCAGAGTTTGGAAATAAGTAACAATGATACCAAACTAATTGTGAAGTTTCATTTCTGTTTTGCAAATGTAAATCATATGCAAATTTGCTTGAGCTTAATTAAAAAATATATCTCGTAATTACCAAATATTTTGATTTATATTACTTATGAATATATTATTTTTATTATTTTTTTACACTATTAAAAAAAACATAGGCTACAATCTTACACAGTAGTAATTAAAAAATACAATGAAAGTGCTTTTAATCTTTCACATGTATTCGATTGTGTGATTGCTTGAAGCTCCTTGAAAGATTATAAATGTATTCTAAAGTATTATTAACAAAAATTATGTAAGCCTCAATGATTAGAAGTAATAGAATTACAGTATAGTCTCACTTATCAGACTTAAATCATAGTGCCATGATGACTTCACATAATTGGGAAATATAATCGGTAAATCATTTTTAGTGCATAAAAATATACTTTCTTCACATACATTGCATATACAGTAAATCCTATATTTACTACAGTACAGTAGACCATCGGTTAACGGAAATAAAATCATTTACAGCACCTATTTGGAAGTTGAGAAATTTGTAACTCGAAAATTTGTAACTCAAAAATTTGTAACTCGTAAATTCCGTTCAGCGCACAGAATCTAAACAATGCATTTATAAGGAAAACATTGAATTAAAGGGTTAACCCTTTAAGACTTTGTGGCATATATAAATATGCTACGTCATTTTCTCCTAAATTCCCCATTTTTTCCCCCAGTTTGTGTGCATTCTAGATAAACCATATTTTGTTTTATACACTATGTATTATAAATTGCGTTTCATAGTATATTTTAATTTTCAATGTATGGTTCATGTGGCAAACATAGTAGCCACATTGACTTTAGGGAAACACCTTTTAAGGAAATGTTTGTGGCTACTATATTTGCCACAAAATAAAAGTCTGATAAATATTAAAGAATTTATATTTTAACTACATTTATAACCTATAAACAACTTACAATCATTTATAAATATAGAAATTATAATTATAGCCAACATTTTTTCAAAATAACAAAAAAATCATTTATTTGTTCTAACTTTATAATTTCACATGTAAGAATAATTAAGCATTTTTTATATTTACAAAATAGTGCCAACTAATTATGAAACAAAAATGATATTATCTACTAACTAATAATTATTATGAAATGGTTCAAAATATTTGAAACATAATGCAATACAACAAGTTTTACATAAAATTTTTGATCGTTTTACATTTTTTCTTGTACTGCATTTTGCACATCGGCAATATGTTTTCCCTTCAATTGGAGTGTGTTCACCAACGTTTTGAAAACGTATTTCACCAGAAGAAGGTTTCTTATCAGGCACTTTAGTTTTCTTGGTTACAACAAAACTTTTTGATGGACGCCCTTTCTTTGCCTTACATTGTGTTGTGTGCTCCGCAACAAGGTCATCAGCGAGTATTGATCTAAAATGTAGATGGCTAATTGGTTTCTCCTTGTTATTTTTCAATTGTACAGTAGTTTTATATAATATATAACTATTTACTATTACTGCATCTAATAAAAAGTAGAATATTTTAATCCACCACCTTCTTGACTTCCACGAAACTGTAAGCAGCAATGAGATTATCAAACCTATCCACTCCACCCATATACTTGTTATAGTCTTCAACTACTTTTGGACATATAATGTCTTCTTTTTGACCCACTTTGTTTGTTCTTCTAACAGTTGTTGTTTCATTGGTACTATGCATATTAGAAGCAATAACAACTGATTTCTTACCTCGATCTCTCCACTTAGTAACAGAAATATCACCGCTGGATGCAAAGTCTGAACTTCCTGTATGTGTTAAACTTTTATCACTTTTCAAAAAATTTTTTGGATAATACTTTCTGTTTGTTTGAAAAGTACCACATCCAAAAATACCTCTGACAAGTAATTTTTTTAATAGTGGAAGAGTAGTAAAAAATCTGTCAAAAATATGCAGTATCCTAAATGTTGAAATGCTGTGGCTAGTTCCAGAACAACCCTTGCACCCAAGGTCATTGTACTATTTACGTTCACACATTTGCCTTCATAAACATTAAAATTTAGCATGTATCCAGTTACACTACATGCTATAATCCATAACTTAAAACCACGTTTAGTGGGTTTCATTGGCATATATTGTTTTAAAATACTCCTGCCTTTAAAAGCCACCATACTTTCATCTACAGATAGAAATCTTGAAGGGCGAAAACACTTTTGAAAAACCTGTTTTAGATGAGATAAAAGTGGTCTGATTTTATACAATTTGTCAAAGCCCGGTACATTTCTTTTTGGCATCTTGCTATTGTCACTGACATGTAATCTTTAAGATTTTAAAAAAAGATTTCTGTGAAATAAGCTCACTAACCCTTGGAACCCCGAAATTTCTATTAGTACTCCAATACATCTTTTGACTTGAAAGGTTATGGAAACCCATAATTATTAGAATTCCCAAAAAAGCTTTCAACTGAGATTCTGTTAAATTGAGAGTAATACCAAGTTGAGATGCATATAGGTTAGACTGTTGAATAATTTCATTGAGGAAACCTCCAAGGAAAATACTAACGATTTGTAATGGAGAAGAAATATCCACTTGAACATCTGGACCAAAATGTGTGTTAGTAAACTTTTGTGTTGTGCAATGGTCCTTAGAAAATGTAAATTCTTCTTTCTTTTTTTTATTACAGTTTTCATTATCAGACTCGACATCAAACCAATCACTGATCCAAAAATCTTCTTCAAATAATGATGTGCGATATATAATAGGAGAAGACGGTGGAGTATAAGTTGGGTCTAAGTCTGAATCGTAATTATTTTCAGTAGGGTCAAATTGTAACGGAAGAGAGACACCTGAACATGTTGCTCAAACCTGGATCATCAGTTAAAGCATGCTTATCTGAATCACTAAAAGAAGAACGAGTTGATTGATTTAATGTTGAGGTATCATATATTTTGCCATCTTCAGCATCAGACTCTCCTTCAGCTTCTGAATCTGTAGCCTGTCGAAAAGATATGTTGAATATATCTTCACAATCCATACTTTCTAAATCACGTACATTGTAAGGTTCATCAGGCCTACGAAACATCTGTAAAGAAACAAACAAATACTTTTACAATCAAATTCTACAAAGGAAAATTTATATATAAAATATTAAAAATTTTACAAAATTTATTAAATACTGAATATTTGTAGATAGTTTATAAGACTTATTACACAACATCAGTAATACAAATAAACAAATATTTTTGCAATGGTACTCTAAAAAGAAAAAGTAAATAAACAATAAACCAAGAAATGAATAAAAAATTTTAGTCATAAGTAATAAAGTACATATTTCAAATAAATTTATACTTGTATTAAACATTTTAATTGTATGATTAAACTTGTAGGCCTACATTGTTACAGGGAAAAGTTTAAGTTTTTAGGTTAGTTAACTGGGATCAAGAAGTTTCATTACAAACCGTATAGGCCTATTGAATTTACTGCTGAATTAACTAAGCGCCACAATATTTATCTTCTTTTTAGTTATATAAGGTTTCAAAAAAGGTTAAAGTGTCAAAATGTTACTTTCAAAATGATCATAAACCTTATATATTTGACTGAAGATGAAATAAATATACTCACTACTTTTAGGTTATGTTGCTACATTCTCAATATTACTTACTAAATTAATTAAGACTTATCTAAAAGCGAGTAAATTACATCTACATATAATACAAAAGTTAATACATACCTTAATTTGATGCAGTATTCTACAAAAGAGTTCTCGTAGCTTTCTGAAAATGAATATTCACAAAATTCACAATATGCACGTTTTTCTAAGACAATGTGGCTACGCTGTTTGCCACAAACTTGCAAAACATCTAATAGATGGCACTGGCTGTCTAATATATAAAATCTAGTTCTTTGAACAAACTTCAATATGTTATATGAATACTATAAACTCTTAAAGACTACATTCCCCTGCCATGGTAAGCAAATATAGTCTTTATTCTCAGGTGGCTAATATGCTAGCTACATACACTTAATTCACTTGGAGCTTAAATTCACCAGTTTATTACAATTCGAAAAAGGCTTAACTGATTTTGATTGAATCTTTAAATTTATAGTTGAATGTTTCTTCAGTATGTGACTTTTAAGTTTGTTATTGTTAGTGTGTACGACATTATCTGCCCACATTGATCTTCTTTTCAAAATCTGTGACATTAAAGTACGACCAAATGGGACTGTATTGGCACCTATCCATTTTTTTAAAGTATAATTTTATTACACACTATTCTGGAACTCTATAAAAAACTATCACCGTAAAAGCTAAATTAACTATCACTATGTAACTAAAGTAACAATTGTTTTAACTATTTTCTAAACTATACGCTCTATAAAAAACAATAAACACTTCTTTATTAAAAAAAACAAAACAATGTCAATGAATAAAGATGTGTAATAATATTGTAGTGCACACTAATAGTGCTGTATTATCAGACTTCATACGTCACACTACATAGAAACTAGAAAGATCAGAAATCAGTTAGGCAGTGGTGGGAAGGAGTACAGTCAGCAGTCAGTCACACAATCAGATTACAGTACAGCTTAGAGCTTTCCAACCGTCTCTAGTTCAAATAAATGTGGCATTAGTTTTGACATTAGTCGTTTTTCCACATCAAATGTGCGGCACATCAGTTGTGTGAAGTAAGCTGATGCAAAACAAGTAATGTCATTGTTTTTGGCCATCGCTACACAAAATACTATATAGTAACCCCCTCAATATCCGTGACCAAGGTAGTCATATGTGTACAAACATTTATGTAAAGTTAGATCCTTAAATATATATTACCATAATAAATTTATTTCCTGTTTTTAAATACATAATATATACACTTGTGTAATAGGCTTGCCCGTAAATCATAATAAAATAAAATAAAATTGAAAAAGTGACTGTCTTAGCTTATACTTTAAAGAATAGGTTTCACTGTTTACCAATTCTGTTGAGCTTATGTGTGAAACAAAGCTTCTTTCTCATTTTTCTGCATTCTACACTTCATTTGAATTTTTTTTAAACCTTAATTATTGGAAATTCTCCTTAACCAAAAAGCCCCACCCCCAATATAATTGATAGTCTACTGTACCTTAAACGTTTTAGAGTCATAAGATATGATTCAAAAAAGAGTTCTTTATTATCAAGTTTTCTTCCCAAAAGATGGCCTTTTCTTAACTACAATACTACCATTTCATTAGGAGTAGTGTTGAGTAAAGGTAAAATAAGACATAAACATGAAATTCAGAATGAGTCTAAAGCAACACCACATATAAAGTATAAAGTTGAATGAGCTACGAGGTTGTGAGTCTAAAGAATAGAACAAGAATAAATGTCTAACTACATCTGCTCACCCTTATCTTCCGAACTTGATGCAATAAAAATAGCTACACATGCAAGAGAATCAACCATAATAAACATCTAAGATGCTGCCTAGTTTACAGCCATTGTAACAAAACTCTATTAGGTGGCACACAGCCTATATATATAGTTCACTCATATGTTTTCCCTATGACATGTATGTTGGTTAAAACAGAATGTCAGGTAATGAGACTTTACTGTACTGTAATTTTGTAGTTAGGGTAACATTTATTGGTAAGTTAAAAAGCAAGGCAATGAGTAATTATTATTCATATAGGTTTTACTTATGGAATACTACTTAAACTACTTACAATATAGAATTACTTTTATTTATATAAGAACTTAAAGCACATAAATTGAAGTTCAAATTGTATGTATTGTATATGTATTTATCTAACTACTAATACAAATTATTTTAATTTTCATATTGGTGGTTTGAAAAATGTAGTTTAAGATTTTTTATAGAACATGTATTTACCTACTTTTATATTCTTATTTGTAAGAAATACATTTAACTGTTGTATATATTATTACAGCAAAATCTCAATTATCCACGGTAATGACTGGTATGATTTTCATGGATGATCAGCCCGTACTGCCAGAAAATTGTAAAAATATTTACCCTTAATAAAAATATCTTGTTTTATTTTTATATGTTTTATGGATAACTGAGAGTTTATAGTTTTTGTCAGTTTCTATATTTACTGATTTTTATGAGTATTATTTTACTTTCTGTATGTTTAAAGTTTTTTGAATATTATATAAGTTCTTAACATCCTTTTTTAGCTGTGTATTGACATGTTGTTTTGATTGTTTGTAATGTATTTTAAATTTTTATGATTTATAGTTGTAGAACAGTGGCTGCGTATGAGTCATGAGGGAGGGTAGGCTGGGAATATTATAATAATGTTATGAGTTTAATGAATGGAAGCACCCACCCTTCTTCTTCTCACCACTAACTGTTGAAATTTTTAATTGTTAGAATTAAATGCTTATTTTAGATGCTTATTTTTCCAAGCAGAATTATTGTTGTAACAAACAACAAATATGACAGTGACACAATAGTTTGTGTTTGTCATAAAATATGTTGAATCGTGCAACACTGCTCTGCCCTCTTAATGCATTTTACTCATCATCTAATTGTTCATTTTGATTTTGGATATATTAATATTTATTTCTTGACTGTCAATGTATTTTTGTAATTTTTTACTATTGTAATCTTTGGCTTGAACACAATAAATCGTTTGTTTTCAACTGTTGTGTCGTTTTTTTTTCAGAACAAAGGTACAGAGAAAGTATTGTCATTTAAATTGAATCAACAAAAATTTTGCAGCTAAATTTTCAACCTGTTGCATAATTACAGTTTGTATTAGATAGTGTAAGAGAGTAGAATTTTATATTCTTCTAAATTTGAATCTGATATAAGTACTATTTAAATAGCTTCAGCAGTTTATAAACATTTTATGTCTGAAATTTTGTTTTTTTAATTGTAGAAAACAGCCAGTGAAAATCTGCCCATTATTAATATGATCACACATTGTAAATAGGCATTGGAGATGAAAGATAGAGTGGGAGAAACTCTTCGTTGATTGTCATACTCTCCGGCCTAGATCATGCTTTATCCTTTTGAGTCCCTTATCCATCATCAATGTTGTTCCACTGTTGCAGGCAAACTCTACCTCCAGACAAAACGCCTAGGCAATTTGTACCTCCAGTAAGAAAAGCCTAGGCATAGTGCACCCCAGGACAAAACGCCTAGTCCTTATGTAGTAGGGGTAAAAAACCCCTGAAAATTTGTTATAAAGACCTGGGGGGTACACTGTTTTAAGGCAAAAAGCACATTGAGGCTATTATCGCCTCCCTAAATGTAAGTGTAAGTGTAAAGTGTTAAAGTCATAAATGTAGTGCTGTGAGTGTAAATGTATGTTAGACTTGGGTACTGCGAGGTAAGTCTAAATCCTCTCAATAGGTGCAGCTAGTCTGCACACCTTTGCAGGGAATATATATATCACTACTATGTCAGTTTTTGAGAATCCCAAGAATTTTCTCACCTTGTTACTCAAAAAATAAATGTACATTTAGGCAAAATTATTAAAAATATGATTTTGTTCAACTCGTTCGAAACAAATATCCATAAAAAATAATAAATGATTTTTAGTAAGTAAAGCTTACAATTATTTTTCCACAAATATTAGAAACTTATATTATCCCTTAAAAGGCAAATTAAACTGGAGAAAACTAAGTAAAAAATATTCCCTTAAACATTTCATTAAATATAAAATTAAATCTTATTACAGAATTAAAAACAAAAAATATTTTGAAAAAACGAACAAATTAACAGTAGTTTTATGAATTTGTTGGAAAAAATTTAGCTACAAGGTAAAAATAACAAAAAGTAAACCTAAGTACTGGTGGTGCAACTTGCTCTACATGATTTGGTACAACAGTGATAAGGTTTGATAGAACATATATACAGTTTTTCCAGCCAATAAGTTTTTTGTTAAAAATAAACCATTTAATTGTGTTAAAGTCATTCACACTGGATGGAAACATATTAGTAATTTAACTTTTGGTAATTTAAGGTGTAACTCAAGAAGCTTGGGTGTTAATGAACATTATTTACATTATTCTAACTAACTCTAGAAAACAAATAGACAGGGTGGCCACTTAGGTGTTTGGAGACTTGCCCATCTAGTCTAGTGGCTTCGATAATCTTTTCTGTTGGGCTAAAGTTTGGGAGTATACATATTTAGCATGTATGCGCCTCTGAGCCTTGATATAGAAGAGTTTGAAGCACTTCTCACAAGAGCATCTGAGCTTAGGCCTCTCATTATAAGTGGAGATTTTAATTCAGGGTCAATAGTTTGGGGCAGCATGGAAACCAACAGACGTGGCAAGCTACTCCTGGATACCATTGCAGCATTGAACCTAGTGGTCACAAACACCGACTTTGCCCCTACATTTGAAAGAGCGAGCTTAACTTTAAGGGTCAATTAGACTTTTGCCAGTGAAGACCTAATTGCTGGCATACGCAAGTGAAAAATAAGCAGATGAGAATGACCACAGAGCTATTTTTTACAAAATTGTTGGTACAGGAGACTCTTGGACCTCCTAAACAAAACCAATATGTAAATGGACTCCTAGTTTGCTTTAGCCAGAAACGCTTTAGCCATAATGTTCGTGGATGGTCTACTTTTGGTGAGAACTCCGAATAAATGGCTAACTTGCTGATGCAAATAATGGAGGGTGCGTGTGATGCTTCAAAGACAAGAACCTACAGAAGAGAGCATCACAAACCTGACTTTTGGTGAACTGAGGACATTTCAAACCTTCGGTCTCAGTGCCACAGTCAGAAGAAAATCCTGGAAGAATCGCAACTCAGAGTTAGCGAAACAACACTACTAAACGGCTAAATTGTTGCTCCACAATGCTATAAAATGGAGCAAGTGCCAATGTCGGGCAGACTTGTGCAAAGAGGTTAACAGGGACCCATAGGGAAGGCACTATGATTTATACTTGTCACAAATCAATTGGTAATAGCTTGAACAAGTTTGTTAATCAGCAAAATCCATAAAATCCATTCAATGGTATCACAAATATAGCTAGGCATTCTTAGACTTTAAAAGTTAACATTTGCTTACATTATGCACTTTTTTGAAAATTTAATTTCAACATCACAGTTATGAGCTAAACCAAAAACTTTTTGTGTAATCTTTAACATAAATTCAAAGTATTTGTTATTTTACTAGACACTATACAGTGTCCTTATTTTAATTATAAAACATTCCTTAAACTTACTTTCTGATGATATCCTCCAAGCAATAACCACACATTGCAATTTATTGCCAAATTTGTGTAATTCAGAATGACTTTTCTGTTTATAGGTTCTGCCATTTTTATGGCATCATCTATGTGCTCAATAACATAATCAGGTAATTCTGGCAAGAAAATCATCTAAAATATTTGATAGTTTGTCAAATTATTTTAATTTAAAAAATATTATATATGATATATTATTATATTAACTATGGTCTAATTATTTGGGGTGGTGCGTTTATATTGGAACTTAAACAACTTGTAAATCTACAAAATGAATTTATTAAGTTGTTAAATAACAGTAATATTCCAACTATCAAAGAACTGTATGCAGCCAAGTGTGTTATGTTCCATTATAAATACTTAAGTGCTACTTTTTCTAACGCTACCAACAGATTAAGAAATAAGGACATATCATATCATAAACATGAAAAAAAACATATTTGAAAAAATTGTATATATGCTGCAATAAAATATTTTAATTTAGTGCTGAATGATCTAAAAGATCTAAAAGTGTGCGACAAGACAAAAAAGAAAATAATTTTGAAATACTTTAAGTATAATTTATAAGCAAACCATGAACACATTTAAATTGTGAACCAGACATTTACTATAGTGTACATGTATAGAAATCTTTTGTTTTCATTTTTCTTAAGTTTTGTTGTTTAATTCTTAGTTTTTAAGCTATGGCTCCTGAGCACAGAGAGGCATTTCCTCTTGTTTCAGGATATATGTAGAGAAATGTGTATATATAATGCCAATAAATAAATAAAATAATTGTGAATATGATGTAGATTATTACATTTATCTTTATTTTTAGAAACAAGAATGTATCTAACTACTGCTATTTCCAATTTTATTACAATATTTTGAGGTAAATTTTAAACTAGGAAATATGGTCATGTCTATTAATTCTCTATAGTAGACATTGTCATGTCTATAAATCGATACATTGTCTGTCAAGAAGAAATTTTGTAGTGTCATTTGTACTTGTCAGGGAAAAAGGAATAACACAACAAAAATTCATCACAGAATGAGCCAAGTATACGATGAAAATTTCAGGGCAATAGTGCTGAGTGAAGATGGAGCACACAAACTCCCCAAATGAACTCAAAAATTCAAATACACAATCAACAATAGAAAAATCATATTACCATATTTTTGGAACTAAGAAAGCATACTACTGATGATTTCATGGAATGAGAGACTAAAGTCAATACAGGTGCATTTTGTCTGTCAACAACTGAGAGCCATTCAGAAAAAAAGAGGCATGATATCATCTGAAATTATTTTAATTTATAACAATACACAACCATATGCTGCTTCTGTAACCCAATAGCTTTTTGCACAATTGCAATGCAAAGTTCTTGATCACCCACCACCGTACAGCTAATATCTTTCTCCAAGTGATTTTCATACACTCAGCTCACTTTGTGATGATTTTTTACTTCATTACTTTCTTTGAATGTAGCTTGAAGATAATGACATTTTGTGATGTGCACTTGGTAGGAGAATCAATAGGCCATGTTTAAGGGTCTGAAACTCCGCTTAAATGGTATTAGGAGGTTGGAAGTGGCAGGGGCTCTAGTAGGAGAGAGAGAGAGAGAGAGAGAGATGCACTATCGTCCAGTGTGCAGCTGTTCTTTCTACTGCTTGACTTCACTATTGATACAGATTGAAAAAAGATAACCCTTGTAATTAAAATATGTATTATGAAACATTTATATCCATAATATTAAAGAACTATCTTGTAAAAAGTGAGTGTATGTGTGTTTGCATGCGCACACGCAAGATATATTTAACTGGAATACATTAACAGTTTTGCTCTGCAGGGGGGGGAGTAAATGTAAACTAGCTGAATCTATTGAGAGGATTTAGATGTCCCTCATGGTTCTCGAGTCTAACACACACTTACACTTAAAACACTACACTTATGACTTTAGCACTTTACACTCACACTTACATTTAGGCATGTAATAATAGCCTGAATGTGCATTTCGCCTTAAATAAAAAAAAATAACAGTTTTGTACTAGATGGGCTGTGTGGCCTGTATAGTATAATGATATTAATTATAATTTATATATGTAAGTACTATAAAACTTGTTTACATACAAAATATTACAGAAAAATCTTGTCCAAAGTATATGCAAGATATATTTAACTGCAAGGCTTCAAAAAATGTATGCTAATGGTGTTAATTATAATTTAATTATTTGTATTTGATTTATACTTATATACATTATATTAAAAAAAAATCTTCACAAAGTATGTATATATATTTATTTTTAAACTTAAACTATACATAATTATTTTTATATTACAGTATTGTATAAATAATAAAAGAAAAGAGAGAGAGAAAGAGTGTGTGTGTGAGAGAGAGAGAGAGAGAGAGAGAGGTAGTGGGGCACTCAGTACTTGTACGTCTGTACAAATTGGGAGCAGTATTTTTTATTGTATTGTTCACACTTTTATATATTGGTTGCTTTTATATATTTCTTTAAAAGCTATGTATAAAAAATTGAGTCCAGTAATACTTAATCACTATAATTAACTTCTAATAAAGTTCGGTTAACAGAAACTAGAGATTAAAAAAGTGATTTGAAATTGTACATAAAACATTATGTACAAACTTATGAAATTAATTCAATACTGCTAATTTACTGTTAAAAAACTGTTAATGAGCAAGTAAAATTTTTTCGTGTTTAGATTATTCTTTCTCAATACCTAAAAAAATTCACTATTTACACTGTTAATTTCTTCTTCTTTTTAAATGATATTTTCAACTTTCACCTCCACAAATAAATGTCCTTACTGAGGTAGGTCTAAATAAAACATAACCATAATTGTTATAATTTCAGTAGTCATGCTGTATGATATATTTTTTTTTTATTATGGTTTAACTCACTAGTAGTAATATAAATTTAAAATATTCATATAATTAATTAGTGAATATAAACATGCAAATTCTAATATTAAAATAGAGTAGAGTCTCTCCGATCTGATGCCTACAGGACCAGACACCCATCTGATTACAGTGATTGTCCCGATTAAACAGGGTCAATAGAAAAACATACATTATACAATACTATGTTTGAACTTTGTTATGAAAATGAAGATAAAAATACAAATATGGTATGTTACAGTGCTGTATACGGTAATCCCAAGCCAACTTAACATAATCAGTTCTGTGATTTCACATTCACTAGGGATTCTATATCATTTAGCATGATCACTCTTTTTAAATAATTCTAACACTGAAGTACAATATCTAAACAAATCTAAATTGAAAAAATGTAAACATAAAACATAGATAAGTTAAACTGTATATGGTGAGTGATTAACACTGTTATATACAGCACTTCATATGAGAATAAATAACCTGACAAGTAAAATACTTAGGTACATGAAAAACACATATTATGAAAGTACAGTAAATAATTAAAGTTTTAAAATATTCAATGATTTTTTTAAGCATTATTTACTACTTCATCTTAAATGTCTGTTAACATTAGAACTGTACAGTATGTCGCCCCCTTTGAAAATTAATTGGCCTACTTGAAAGTCAGAGCAGGTAGTGTCCAAACTAATGGAACTGTACTGTTCAATAAGTACTTTTATTATTTCAGGATTAATTATTTTTATTTATTGACCTAACTTGTTAAAATATCACTAAGATGTGTTTTTTTAATTCTTTTTAAAATTCTAAATACAAAAGTGTATGCATGAAACTGATAATTTTGTACTTTGAACAAATGCATTTTTGTCTGAATGATGTCAAAAATTTTGTACATAGACATAAATTAATAATTGAAAGAAAATCATTAAAACATTGATATTTGCATTAACATGAATAGGTATACCCTAACCTGATCTTGTCCACTGAAAACTTTAATTAAAATCCTTTAAGATTAATACTAACAGTATTTACTACTGCATAATTAATTTATCTCGTTGCTATAATTATTAATGGCTTATTATTATCTCTTAAAGTAGCTTACTTGATTTTCTAGGTATAAACAGTAAATGACACATTTTGGCCCATATCGATTTTTTAAAATTATTAAAAAAATTTAATCCCTGTTTTACTATTATAAACCCACTGAAAGTATAGAAATTATTATGAATGCACATAAAATATCGTGGTACACACAAGAGAATCTTAATATTTTCCCCACTTCACTCTAATGCAATATTCACATTGGAACAACATGGTCACTGAACAAGAAAAGAAATTGTATTGATATAAATACGATCCAGCATTAAATGACAGCTACTCGACAATTGTATGTAACAACAACTATGTTACCTATGTTATCTTATTCTGTTAGCCATTGCAGCTAGTACCTCTTTACCACCATGCACTTGTTTCTCTCAATAGGCCTATATCAGGGGCTCGGAGGCATTATCTAAGATGCCAGTCAGTCTGTTGCGTCCACTCAATATTGTCAGATTATAAATACTCTCTTTATAACTTTTCATTCATTTTTTTTTATCTGACTTTAAATATGTCAGTCTGTTTTTAAAAGGCAAAATAAGCATTATATCTCAATATGAAAAAGTAGCAGTTGACTACCAAATAATAAACAATTACCACTGAGCTTTGTTTTACATGAGCTAACAAGATACTAAGTAATATGTGTAGATCTACTTTACTGATCAAAGACATTTTTTTCAATTGAAACTGTGTTATTAAATAGGGCCTGAGGCAAAGATCTTCTTGAAACTTCTAAAAGCCAATGATTCCGTCACAAGGACTAAGTTGCCTAATGTGGCTGTAACCTTTTAAGGTCAATAAAATGAGTAGCTTAAAAAAACAAAATTGTGTAGTTACTGAAACATTTTGTTAAAAAACTAATAAGTAATAACAATTGTCTAGCTATCATTATATGGTTCAATACTTATCTTTTTGTAGTGTAGTAAAAAATTATTTGAAAAAGGAATTAAACATTTTTTTTTAATTCATGTAAACTTTTTAAAGTTTTACTGGTGTTTATTTTCTGATAAAATATGTAAATATTACAAACTAGCATCATGTAATATATAAACATTAAAAACTGTACTTTGCCTAAGCCTGTTCAATGGTGGATTACTATTCAGAAATGAACAGTAAAACAAACTATTTCTTGTTGACAATACAAATATATTTTTGTTAACACTACCCTTCTTTAACATTAAAAAATAAGTAGCGTACCATGGGTTTTAATTTTTAAACCAATTATCCCTTTAACCCCAATCTCATGGACTCATTTCATATCAAAATATTTAGCCTAGTGAGCAATAGTTAAAAATTATACTAACCTTAAAAATACCAGATAAATTCTAAAACATTAAATATATACATATATATATATATATATATATATATATATATATATATATATATATATATATATATATATATATATATAGCAATTTTGCCCAGTGGACACAAGCTTTTGGTCTCATTCATATTTGCACTGTTGGACAAAAACATTGTTTACTTAACAAATGTCTATTAAAACTTTTTAAGAGCAATCATAAGATAAAATTTTCATATCTGAAAACAAATCAAATTGCAAGAATCTACTTTTTCATTATAACATAAAAGTTAATTAGTAGCATATTGGCCTAAATTATTATAAAACGTTATCACATACCTGATATGTCAAAGGAACAAAACACTAATATCAGTCTTCCCTATAAATAAATACAGGTATTTTATTTATCTTATATGATGTGAAATCACCAAATAAATACAACAAAGCATTATAGTACGATGTTTGTACTTATAGAATTGTACTTATATCACAATAACATAAATCGAATTTCAAAACAGAATTCGGTGTCAGTTTTCATTGCCATCTAGATACCACTTCCTTAGAATCCTACATTTCTACTTAAAAAAACCCATAGAATGATTGAATTATACAAATCCAACAAAAATGATAATTTCTAGTAACTTTGAAAAAAAACTTGTTTTTATATTTTCAAAGAGACTTAATGTAATGTTATTAATTTTTATTGCTTAACAGAACTTATGTCATGAAGTACTTAAAAGGATTTGGAAGGACTATGTAAGTTTGAATAGTTGAATATCTATGAAATTATTCTTTTCCTGCATGTATTGCGTGTTTTGTTTGTTCTTTTTTTATTAATAGAGAATTGTGATATTTTTTGTTAGATATTAATATAAAAATAATGTATTAGTTAATTTTTTTGTAATTAATCATAAATATGATACTATAATACCTTATTAATCAACAACAACAAAAATCATTGTTCACATCTGGTTTATCTACTAATCTCTGAACTATAATAATAATATATATTAATTGTCACAGATGCACTTGCTTCTCGCTTGGAATATCTTTGAGGTGCAGAAATTGGAGCTAAACGGCAAAAAAATAATTTTTATAAATAAAATTTTTTATTGTCTAGTAGGGATGGGCGTTTCTGCTATTTTTACAAAATATCCACCAACAATTTGTTGGAAAAAAACAGATTTAAAAAAATGAAACTGGAAGTTGTATTAGCAGCTAAAACATAAGCACAAACGATCAGTTTTCTAATACTACTTTTTCATTCCCATTACCACCATGTCCTTAACTGTTTTTGGGTGTAAAACATTTAGAAAAAAATAATCCTTATAAGTGTAGTAATAATTAAATTACATTCTCAAAACGTAATATATATGTATGCAATTTTATATTTAAAAAATGCAATGAATTTCTAATAGAAGCATTTTTTTTTTACTTAAAAATTAAATAGCCTTTGCATATTTTACTGAAATGCAAACAATTTAGAATAGTTTTAGTTGATTAAAAAATATTGACGATTGATAATAACTATAAAAAATACGTATAAATAAAATTAGTTTAGAAAAAGTTCTAAAATAATCTAAAATTATTCAAGATATATACAAGAGTAGATATTGTGAATTTTAAAAAGTCCACACATCCAATAAATAATTAGAAACTATGCACTTAATTCTAAAAACATAAAAAGTAAAAGGAAACTTTCAAAATTGTCCACAAAATATTTTTAAATTTCTAAACACAAAGTAAACTACGGAGAAAAACTAATATAAAACACAATTATGGCTGTTTTTACAGTTTAAAAAATGTTTGAACAACAAATTTTACATTTAAAACCTTCAAATAACTCGCAACAAAATAGAGATAAACGTTGACGACGCCCAAACAGTTCTTACTTCACTACGTTGCAACAAGAAACTTTGAAATAAAGGAAAAAAGCATAGCAGGTTAAAGAAAAGAAATTAGCAGGAAAACAGTTAGCAGGAAAATAGCAGGAAAAAAATTTTAGCGCTTGCGGCAACGTTCGAATAGAACGTTGGTGGTGGGGAAGTCCAAACAGCTGTTCCTTGTTTAACAAATCATGATCCAGTCCAAATCAAACTGCTTGTTTCCGTTTGGAAAAGCAGTTTGTTTTTCGTATATAAAAAAACATTGTTTTATCAGTTTGGTGTTTTTTACCCACCTCTATTGTCTAGCAATTGAATTATTGAAATAGTAATGATCTTTTTTATTATATGTGCTTAACAATAAAAGACAATTAAATGTAATACTTATGGTCAGGAAACCAAAAGCTAAATAAATAATTTAATGTTATTTATCTTTGTAGCAAAAAACAGTAAATTTTGCTAGTTTAATAGAAATTCTTGGAGGATGATAAGAATTTATTAGGAAGGTTAATACCTTATGTTACAAAGAAAATCCAGAAAGTTGTAAAGATATCCTTTCAATTCTTTTGTGTTCGTTTCATAAATGTATTAGACCACAGATGATTAACTGTACAATTAATATCACAATTAAGCTCAAACAGTGTATACAAAAATGTTCTATGTACTAAATGTTAAATGTCTACTGAACATAGACATTTAGGATTGTGATTGTTTTATTAATGTGAATTTTAACTCTTAAAGAACTGTCCATCTGTTTAAACTGTTTTAAACTGCGTTAAGCAGTTAATTCAATTTTCATTTACACTTATAGATCCTGATTAAGAGAGACCTTACAGGTTTTTGAATAGCTTTACTGCCGCAAACCGTATCCCTGAAAAGTATCATTGGAAAGTTACCGTACAAATAATGGGTAATGATTATCCCCACTAATTAGTTGGGTTTATATAGAATTATTTCAAAACCTCCCCCAGGGAGGTTGAGATTCTAATGTTCAGATAGTTTCTGAGAGAACATGGCGTAAGTGTGGACTAATGAACTGCATTCAACACTTTGGAGTTGAGTATGGTCTGTTGAAGTGATAATTCACGCATGAAAACCAATACATCTAGACAAAGTACACATTGCTTCAAAATTTTGGATAGAGTTGCATATAACCAGAAAAATGATATTTTAAAACTGTCACAGATTTATTTGGCTCTGATTAACCGAGCAGTTTTGTGGCAAAAGTCTTAAAATGGAATACTATTTTAAATTATGAAATGAAGCTACTTTATGTAACAATATCAGAATTAATTTGAAATAATTGTCATATAATAGCCAATTTTATCCAAATTTGAGGCCATTACAACAAACTTTGTATTGTTACATAATGTATTATGTTGAATTCATAAATATTATAGTCCAGCCACTTAATAAACAACCTGCATCAGAACTTCTCATGCAGATAGGACAATTCTCCTCCAGCAGTCCAGTGATACATTGTCTGCCAACCTGAATCTACAAACTGTTACTACTAAGCGACAGTGAAAAAAAAGGAGGGAGATATGGTGAGTGAGTGTAGAACTTCATCTCTCACTCACATATTTTTATTTATATGAGACAAATGCCTGGATTTTTTTAAAAGTATTTTTTGACATTTGCACCTTGTTCAACAGTTTGATAATTTATTATTATTGGTTTGACCTTTGGGAAGGAGTTCAACAAGCAGAACTCCTTTTCTATCTTACAACATGGTATACTTGATTTTCTAGGCTGACAATGTCATTTTGAATTTTTGTTCTTTCGGAGATTCAGTGTGTGTCCACTAGATTGATAGCTGTTTTGATTTTAGGGTGACGACAAAAACAAGTTTCGTCATCTGTCATGTTTTCGTTTAAATAGACCCAAGTACCTGTACCCTAGTAAGGCATTTAAAAGACCTACAAAGTACCTCAGATTTTTACACATCAGTAAGTATTTTGGAACACAGCTTGTGATAACTTAAACCGTCTGAAACAATTTCATGCAAAAAAGATTACGAAAGATTGCTTGAATGGAAGTAAAACCCTCCTGGCAATTCATTTTCCTATTTTGTTTCTTAAAGAGTGATTATAGTCATTTCTAAGTTTGTTTAAGTTTTATATATATATATATATATATATATATATACACGTGTTGTGTGTGTGTTGTGTGCATAAAACTTGGTCCTCATAAGTGTTGACTTTCTAGGCTCGAGATTTCTTGAGTATTCATTGAGATGTCAGTAGAAGGAGAAGCTCCTGTGTACTGATGCACGACTGACATTAACCCTTCCAAACAGTCTCAAGTAGAGACCCTAGAGTAGAAGAGGTTTCGACTATATGTAGGACATTCTTTCTTTCTCAGTTAATCTTATCAATTAGTTTTTTAATTTGTTATGTATGTTGCTCTGTTTGTATATATGTAATCTGCATAACCCAGTAAACTCGGATCTTCTAAGTCATCTAACTAGTGAACCTTTGATAAGATTTGATAGCCTGCTTTATATTAGTTTGCCAACTTTTCTGCATTAGTTATTAGTATAGCTAGAGGTATGGTGTGATTGTTAAGACCATCAGCTGATCAATCCAACTATTTCAACTAGGATTCAATATTTTAGGGTTAGTATGTATGTTAGGTGCTTCACATGGTTGAAAAAAGACAGAGAATGTACTAAATAGGTTCTAGAATCTCATTCAATTTAAAATATTTTGTAATTACTGTTTATTGTCTGGATTATCGTAAGCCTAATGGTGAAGTACTTGAAGAGGGGGATGGTATTTAATTCCAGAAAATTACCAATAAAGAATTTTAAAAACACCACAGTTTTATGTTATGAAACATTTATTTAAAAAAAACATTTTCAGTTGTGTTTAATGTTTTTTTAAAAGAAAAGAACGTATATAATAATACAGTATAAAAAATGAACATAAAAACAAACAATATAATACTCAAAATGAATATTTACAATATATTCATAAAAAATCAATGAACACAAAAGCAAAACTGACACAATATTACAGAAATGAGACAATATTACAGCAATGACAAAAAAAACCAGTTGAAAGATACAGTGCGACCTCTACTTACGAATAAGCTTACTAACAAAAATTTCAACTTATGAAATGGGACTTCGGAAATTTTATGCCCTAACTTACAAAACATGGTTTAACTAATAAAACACAAAAAAAAACCCGAAAAAGAGTTTATGAATAGGGCAGCCGCACATGTTGATGACATTTTCCTAGTGCATTTCAGAGGCATTCTTAGGAGTCATCAGAAACAATCTTTGCTCGACCGTTATTTCACCAAACTTATGTTAGAAGAAACTAAGGATGGTGAAAATAAAACTCAAAAAGGCAAAAAAAGTGATAATTAAAAATTAATTTCTAAAAAGTGGGGAAAAAATCATAAAATAAAAAGTTAAAAATTTTTTTAAAAGTGTTAAATACTTTTCAATTCTTATGTTAAATTTTATTTTCTAAAACACTATGTATGCATGCACATACACTCTCTCTCAGCTCTTCATGTTCATCTCTCTTCCTCCGTACCCACAACCTTCACAGAATCTTCTTACCTACGTATCAGAATTTTTAGGCATAAGAAACTGTACTAAGTACATTATTTCCTATTAGTATTATGTAAATGTAATGTAGTATATATTATGTGTAATTAATACATTTTTTTTATTTCAGGTTTTATCTGTGTTATATTAATGCATATTTTAATGTAAATTTATTTTCAGTTGGTCCTGTTTGTAAAGATATTTAAAATGTTAGCCTCAATAACCATTTCTTTTTCTGATCGCCATTTTTCAGCATTCTCTGCATCTCGGCCATGGTTCTGAAGTATGTAATACAGTTCATCATTATCCTTGAAATCACCAGATTTTCGAGGAATTATATGGACATGGACATGCTGTAAAGTAACAAAGTATAGTATACTTAATTGTATTATAAAATCATAGTTAATTTATGTATTTAACCTGTGTAGTACATGTCTTTACAGTAACACCACTTACACACTCGTAAGTACTGAGTTTGGAGTCAGTTTAGCAACAAGTTAAGGACAAGTGTCGAAAGAGAAAGTCATTCATGTTCACTAACTACAAATTAAATAAAAAGAAATAATTTGTGCTTTGAATCGTCACATTATACTCTAACCTTTATGCTGCTACACAGTGATCTATTTAGTTGTAATTCACTATCGAAAAAAGTAGCACATATTTATTGTTGCTATATATACTTAAGTTGGTAGTGGTTGAAAATATGTATAATAAGTAGCACATAATTTTAAATTTTTCAATTAACTAATCTCTTTAGTTTACTAATCTGCCACTTTCACAGTTTCCGAATTACAGTGATGATTACCAAATGGCTGGCAGTTGTGATGTATTTGTGATTGGTGTTGATGATTTCATAATTCAGTTAAATATTATGATATATGGAAATGTTCAGTACTTAAAAGATAATGTAACTATAACAGTATCTGAAAACAGAAACTGCGATTTTGCAACTGCAATTATCAACACAAAGTAGTGACAAGCAGCGCCATTGTGTCCAATAGTGCAGTACTATCGACATGGCCAGTAACTAATTCAGGTACCCTGAAGTAAAAACAAAAATGGTGCTTTTTAGGTGCATCAAACACATAAGCAAGTCTAAAAAGTAAAAAATTATGTCATTTGGGTCTTGTTAATGTAACGTGGGGTTTTATATAACATTTTATATTTAAAAACTTTTTTAATAATTTTTTGAGTAAATTTAATTTATAAATTATATTTTTCATTATCATGCCATCCCTATGAAAATGAAACATAAATTATTAATTTTTTGTTAAAATTTTTTACAAAACATGTTAAAATTTTTACTATTGGTCATATAATGTTGAATACTTATTTGTAATTGAATAATCAGAAGTTTCAAAATATCTATACTCCAGATTTAGCAAGAACGTTTAGTGCAGAATTTTTCATTACTGTTGCAAAAATTAATTGTTCTTATACTGAGTTCGGATTATCAAATGTTCGATTTATCAAGTTTCTATGAAACTTGGTTTCAAGAACCACTCAATTTTGGTATCAAAAACAAAATATAAAAATGAAATATTTAAGTCTGAAGACCAGTTATTCAAATTAAAGATTCTGCCTCATAAGATATTAAAAAAACATAAACTCTTACTAAATTACATAAAGATACTAACATGAATTTAAACATAAAGATACTAACAGAAAGTGAATAATAAAGATACTACAACATAGACAGAAGCACAAGTTAAAGTAAAACTGAATCTATGAAAAGCAATATAAAACATAAACCTAGAAAATTACAATCCAAAAAACAAAATAGATTAATAAAATTTTAATCGTATTAATATTTTTTATGACAAAATGCTGCATTGTAATAGCAGCTCCTGTTATGTTGCTACACAAAAATTATTAATAAGATTCTTAATGGAGATGTGACAAGGTACATGTGATGAAACTGCTTTATTCAATAATATATTAAAACTTTTATTACCATCGCATGTCCCCAGGATTCAATCCTAGAACTGTGCTTTCCACATTGTGCAGAAGCTACAACGTAGCACTGTGTGTTGATGGCACAACTACGCATAAGTACCTCAAATTGTGTAGCACCTACTTTGTATACGTAGGCAGATGGAAATGCCATAATATCTGCCCCCATATTCCTATATAACAGTCCTAGTTCAGGAAAGGATACATCGTATCCCTAGCATGAAGTTAAGTGAAATATTTTAAATGTCATGGCTACTTAAAACAAAATACAGTGAAACACTTTGTTATCATGAAACCAAGTTCATAACAAACAAATAAGTTTGATAAATTTGAATTTTTTATGGACAATTTTACCATTTACAATGAAATAAAATGAAGGATATAACAAATTTTTCATGTAAATTGGAACAAAATAATCTATTATATCGATTTTGAGAGAAATTCTGTGCCTCCACAACTTCTCTATTTCCATTAATTATTCCTTTTATTACAGATTATCTCACCTTTGGTAATGCAATTATTTAACTACGCTTCTTTAATCAACTCAATATTACTTTCTCCGACATTCCGCAATACATATATATAAGTATATACAAGGTGTCAAATCAACAACGTCGTGGATCGCACATGTCAGAATAGACCTACATGACGCACAAATAGACTCAACAGACGTTGAAGACAGGAACGCACACAGGAGAAAGATGCTCGGTTGGAAGGTCCCAGAGAATGAAATCCCTAAGAGAGTAGGGGTAAAATGGACAGAGGAGCGGAAGAGGATCCATGGGGACAGGATGAGGGAGGTGTGGAGGATTAGAAGGAGCAAGACATGAGTCGGAGTGCTTTGCGTGGTCCAACAGGGTTTATATGCAGATAATAATAATAATATATATATATATATATATATATATATAAACTGTTCAACATTGGAACTATATGTTGTATTTGATATTTGTAAAAATAACTGCCAACAGACCATCATTCAATGAACGTGGTACATTGTGGTCCAAAACTTCAAAATTATAAATGTGAAATTATTTTTCAATAAAGACGCTTTAACACTGTCTTCTCATGTGACTAAAGACAGATATACTGACAAAATAAAACAAAAATTATCTTTCAATTTACATACTCAATCAGTTAGTGGGCGATGAGGGGTCTTCTGTATCAACTCTGTTCTTAAGTCATAAAGAACCAACACTTATGTTGATGAAAATAACTGGGTCACATGACATGGCTGCCACATTATAATTACAGACACAATTCATCACATCTCTCCCACAAATCATCAGGTATCACATTTGTAATTTAAATCACCTTATCAACAACTATTTTCTGTATAAGGATAAAAGTACAAGTGTAAGCTTTTCGCATTACAATTTTTTTTAAATTGAAAATCACCATGGTTTTGTCTATTGGAGAATATATTGTCACGCTTACAAGTTTCATTTCTTACAGCAGATTCTATTCTGACCTCTATTCTAATTGTGGAACAAATTTTATTGACGCCACTTCAAAATTGAACAGTATTTCATTCTGCAAACACAAACACTTTCAACAAGTTCTAAATTATTTTCAATAGATATCAGTAACAATATAAATATTCATTTTCTACCTCCAATGCATCTCTTTAAGTAGATCATTGGGAAAGTGCAGTTAAATTTTCTAAACGCTATCTCACAGGATCCTTCGAGAACATCTGTTGCTCATGGATTTCATTTAAAAACGATTGTAAGAGTTGAAGCTATTCTTAACTTACGACCATTAACATTATTGTCCAATAACACAACTGATATCACCACTTTAACATCTAACTTTTCCTTGTTGGTCATCCAATTGTATTTTTCCCAGAGGAAGAGTCACATCTATTCCATTTAATTACATAAAATATTTGAAAAACATGATAAAATTACAAAATAACATTGAAACCAAACAACAACTTTGGTAGCAATGGAATATAGAATAACTTCATATTTTGCATTATAGTTCCAAATGACGGTATGTTATTAATCCTAGATTCATGATCATAAAAGTGATCCACTTTCTTGGCTATCTCAACCTACAACAAAGGACTTCACAAATTTCCTCTTCATTACAATCCGTCTACCACCAATTAAAGAACATGCACCTTGGCATTCACATTTCTTTACCATATTGGCCTTTCTTAATAATCCTTTATTTCTCATTCTATTTTCTCTACTCTTCTGTATGTTATCAGTACATCGTTCTGAATCACTGTTTAAATAGAGCTGCTATGTTTTGTTGATATTGCTTTAGTCTGAAGCAAGAGAATAGGCCTATTAGAAATGGCTGCAATGGTTGGAATTGTTTTGTTAGATGTTCACTTATAATCATATAATCATACCACCTAGACGAAGAGCGACATATTTTGCCCATACTTATTGCTTACTCCTTGCATCTATGCAAATTCACTTGGGATTATGTTACGGTAGTTGTGTTAGTGAGTAACAGTATTAAATGTTTTGTTAGTGATATTGTACATTTTCAACATAACATTAATATAGAAAAGCAGTTTTTTATAATTAAACATTACGAAAAATTAAATTTCTCTAACGGCAGTTAAAGTGATCCTACAGGAAACACAAGAAATTGTATAATATTTAAAAAATAAATTCAGTTTTCTCAATTATGCAACAGTCAGAAGAGAACTACTTTGATGAAGATCTATCTACAAAGCCTGTAAGTACTGTTATTTTAAAAATACACACCCAGTCATAAAACTTCCAAATTATACCTTATTTTTTGATTTTCAAACAATCTGTGTCCCAATTATTTCATATAATTAATACTATACTGGATGTATATGTACATATACAACGTTTTTAAAGGATACAATTCCTAGAGTTACATTTCCTATTGGAGTAGAAATAGGAGGAACAATCTCGGATCCCTCTTGCGAATAATCAGATTCTGAAAAGGTAGCAAATCCTGGAACGTCCACGTTGAAGTAGTGGATTTTGTCGTACGTTGCCACAATTGAGCCATTGTTGTTTATGATGATATGTGTTAGTCTGTACTTACTATGAGACTCCTAAAAAAAGTTCTTTATCAATGATTCTTTTTAAATATAACATTTTACAAGTATTAATTAAAAAAAATAATATTTCTTTATTGGGATTTGTAAGAGGGTTGTTAGATCCAGAAAGACTGATAAGGAATTATAAATTCATTTCCAACCATTCTATAGGCACTCTGCAAAAAAAAACCATTTTTATAACTGTAATAAATCTTGCATGTTACTTTCTTATCAATGAATGTATATTGAAAAGCAGACCAGATAAATCTTGAAATGAGCACCAATCCTGACCTCTAGATCACATTTTTAGTTCTGAATAAAATTATTTTATATGTACCATTTTTTATGGACTATGAGTAACACCTTAATTTTTAAGCAATTTTTTTTTAGAATTAACTTTTTTACCATTTTTATTATTAGATTTCAAAGCCAAACTAAAAACACTTTCTTCATTTTTTAAAAAAATTTCCATTACAAAACATAAATATTGTACTTTTACTGATAACACAAATTAATAACACATCAATCAGGCTAGACAGTTTTTGTGATGGTGAGGAGGGAAGAAGACAGTGTTAGCAAGCTTGTGAATTCCAGCAACTAATGTCCTTCATAACAGTGCACTGCTCCTGCCAGTTGAATCAAAAATTTGCAAGATAGAAATAGGTTTTCCTCAGTATCGAATATATGGTTCTTTTTAAGACTGGCAAGAATTTTAAAGGAAACACAGGAGATTTTTATAATAATTTCAAGTATAAGACGAACCTGAGTTTCTGAGGCAATTTTTAAAGAAAGAGTGTGACTTATAGTCAAAAAAAACAATATATATATATATATATATATATTAGCATGTTGACACTGGTGTTTTCAATTTATTTTGATCCGATTTCATTTACACTTGCCACAAAAATCGATTTTTAATAGCTCGAACAAGTTACTTAATCAGCAAAATTAATACAAAATGATAGCTAATATTTAACATTTAAAAGTTCATATTTATTTACATTGTTTTTTTGTTTTGAAAATTTGATTTCACCATTTTAATCATGAGCTAAACCAAAAACATTCTGTATAAGCTTTAACATATATACAAACTGTTTGTGATTTTAATAAACGCTATAACATGTTGTTATTTAAATTATGTTATACTATTAGAAATACTATTATAAAACATTTCTTAAACTTACTTTCTGATGATATCCTCCAAGCGATAGCCAGACATTACGTTGTTGTGCCAACTTTGCATATCTTCGAATGACATTTCCGTGTATATGATCTGCCATTGCTACAGCCTCACCTGTACGCTTAGTAATATAATCAAATGATTCTGGCAAGAAAATCATCTAAAATGTTCAAAAGTTTGTCAATTACATTATATTAATAGGAAAAATATATTTTTGTGAACATGGGATACATTATTACATTTATCATTTTATTTTAGTAACAAGAGTGTACAATATTTATTATTCCTGAAATTAGATTAGCATTTTTTTTCATACATATAAATTGTAACAGATGATGAAAATGGAACAGTGATTTCTTTTAAATAGTTTAAGCTAGATACATTAAAAAAGTTTAATCATACTAATTTATATACTTGCAGAATCTAAAATGCATTATACAAGGGCCATTATTTTAAATATCAAATGTGAAACGGCCTATCGCGTAGTAGGAGGTTAAGATGCACACTAGACAATAGCGTACCTCACCCACTGTAGCCACTGCCATTTTCAACTTCATTACACCACTTTCAGCTGAGTTGAAGTCTAGTAAACATGGCCATGTTTATTGATTCTCTCGCCAAGCCTAAATTTAAAAACATGTCACCTGTTCTTGCAAGCCAGAAGGGAGTAACGCAGCAGAAATTCGTTTAAGAATGAGCCAAGTAGACAATGGAACTTCATGAGCAACAGTGTTCTCCATAAGTGGTGCACCAAACTCTCCAAATACACCCCATTCAAAAAAAAAATCTATATTGTTAAGACTACAATCAATACAGTTGCAGTTTGTCAATCAACGATAGAGACATATTTACAAAAAAATGAGTCCTGATATCTTCTGCAGTTGTTTTCTTCCATAACAACGTACAACCTTTTAAATGGGAGGTTATAGTGAGTGAGTGACAGAGAGAGAGAGAGATGCATTTTCATCCTTATGCTCATCAAGCCTCTTTAACACTGATTCAAAAATTTTAAAAAAATAATCCTTGTAATTTATATATGTATTATTAACTTATTTATATCTGTAATATTAAAGAACTATCTTGTAGAATGTGTGTGTGTGTTTGCATGAGCGCAAGAAATATTTAACATTTAACTGTAAGGGTCCAACAATTTTGTGCTGATTTGGTTTGTGTGTTATGGTTTTAATTATAATTTAAATATTTATTATTAAATTGTTTTATGTTCGTAGTATTAAAGAATATCGTACAATAATAGAACAACTACAAAATTTACAAAAATCTAATTTAAAACCGCATGATTTCAAACATCGAAGGGACAAGAAATACTCCACAAACATAAAAAAGAACTTCTTATTTGTTTAGAAAATTTGTAGTCCAAACGTTAATATGCTTGTGGTTATAATTAAAAAAATGGGGAAAGTGTAAACTTAAAATAAAGATAGGTTAAACTTCATATTGTGAGTGATTACCACTCTTTTGCATACTGCACTTCATATGGGAACAAAATAATTTGACACATAAAATACATGTAACATAACATGCAAAAATATCTTGGAACATAAAAAACACATACTATGAAAGTACAGTAAATAATTAAAGCTTAAATAATCGAAGATTTTTTAAACATTATTCACTACTTTGTCTTAAATGTCTTTTGGCATTAAAACTGTGCATACGTCCTACAATGACTCATTGTTGAGTCATGCTCATTTGAAGATTATTGTGTTGCACCACTTGAATGTCAGAGTGGCAAGTGTCCCAACTTTTTTGTTTTTATTATTTTAAGCCAAAAAGCACATTGAGGCTATTATCGCTTCCCTAAATGTAAGTGTGAGAATAATGTGTTAAAGTCGTAAGTGTAGTGTTTCTAGTATAAGTGTGTGTTAGACTCGTGTACCGCGAGGGACATCTAAATCCTCTCAATATGTGCAGCTAATCTGCACCCCCTGCAGAGAGGGGGTGTCCCACCTAACAAAATTATACTGTGCAGTAAGTAAATACTTATTACCTCTTGATATATCAACCTAACTTGTTTAACTGTCATGAAGATACGTTCTTATTCTGTTAAAATTCTAAATACAAAATGGGTATGCACGAACATTATCTGACACTTCTATATTTTGAACAACAGCATTTTTTTGAAATGGTGTCAAAACTTTTGTACAGGGACAAAAATTAATATCCTAAAAATTGAAAGATAATCTAGGAAACGTTATCCATAGAAAATGTTACATGAATTATTTAACAGTAATACTAACTATATTTTTACGTTATAATTAATTCATCATGTTACTTTAGTTATTAATGGCTTATTATTTCACCTTAATGTAGCATACTTGATTTTCTGAGTATAACATTTTTTTTTTTTTTAATCAAGAAACTGATCCATATCGATTTAGAAAATTACAAACAAAATTATATCTTATTTTGCTAATACAAAACCACTAAATGTATACAAATTGTTATGCATACAAAGAAGTGTAGTCAAATATCTTGTTACACACAAGAGAATCCAACATATTTCCCTCCTCATTCTAATGCTATATCCAAATTGGGGCAAATTGGTTGCTGGACAAGAAAAGAAGTTGTATTAATATAAATAGGATCCGCATTAAACAACAGCGACTCAACGATTGTATGTAGCGAAAAATATGTTACCTAAGTTATCTTATTCTGTTAGACATATTGCAGCTATTAAGTTCTTCACCACTATGCACTTGTTTCTCTCAATAGGCCTATATCAGGGTCTTGGTAGTTAGCATGGTGAAGATACTGGTCAGTCTGCTGCATCTCTGAACTGTGCAACTTTAGGTGATAGTTCCAAGATGCAGTTATTGCCATTACTTTACCCTTACTGTTAACAACAATACTGAGTCATGTTAGCCTAACTGGCATCAAATATGAATGTGAAGCAAATTATTTAAAAATCTCAGTAAATCATTAAAACAGTAGTTAGTTAAGGGTTAATGTTGTTTAACACCTGACAACAAACAATTTATCAATGAGGTGAGTCTTTATCATCTTTGGAGTCTTACTTTAAAAAATTATAGCAATATAGAACAATGTTTACTACTCGGCTGACACAAGCAACTTTTTCTTTATTAAAATATGTTGTTTATTTTTGTTTCTTAACTGAAGATTTACATTTAACCTTAAAAGTCAGAAAAACAAGGAAAGATGAAAAAATTACTTTACATCCATGCATATTACGTTAGATTAACATGACTTACTAACCTAATAGGATATGCATGGAGAGAAAGAATTTGTAATATTTTCTTATTTTTCGCGTTTTTGAACAAGTTCATCTGTTTATAATAGGCCTAAACAATAGTAAATGATAAATTCAGCCATATGACATACAAACTGATTTTCTTTATTGCCATAGCGAGCCACTGTAACACGCAAGTAACACCACATCCTTTCAGTTTTGTGAGATTAGATATAGCGAGTCACTGTAACACGCAATTAACGCCACATCCTTTCAGTTTTGTGATATTAGATATAGCGAGTCTCTGTAACAAGCAATTAACGCCACATCCTTTCATTTTTGTGTGGGATTAGATACCCTCCTTATAATTTTCCTTTCATTTTCCCCCTGTTTTTCATAATCCGACTATTTAAATATGCAATCTATTTTTAGAAAGGAAAAAAATATATTTCAGTATGAAAAAGGTTACTCAATCCTGACTGTCAAATACTAAGAACAATTACCAGTGAGTTTTTTCTATATATAGGCCTAATCTAATTACAAGATTGCAACTAATATTTGTAGGCCTACTTTATAGTCAGCAATCCAAGACTACCTATCCTTAAACATACTGGATAAATTCAAAAACTATAAATATATGTAGTGGAACTTGTTTATAAATCTTACTTTAGCACCTTCAGCAGCTGCAGATCTCACCAAAGATTCACATATACGAAAATTTTCATCCTTATCCTTTTTAGCAGTAAACTGGCATACAGCAATTATGCCCAGTGGGCATACACTTTGGCTGTCACTCATATTTGCACACTATTGGACAAAAACTTTGTTTAGTTAACAAAATTCTTTTAAAACTTCTAAACAATTTTAAGAGCAATCATAAAATCAAATTTTCATATCTGAAATCAATACAGGTTGCAAGAATCAACTTTTTCATTATAAAATAAAGGTTACTATTACTACCATATTAGCCTAAATTATTATAAAATATTATCACATACATGACAATTCAAAGTAACAAAACACTAATAACAGTCTTCCTTATAAATAAATACAATTATTTTATTTATTTATTATACCGTTAAAACACAAAAAATAAGCACTATAAAGAATTATATTAGAACGTTTCATCAATCTACTAATTCAGTTACCGATTAATTAAGACTTCATTCGAATTTCAAAACAACAGATCAGAAAAAAAATAATGGGAGAGATATCATTGCCATGTAGATACACCATCCTTAGAATCACGCAAATCTGGTAAAATAATCACAGATTGATTAATCAATCTATGATTATTTTATACAGATCCTACAAAAAGATACTTTCTAACTTCTTTGAAGTAAACTTGTTTCTATATTTTCAAATAGACTTAATGTAATGTCATTTTTTTTATTGTTTAATAGAAATTAAGTCATAAGTGCATAAAAAGGCTTATATTGACTATTTAAACTTGAATAATTAAACAACTATTCAGTCATGTAGACTTTGAAGTTATTCTTACATATTGTTATTTTTATTTATGTATGTAAGTCTGCTATATGTATTGATTCTTTTGCAAACAATGACATCTGATGTATTTTATTATTAGTTGGATACTGATTAAAAAATAACTTGATAATTAATTTTTTATAGTAATACCTTATTAATCTACAAGAGAAAAATCTGTGTTACTATATGAATTATCTATTATTACCTGAACTCAAATGTCATAGTAATAACACATTTTAATAATGGTCATTGATTTATTTTTTTAAATACAGCTTTTAGCGAAAAGCATATGAAGGCTATCATCGCCGACCCATTGGATTATTACATGCATAAGCAACAGTTATACATCAACTTTTATGCTGTTACACAATCATTTATTGCAGTTGTAATTTACTAGAGAGAAGTGCAGCACAAGTATCTATTGTTGCTATACTTATGTCGGTAATAGTTGGAAATATATAAAATAGGTAACACATAAATCTACATTTTCCAATTAACTGATCTTTTTAGTTTACTTGTCTACACTTTCATATTTTCTGAAATACAGTGATGTAAATATATAAGCTGTAACATAACCTTATCCTTCTAGTTTTGGTTACTAAGCAGTGAAAATGTGTTCGTGACAGCCTTGATGTGTTCTTGTTTGGTGTTGATGATGTCATAATTCAGTTAATTGTTACAATTTTATGCAAAAGAGATTATGAATTATACAAATCTGTTAAAATAGTCATAGATTGATTATTTTATATAGATCATGCAAAAATGATATTTTCTAAAATCTTTGAAGGAAACTTGTTTCTATATTTTCAAATAGACTTAATGTAATGTCATGTTTTTATTGTTTAATAGAAATTAAGTCAAGAAGTGCTTAAAATGGCTTAGATGGATTTAACTATTTAAACTTAAATAGTTTAAATATGTTTAAATATATTTAAATAGTTTAAAACTATTTAAATATATCTAAATAGTTTAAATATGTATATATATGTAATAATATATACATATATATTACAACGTTTAAACAAATTTCATAAATCTACAACTTCAGTCACCATTTAATAATGACATAAATCCAATTTCAAAACAACAGTTCAGAAAACAGAAACAATTTAGAATTTTCATTGCTATCTAGATACCCTATTATTAGAAACTATTTCCATCCATAGAAGTAACGTCCATATTGCTATTAAAAAAATTATAGCTTGATTATTTTATACCGATCCAAAAAAAATGATAATTTCTAATAACTTTGAAAAAGAATTGCTTTTATATTTTCACATAGAATTCATGTAATGTTATTTATTTTTATTAGAACTTTTTTTATAGAATTTATAGAATTTTTAATAGAACTTATTTAATTAATTACTGAAAAGGGCTTGGAAGAAATATTTCAGTTTAAATAGCTGAATGTCTACAAAATTATTCGTCTCCTATATATACTGAAAGTTTTTTTTTATTAGAAAGAAAGTTAATATTTTTTGTTTTTATGTTGGATTTTGGTATAAATTTAATTTATTGGTTAATTTTGTGTAATTAATCAAAATATCTTATCTTATCTTATTCATATTATATTTCTGAAAGTTTGATTGTTTGTTTGTTATTCAATCACGCTTTAACTGCTGGACCTATTGAGATGAAATTTGGTACATATATGGTTTAGGTATCAGAGATACATAAAGGCCTATTCCCGTTTTACAAAACGTCATTATACTACTTACCCAGCCCAAAATAATTATCAGTTTTTAGTTTTGTAACATCTGTTAACTATAGTTAGGTTTAATTACTGTTTACTGAACATGAGATTTAGGCACCTGAGATGGACATAGATCTAATCCAATTTTACAAATCTTAATCTATGTTTTACTTATTGCAAAATTATTGTTTTAATGTTACATTTTCATCTAATAATCACAATCTGGTATTTTTCATTTAAGACTATTCATTGTTTTTAAAGCAGAGTGCAAAATATATATATATATTATATACAATTTTATTAGGTTACATTAATTGTAAGGTAGTATATATATTTGTGTAATTACATTATATGAAAAAATGGTAAATATGCATTGCAGCATCTATTGGAGTTTTCGATATTTTTCTTACTAAAATGCTTTATTATGTGCCCAAAAGCAAGAATCCAAAATATGAAAGCAGAAGTACGATAAAAATCGAAAATAAAAGTGACCAACATAACCTCAAAATTGCTACCGGCGAAAATCGGTACCGTGTTGTACTGATTTTAGACGTATTTTTATTGTTTTACTGATCTACAGATCAGTAAAACAATAAAAATACGTCTAACACGGGTTTGGGTGATAGGAAACCCATTTTTTAAAAGAATAGTGGATAACCTAAGTGACACGGTTGTTAGGTCTAACACGGTGATGCGTGAAAAAACCTTTATATTTTTTTAAAGATTATTTGGCTACATATCCTAACTGTCACGGTTGTTAGGCCAAACACGGTGATGCGTAAAAAAACCTTTATATTTTTTTAAAGAATACTGCATATCCTAAGTGACACGGTTGTTAGGCCTATCTATCACCGTGATGTGTGAAAAAACTTTTATATTTTTTTAAAGAATACTACATATCCTAACTGATATGATTGTTGGGCCTATGATTGTGATGTATGAAAAAAACCTTTGTTTTTTTAAAGAGTTTCCAAACCTTAACTGACACGGTTATTAGGCCTAACATAGTGATGCGTGATAAATCTTTATATTTTTTTAAAGAATACTCCATAAGCTTACTAACATAGTTGTTAGGCCTAACACGTTGATGCATTAAAAGAACCTTTATTTATTTTTTTCAAAAGAGTACTACATAACCTAACTGACACGGTTGTTGGGCCTAATACGGTTATGCATGAAAAAAAACTATATATTTTTTTAAAGAGTACTCCATAACTTAACTAACACGGTGATGCGTGAAAAAACCTTTATATTTTTTTAAAGAGTACTACATATCCTGACACGGTTGTTGGACCTATCACGGTGATGCGTCAAAAAACTTTTATATTTTTTTAAAAAATACTAGGCTACATATCCTGACACGGTTGTTAGGCCTAACATAGTGATGCGTGAAAAATCTTTATATTTTTTTACAGAATACTCCATTAGCAAACTAATATGGTTGTTAGGCCTAACATGGTGAAGCATTAAAAAAACCTTTATTTATTTTTTTAAAAAGGTGTTCTAAACCTAACTGACACGGTTGTTGGGTTAAACGGTGATGCAGGAAAAAAACCTTAATTTTTTTTAAAGAGTACTCCAAAACTTAACTAACACGGTTGTTGGTCCTAACACGGTAATGCATGATCTTTAATGTATATTATGATTGCGGGCAAAGCCGTGAAGGGTAACAGCTAATCATATTATATTTCTGAAAGTTTGTTTTTGTTTATTTGTTTGTTATTCAAATACACTTTAACTACTGGACCAAATGAGATTACATTTGGTGTGAAAACGTTTTAGGTATCTGTTCCAGTTTAATTGTATAATAATCACTTTTTAATAATACTGTATTTTATTAAAATATGACATGACTCTGTTTTAGCATATCGAGTAGCAAAAATTGATATGTCTTTGCCGAAAACCATAAATCATATAATATTGTAATATAGCAATATATTAAAATGAAATGACCTATTCTGATTTTGAAAATTGACTATAAATTTGATTGCTTATAATTGCAGGCAAAGCCGCAACGGGTAACAGCTAGTGATACTATAATTCCTTATTAATCGACAAGGATGAAGGTCTTAATTCACATAGTATTTTTCTTTGTTTATCGGATTTATGTGTGAACTATAATGTTAAGTTATAACAATAATGTATTTATATTAATAGTCACATATGCACATGCCTGATGAATTATTTCCTCCAGAGTTAAAAAAAAAATGTTAGATAAATAAAATTTGTGACTGTCTAGTGACTGAATTAATTGAAGGAGTAAAGATTTTTTTATTATATCTGTTTAATAGTTGTAGTTAACATATGTAGTTGTTCAAAAAAATGTATAACTATATTGTGAAATTTTTAAGTTATTTATATTGTGTTATATTGTGAAAGGGATGTATGTTATTAATGATCAATCAAAAAGTGTATTAATAGAAAATAAGATATAATTTAATAGTCATACTAGCCCTACATAATCTTTTGGAAAAAGAAGAGTAAATATTTACTATTTAGTGTAGTTAACTATATCATAATTTTTTTATTGATCATCTATAATATTTTTCTTATGACCTACCATTGTAATGTTTTCTTGTGTCTTTCTAAGTAATCATTATAATAATAAAACAGTGCTATATTGTGGCGTGAAATATTCAAAACCAAACAAGTTGCAAACTTTATAAACTTAAAAAAAACTTACTAATAACTTTATAAAATAAACATTGTTAATAATTTATTGCATGCATTGCTTCAGGATATTTTAAGAGACCATCTGCAAAGATGAAATCAAAACTGTAAATTTTTACTCATAAAAATAAAAAACAATTAGCCAGTCATTTAGAATTAAATTAAAATAAATTTAGTTCTGCTACTATATAATTTAACTATTTATTATGTATAATTTAACTATGTACTCATGCATAAAAACCTGCAAAGATAAATCATTGTGACATGCAGCTGTTTTGTTGACATGATAGAAGTGAACTTTCAAAGTAATCTCATTATCTTAATTGAAATCCTGATTTCAACATCATAATCAGCATTAAAATCTGCATCTGAATATACTAACATTTAAATAAATTATATTGAAAATAAGAAAATAAACCCTGAAAAATAAATCAGATTAAATTTCTTAATTTCAAAGGATTTTGAAAATTGATAATGGCATTTTATGCAGTTTTTAACCCTGATTACAATTGTGAAATCAGATTTTCAAAAAAAAATTAAGAAAAAAGTTATGACTTTGTAACTATTTGAAGTGGCCGCCACTTTGAAATTGATAATGAATTTTGCTGATTAACGAACTTACCTAAGTTATTATCATAATCGATTTTTGTGTCAAGTTTAAGTCAAATCAGACCAAAATTGCAAACATGAGTGTGCTAAAGCAAACACACACACACACACACAAATACAATTATGTATACATTTATTTAAATGTATGTAAATACATATATTTACCTCACAGTTGTCAAACTTAACTGAAGGGTTCCTCATCATTTTTATCACTCATACAAAAAAAAACCAAATAGATCTTTGTAGCAATTTAATTTGAATATTTATTCAACATATCCTGTAACATCTATTTCGATTGCATGTTCACAATTCAGTCAATTGTTTTGTCGATGAATTAGGCCTACAGTAATGTAAGCAACACAAAACTCGAGTAGATAAAAAAATCATCAAGTGACAAATGAGAAGCCAATACAATCGAGAAGCAACAAGATGTTTTTACAATTGAAACATTTGAATAAAACATCTGATAACCACGCATCGCTAATTGGCAATATAACATCAGGGATCAAAACTCCCAGACAGAGTGCAACTTTCCTTGTCACTTTTTGAAGTGATAAGCCTGAACTGCTGATAATAGAAGCAAAATGTGCTCCAATAGATCAGTGAGAAGAAACATCGTCAGCCAGTTTAATTAAATTATTTATACATCCATATATATATCAACCCTTGATACGAATTACAGTTTCCAAGCAGTCTGACTGAAGTGACCCTAGAGTTGAAGAGATTTTGACTGTATGTTGGACATTCTTTCTTTCTCAGTCCATCTTCTTCAGTTAGTTTTTATGTTATTATATATGTTGCTCTTTTTCTATATATGTAATCTACATAGCCTAATAAACTCGGATCATCTTAGTCATCTAACTAGTGAACCTTTGATGAGGTTGTATAGCCTGCTTCATAATTGTTTGCCAACTTTTCTGCAGTAGTGATTAGTATATCTAGAGGTATGGTGTGATTGCTAAGCCTATCAGCTAATCAATCCAATTGCTTCCAATAGGATTCAATGTTTTAAGGTTAGTATATAAGTTAGGTATGCTTCACAAGGTTGAAAAAAATACAATCAGTCCACTAGATACATTCTAGAAACTCATTCAAATTAAAACATTTTGTAATTCCTGCTTAGTGCCTGGTTTATCGTAAGCCTAATGGTGAAGTACTTGAAGAGAGGGGTGGTGTTTAATTCCAAGAAATGACCAAAAAAGAAATTTTAAAACACCACAGGTTTATGTTATGAAACATTTAATTGAAAAAAACATATGCAGTTGTGTTTAATGTTTTTTTAAGAAAAGAACTTATATAACATAACAATATAAAAGATGAACATAAAAACAAACAATATAATATTCAAAAAGAATATTTACAATATATCCACAAAAAATTAATGAACACCAAAACAACAGTGACACAATATTACAGAAATGAGACAATATTACAGAAATGACATGAAAAAACCAGTCAAAAGATTGAGTGGGGCTCAATTTATGAATAAACATACTAACGAAAATTTCAACTTATGAAATGAAATTTCGGAAATTTTCTGCCCTAACTTACAAAACATAGTTTAACTAACAAAACGGGAAAAAACACCCCAAAAAAGAGTTTATGAATAGGGCAGCTGCACATTTTGATGACATTTGCCTAATACATTTCAGAGGCATTCTTAAAAGTCGTCAAAAACAATTGTTGCTCGACTGTTATTTTACCAAACTCACATCAGAAGAAATTGGGAAGGTGAAAGTAAAGTAAAAAGGCAAAAAAAATGATGGTAAATAAAATTTAATTTCTAAAAAGTGAAAAAAAATTATAAAATAAAAAGTGAAAAAATTTTTAAAAAGTGTTGAGTTCTTTTCAAATCTAATGTTAAATTTTATTTTCTAAAACACTATGTATGCATGCACATACAATCTCTCTCAGCTTTATTTTTTTTTCATTGTATGGGGGGGGAGTTTAGGGGTAGTGCAACAAATTAAGCAATTTATATGTAAAATGCACATTAACTTATGAAACGACTTTCGGAATGAATTAAATTCTTAAGTTCAGGCCACACTGTATTAAAATTGAAATATAAAATTTTGGCTTCAGTAGGGCACAATATATAGTAGGTAGGTCAATACCTACTATCTGAGTACATGTTCCTTGTACCTTTTACTGTTATCTGGGTACATATGAAGCATATTTATTAGGATCCACTCATTTTTGCATTCTCATTTTGCAGCATTCTCTGCCATGGTTTTGAAGTATGTAATACATGCAGTTCACCATTATCCTGGAAATCTCCAGATTTCCGAGGAATTATATGGACATGGATTTGCTGTAAAATAACTAAGTATACTTAATTGTATTATAAAATCATAATTAATTTATGTATTTAACCTGTGTAGTACATGTCTTTATAACAATACTACTTACGCACTGTCCAATGGAGTTGTAGTCCTAAGGAATAATAATTTTACTAGTGCTGAGACTTTGCAAATAACAACGGATTGTAGGTATTGAACATTTTCTGGGAACTATTGGTTAGCCCTATGTCCATGTTATAGTGTTATATAGGCTATAAGTTACTGTAAATAAATTACTGATACTATTATGTACTTGGAGAATTCTATATCAAACAGCTACAGTCAAAGCTATAATTGTCCTTATGGAAACTATATTTTGGGAGATTTATGTCGTTTAATGGTTTTAAAAAAATGTTATTAAGTTTCATTAATTTCATGCTAAAATACAGAATAAGAAGGTGCAATAGAACAGAAATACAAGCACATTTAAAATCACTTAAGATATCACAAAAAAGAAAAAATATTTAAGAAATATGTAAAATACAAAAAAAAATTAATAATTTTTACTTTGTGGTTCAAACAGTTGCAAATTCTACCATTAAGACATTTAAGTTTATAAATTTTCAAGAGCATTTTTAAAACTTATTCAGGGTTTTCTAAAAATTAGTAAAATAATCAAAAAAATGCCAAAGATAAGATAGGCTGTATCCTGTGACAGTTGATATAGTGCTCTCAGCAATGTACATAATGGATATGGTTTTACTGTTACCTTTTCTTTAATAGTTTTGAGAGATTCCATTGCATATTAAATGAAAATGTTAAATGAGCTATGAAAATTTACTTTTTTTGTGTTACTTATCCTTGGACTTAGAAACAAATTAATGGAACTGGTTAATATTTTTTTTTAACTAGGTCTTTACATACATGTAAAGACACTATACAAGTAAATTTCTTAATTTCAAATCAATCGTTTAAGTCATCCTATTGATATAAAATGATACTCAGGTAGTAAATAATAAAAACTCTTCTTCTTTAATACAAAGGTAATATTTTCTGAAATATAACCCTTTTAGTATTAGGTTGTTTTATACCAGGATGAGAGTTTTTCTTTCAGGAACTTTTAAGTTTTATAATTTAAAAAAAAAATTGTAAAAAACTATAATTTAACACTTTAACCGAAACTCCAGTCTCACAGGTCTATGGGAATTTTCGAGGATTTTTATTGGGAACATTGTTTAAAGGAAAAAGTTCATCTTCCTAATACCTTTCCCCTTCTTTTTACTGTAAACAATAAGCAACTATTTGCTTAATTTTTTTTGAGGTAGATGATTTTGACAGTTGTTTTTTTGAAAACATGCTGGTTACTAAGCAGTGAAAATGTGTTTGTGACAGCCGAGATGTGTTCATGTTTGGTGTTGATGATGTCATAATTCAGTTAATTGTTACAATTTTATGAAAAAGAGATTATGAAACTTGTTGAAATTCATCAGAAAGCATTATAAATGTAAACCGTCTCTTCTCTTGAATTTTCTCGTAAGTTTTTCTTACCATATCATCATAGTCAAGAGAAGGCAACACACTCTGTGCCTCATCATGGACATTCTGTGCCTAACCCACTTTCTCAATATTCCATCACTCATATCATTTGTATCGTAAACTACTTGAATTTGACAAGGAATTTTAGCTGAAATAATATTCCTTGCATTTAAAAATTGAACATTAGAATAAATCTCACAGTCGGAAGGTTTATTACCGACTGTGAAATTCATACCTACACCTTCGTTCTCATTTCTAAAATTTTCAAACCTCAGTGTAATTGTCCTAAACATTTAAAATGCACGCAGAAAACTGGAAACATTTTATCGTAACTCAACCGTAATGGTGTCTGTAAAGAGATAAGGAATGAAGAAGACTAGCTCACATATGCAGAGTGCAGATATCTCTGTGGTGGTAGAACAAAATGTTATAATCTGAAAGATATCTTTTCATATATATAAACAAAATCGTAATCTATCATTAATCGTTTGTAAAATTAATTTCCTGAAAAATACCTTAGTGGAAAACTGATACTCAGGTAGTAAATAATAAAAACTCTTCTTCTTTAATACAAAGGTAATATTTTCTGAAATATAACCCTTTTAGTATTAGGTTGTTTTATACCAGGATGAGAGTTTTTTTTTCAGGGACTTTTAAGTTTTATAATTTAAAAAAATTGTAAAAAACTATAATTTAACACTTTAACCGAAACTCCGGTCTCACAGGTCTATGGGAATTTTCGAGGATTTTTATTGGGAACATTGTTTAAAGGAAAAAGTTCATCTTCCTAATACCTTTCCCCTTCTTTTTACTGTAAACAATAAGCAACTATTTGCTTAATTTTTTTTGAGGTAGATGATTTTGACAGTTGTTTTTTTGAAAACATGCTGGTTTGAGAAGTCCAAGGTTTCTGTTAATGGTATTTAATGCATGGTCTCTCAGACGCAAGGTTTCAGTTAATATTGTAAGAGATATGTGTAGTAAATTATTGTTTTGTTTTATTCAATTATATAAATTAATAATAATTATATATATATATATATATATATATATATATATATATATATATATATATATATATATATATATATATATATATATATATACCTGCGTGTTGAATTTCCATTTCATTTTATTCATCTGTATACATATACGTGTTCATAGATAATAGTATACAGGCAATATGGAGAGTATAAATGAACTAAATAGATCTTGTCGAAAAAGTCAAAATTTGAATCCTAAAGACCTCGAGTTTAGTGATAGAATATCTGAACTGATTCTTGATGATAACGATTAGGACAGTGACGAAAGTGTTGTTGATGACTCAGAAGATGATCCTGATTTTGTCATACCAGATCAGGAGCAACATGACAACAACAAGCCAAGCTCTGAAAAAGATCTACTTTGCATGAAAAACGGAGGGCGAAACCATTGAAGAAAATATTAGTCGTCAAATATATATAGCCACAAAGTCTTAGAAAAGATTTTAAATTCTTCTAATGTGCCTTAAGTACGATGATGCATCAAAACGCGTTGAAAGAAAAAACAACGACAAAGCAGATACATTCAGTGAAATATTTCAGCAGTTCATATCTAACAGTAAAAGTGTCTACTTAGTTTTGCCTGACATCACAATTGACGAAATGTTAGTTCCATTTAGAGAACACTGCAGTTTTAAGGTTTTTATGCCAAAAAAAAAAATATACTCAATATAAATGATGTGCATATGTGATTTGAAGACATCTTACCTCTTAAATGCCTATATCAATACTGGGAAAGGTAGTGAATCAGATAGAATATAGTATCTGATTATATTAAACTTTTTCGCACATTGCGGTCTGTCAGGCCCAGGTTTTCGATTAGTGTTATAAAGGGTTTTGCTAAAAGTGTTAATATAATTTGAATAACAAGTGGAAAAGTATGTGACATCAGGTTTTCCTATTTTTTCCAGCAGAAAAATGCTAAGATTTATGTTATTTTTATTTTATGGTGAAAAAAGCATTGAGGCTATTATCAGCTTCCTAAATGTAAGTGTAAGAGTAAAGTGTTAAAGTCGTAAGTGTAAGTGTGTGTTAGACTCGGGTACCGCAAGGGATGTCTAAATCCTCTCAATAGATGCAGCTAGTCTGCACCCCCTGCAGGGAAAAAAGCTAAGTATGTAACAACTAAGTGGAGAGGACAGGTGCATCTAAATATAGAGTTATGCTGAAACATTCTTATAGTTAAAATACTGTATATGAACACAATACTCAAATTTATATGCTCCCAAGAAATTCTAAATGAAACATTCAACCATCACATAACAATAAAAGAGCAGACGAGTTTAACAATTTAAATGTTTGTGCTATCAGCTCTTAAGATTATGATATGTGACGATTTCTTGATTTAATAGTCTTTTTGAAAAAGTGTATTGAGTTTAGGTTTTTGTACAGTTAGTAATAATACAAGAAATTTATGAAATTATATTCATATAAATACGCAAATATTATTGACAGTTTAGTAAATGATATATTTTTCATTTTATAAAGTAATAACTATGTTTTCAAAATATTTTAAATAAATTTCTGAAAAACACTTATACTGCAGTATTAAACATACAAAAAATTGTCTTACTTGTATTAGGGTAAACTACCACAAGCTTTACCCTCTCTGTTAATACTAGTTCAATGTCCTCATTAGTTTAAACAGCATCAAGTATAGATGTAAAAAAAATTGTATCTTGAAACCTCTTCAATATGCCCTTGATTTGCTTGAATGGAAGTAAAACCCTCCTGGCAATTCATTTTCCTATTTTGTTTCTTAAAGAGTGATTATAGTCATTTCTAAAATTTTGTTTAAGTTTTATATATATATATATATATATATGTGTGTGTGTGTGTGTGTGTGTGTGTGTGCATAAAACTTGGTCCTCATAAGTGTTGACTTTCTAGGCTCGAGATTCCTTGAGTGTTCATTCAGATGTCAGTAGAAGGAGAAGCTCCTGTGTACTGATGCACGACTGACATTAACCCTTCCAAACAGTCTGAGAGTAGAGACCCTAGAGTAGAAGAGGTTTCGACTATATGTAGGACATTCTTTCTTTCTCAGTTAATCTTATCAATTAGTTTTTTAATTTGTTATGTATGTTGCTCTGTTTGTATATATATGTAATCTACATAACCAAGTAAACTCGGATCTTCTAAGTCATCTAACTAATGAACCTTTGATAAGATTTGATAGCCTGCTTTATATTTGTTTGCCAACTTTTCTGCATTAGTTATTAGTATAGCTAGAGGTATGGTGTGATTGCTAAGCCCATCAGCTGATCAATCCAACTATTTCAACTAGGATTCAATATTTTAGGGTTAGTATGTATGTTAGGTGCTTCACATGGTTGAAAAAAGACAGAGAATGTACTAAATAGGTTCTAGAATCTCATTCAATTTAAAATATTTTGTAATTACTGTTTATTGTCTGGATTATCGTAAGCCTAATGGTGAAGTACTTGAAGAGGGGGATGGTATTTAATTCCAGAAAATTACCAATAAAGAATTTTAAAAACACCACAGTTTTATGTTATGAAACATTTATTTAAAAAAACATTTTCAGTTGTGTTTAATGTTTTTTTAAAAGAAAAGAACGTATATAATAATACAGTATAAAAAATGAACATAAAAACAAACAATATAATACTCAAAATGAATATTTACAATATATTCATAAAAAATCAATGAACACAAAAGCAAAACTGACACAATATTACAGAAATGAGACAATATTACAACAATGACAAAAAAAACCAGTTGAAAGATACAGTGCGACCTCTACTTACGAATAAGCTTACTAACAAAAATTTCAACTTATGAAATGGGACTTCGGAAATTTTATGCCCTAACTTACAAAACATGGTTTAACTAATAAAACACAAAAAAAAACCCGAAAAAGAGTTTATGAATAGGGCAGCCACACATGTTGATGACATTTTCCTAGTGCATTTCAGAGGCATTCTTAGGAGTCATCAGAAACAATCATTGCTCGACCGTTATTTCACCAAACTTATGTTAGAAGAAACTAAGGAAGGTGAAAATAAAACTCAAAAAGGCAAAAAAAAGTGATAATTAAAAATTAATTTCTAAAAAGTGGGGAAAAAATCATAAAATAAAAAGTTAAAAATTTTTTTAAAAGTGTTAAATACTTTTCAATTCTTATGTTAAATTTTATTTTCTAAAACACTATGTATGCATGCACATACACTCTCTCTCAGCTCTTCATGTTCATCTCTCTTCCTCCGTACCCACAACCTTCACAGAATCTTCTTACCTACGTATCAGAATTTTTAGGCATAAGAAACTGTACTATGTACATTATTTCCTATTAGTATTATGTAAATGTAATGTAGTATATATTATGTGTAATTAATACATTTTTTTTATTTCAGGTTTTATCTGTGTTATATTAATGCATATTTTAATGTAAATTTATTTTCAGTTGGTCCTGTTTGTAAAGATATTTAAAATGTTAGCCTCAATAACCATTTCTTTTTCTGATCGCCATTTTTCAGCATTCTCTGCATCTCGGCCATGGTTCTGAAGTATGTAATACAGTTCATCATTATCCTTGAAATCACCAGATTTTCGAGGAATTATATGGACATGGACATGCTGTAAAGTAACAAAGTATAGTATACTTAATTGTATTATAAAATCATAATTAATTTATGTATTTAACCTGTGTAGTACATATCTTTACAGTAACACCACTTACACACTCGTAAGTACTGAGTTTGGAGTCAGTTTAGCAACAAGTTAAGGACAAGTGTCGAAAGAGAAAGTCATTCATGTTCACTAACTACAAATTAAATAAAAAGAAATAATTTGTGCTTTGAATCGTCACATTATACTCTAACCTTTATGCTGCTACACAGTGATCTATTTAGTTGTAATTCACTATCGAAAAAAGTAGCACACATATCTATTGTTGCTATATATACTTAAGTTGGTAGTGGTTGAAAATATGTATAATAAGTAGCACATAATTTTAAATTTTTCAATTAACTAATCTCTTTAGTTTACTAATCTGCCACTTTCACAGTTTCCGAATTACAGTGATGATTACCAAATGGCTGGCAGTTGTGATGTATTTGTGATTGGTGTTGATGATTTCATAATTCAGTTAAATATTATGATATATGGAAATGTTCAGTACTTAAAAGATAATGTAACTATAACAGCAAAATTAGGATATTCAATAAAATAAAGTGGTTTATTGTAGTTCAAACATAATGCTTTGTAAAATGTATCTTCAATCAGAAATTAAAAACAAAATCTTTTTGAGTTAAAATTTAATTGAAACAAAAAAATCCTACTCAGTATCTACAATTTGAGTGATTTTTGTCAGATTTTTAAACAATAAATATTTAATATATATTTATATATATACTTTTATTCTAAAGTAATACAAAAAGGCATGATACTGGGCAGGCTGGCAAGCAAAGGTTTAAAGAAATCTACAAATGAACTAGTCAACGATGCATTGTGGTTATGGTTCTTTCAAGAACATTGCAGAGGTATGAATATAAGTAAACAAAATATGTTTGGTATTATTTAAAAAAAAACTGATTTGTTCTAAATGATTACTGATTTTTTTTTTTTTTTTAATTTATATAAATGTCATTAAAACTGATTATTTTACCAGAAACTTTTTGTTATACTGAAATTCTCCATCATTATGAAGTGAAAAGTTAAGCTATTAAAACAATTATTTTAAACTAAATTGGAAGAAATAATGCAGAATAAAAATTTTGAATAATATTTACCTGGATCCTTTGTCCAGCATCATATCCATCTTGGATTACAATGTTAGACGACGTCACATTATGAACGTTTTCTATAATGCTCTGTACACGTTTAACTAAATTAAACATGTCTGATATTTCTGATTCAGTCATATCACGAAGGCGTGCTACTACTCTCAGTGGTGCTACCAATACATCTATGGCAACGTTAAGGAAAACAATATTCAAATTTATCTTTTAAGTTAAAAAAATTATTATTTCATTATTGAGTCACCTAAGATACCTTGTCTTTTAGGTAGAACTACTTTATTAGAAAACTAGCATTATACTTTATGGAAAAATTATAGTTAGTTTGGTTTTGCCATCTTTTAGTATGAAATAGCATGAAATAGTATGAAATAAGTGTGCCTTGAAATAAGAAAGATTTTTTTTACAGAAAAGATTGTACAAAAAAAATTATATTAATATTTCAATTATATGCATGTAAGAAAATACATTATCACTCATCAAACGTAAACATGAGTGTAACTAACAACAGTGTCAAATTGTAAAGTACTGTATTTAAATTTAGTTTAGAAATAATAATAGTAATGCAAAATTAAGCACCACAGAATGACAACATAAATCCTTTAATTTAATATTATAGAGCATTATTTTCATGTCATTTTTTTGGAAAACTTACTGTAGCAGAAATTATAGCACAGTGTTTACTTCTTAGAAGGGTAAATCTGAATTAGGTTTGGATTGATAATTATCATAAATGAGGCATTATTCACAGAATGTATTTCACTCAGTATTTATGAGCCACTTCTAGATTTTAGTTAGGGCTGATTAGGCAGATATTTGTGATACATTATGTATGGTCGAAAACAGAAACTGCGATTTTGCAACTGCAATTATCAACACAAAGTAGTGACAAGCAGCGCCATTGTGTCCAATAGTGCAGTACTATCGACATGGCCAGTAACTAATTCAGGTACCCTGAAGTAAAAACAAAAATGGTGCTTTTTAGGTGCATCAAACACATAAGCAAGTCTAAAAAGTAAAAAATTATGTCATTTGGGTCTTGTTAATGTAACGTGGGGTTTTTTATATAACATTTTATATTTAAAAAACTTTTTTAATAATTTTTTTGAGTAAATTTAATTTATAAATTATATTTTTCATTATCATGCCATCCCTATGAAAATGAAACATAAATTATTAATTTTTTCAAAACATGTTAAAATTTTTACTATTGGTCATATAATGTTGAATACTTATTTGTAATTGAATAATCAGAAGTTTCAAAATATCTATACTCCAGATTTAGCAAGAACGTTTAGTGCAGAATTTTTCATTACTGTTGCAAAAATTAATTGTTCTTATACTGAGTTCGGATTATCAAATGTTCGATTTATCAAGTTTCTATGAAACTTGGTTTCAAGAACCACTCAATTTTGGTATCAAAAACAAAATATAAAAATGAAATATTTAAGTCTGAAGACCAGTTATTCAAATTAAAGATTCTGCCTCATAAGATATTAAAAAAATATAAACTCTTATAAAATATCATATATGAACTGTATTATATTTTATTATGTTTCTAAACTTCATTTTAAAAAATTTTTGTAATTGTTAAAATCTGTAAAATATTAAAAAATCTACTGGCTAAAAAAATTAAGATAATGAGTATTTACTCATTTAATTTATTTGCTAAAATAGAATTTTTTATTTGTAAATGCATTAAATTAAGTTCATCTTAACTAAATTAGACTTTTTTTCTATGTAAGTTATAAAGGATACGGCCAGGAACAACGCAACGTTTGTTAGTAAATGCCATAGACTTTTCAGTCTTGAGGAATACTGTCTCTTTAGAGACCTTGATTTGTCCAAATGTAAAATAATTTTTATCTTTAAGCACAACCATTTCTGGATAAAGATCATAACGCCTTTGATCCATGAGAGGCATTGTCAATCTTGTTGCTTTTACAATCTCCAAGTTGATAGAAGCTATCACATAACCAGTACTTGAAGAGCACTGAGCAGTAATATTTCCGAGAGGGTCTACCACCTGCAATAGAAATTATAATATTATTAAAATTTTATGCATGGTAAATCAGAAGTTTTTTTTTTAATGTGAGATAAAATAATTGATATTTAAAACAAAATTTTAAGGCACATTAAAATGGAGAAAGCTAAGTACAAATATGCCTTAAAACTTTTCTTTACACACAAGATTAAATCTTATTACAGAATTAAACACAAAAATTGTTGAAAAAACAAATTAACAGAACTTTTTCGAAATTTTTCAGAAGATATTTAGCTTTATGGTAAAAATAACAATAAGTAAACTCAGATACTGGTGCAACTTATATTATACAAAATAAAATATGTACAATAATAAATAAAATATGTACAAAATAAAATTTGTACTTAAGTTTCATACATTATCATACATGTTTTCCTTACACAGAAACATGTAGTCTATGTCACCATAATTGCATTCTTGATAATTTGAGGTTCTGTATATTTAAAAATTGATTATTGAAAAAAAATTGTATTTACAATATTCTAACTAACTCTGTCTCATTTCTAAACCTAAACCTGAATGGCTTGTGAATTTTACAAATAAACACACAGCTTTGATGAACAAAAACTTTTTTTAAAAGTAGTATCATGAATACTTTATTCTTGAGACAAAAAAAAATTATATTTATGGAGAGTACTAGTGACACATAAGAAAATGAATTGGAATTTTCAAAAGAATTAGTATTGTAAAAAAAAAAAAAACATATGTGCAGTACAATTAAATTAATAAAACATAACGATTACTAAATTACATAAAGATACTAACATGAATTTAAACATAAAGATACTAACAGAAAGTGAATAATAAAGATACTACAACATAGACAGAAGCACAAGTTAAAGTAAAACTGAATCTATGAAAAGCAATATAAAACATAAACCTAGAAAATTACAATCCAAAAAACAAAATAGATTAATAAAATTTTAATCGTATTAATATTTTTTTATGACAAAATGCTGCATTGTAATAGCAGCTCCTGTTATGTTGCTACACAAAAATTATTAATAAGATTCTTAATGGAGATGTGACAAGGTACATGTGATGAAACTGCTTTATTCAATAATATATTAAAACTTTTATTACCATCGCATGTCCCCAGGATTCAATCCTAGAACTGTGCTTTCCACATTGTGCAGAAGCTACAACGTAGCACTGTGTGTTGATGGCACAACTACGCATAAGTACCTCAAATTGTGTAGCACCTACTTTGTATACGTAGGCAGATGGAAATGCCATAATATCTGCCCCCATATTCCTATATAACAGTCCTAGTTCAGGAAAGGATACATCGTATCCCTAGCATGAAGTTAAGTGAAATATTTTAAATGTCATGGCTACTTAAAACAAAATACAGTGAAACACTTTGTTATCATGAAACCAAGTTCATAACAAACAAATAAGTTTGATAAATTTGAATTTTTTATGGACAATTTTACCATTTACAATGAAATAAAATGAAGGATATAACAAATTTTTCATGTAAATTGGAACAAAATAATCTATTATATCGATTTTGAGAGAAATTCTGTGCCTCCACAACTTCTCTATTTCCATTAATTATTCCTTTTATTACAGATTATCTCACCTTTGGTAATGCAATTATTTAACTACGCTTCTTTAATCAACTCAATATTACTTTCTCCGACATTCCGCAATACATATATATAAGTATATACAAGGTGTCAAATCAACAACGTCGTGGATCGCACATGTCAGAATAGACCTACATGACGCACAAATAGACTCAACAGACGTTGAAGACAGGAACGCACACAGGAGAAAGATGCTCGGTTGGAAGGTCCCAGAGAATGAAATCCCTAAGAGAGTAGGGGTAAAATGGACAGAGGAGCGGAAGAGGATCCATGGGGACAGGATGAGGGAGGTGTGGAGGATTAGAAGGAGCAAGACATGAGTCGGAGTGCTTTGCGTGGTCCAACAGGGTTTATATGCAGATAATAATAATAATATATATATATATATATATATATATATATATATATATATATAAACTGTTCAACATTGGAACTATATGTTGTATTTGATATTTGTAAAAATAACTGCCAACAGACCATCATTCAATGAAAGTGGTACATTGTGGTCCAAAACTTCAAAATTATAAATGTGAAATTATTTTTCAATAAAGACGCTTTAACACTGTCTTCTCATGTGACTAAAGACAGATATACTGACAAAATAAAACAAAAATTATCTTTCAATTTACATACTCAATCAGTTAGTGGGCGATGAGGGGTCTTCTGTATCAACTCTGTTCTTAAGTCATAAAGAACCAACACTTATGTTGATGAAAATAACTGGGTCACATGACATGGCTGCCACATTATAATTACAGACACAATTCATCACATCTCTCCCACAAATCATCAGGTATCACATTTGTAATTTAAATCACCTTATCAACAACTATTTTCTGTATAAGGCTAAAAGTACAAGTGTAAGCTTTTCGCATTACAATTTTTTTTTAAATTGAAAATCACCATGGTTTTGTCTATTGGAGAATATATTGTCACGCTTACAAGTTTCATTTCTTACAGCAGATTCTATTCTGACCTCTATTCTAATTGTGGAACAAATTTTATTGACGCCACTTCAAAATTGAACAGTATTTCATTCTGCAAACACAAACACTTTCAACAAGTTCTAAATTATTTTCAATAGATATCAGTAACAATATAAATATTCATTTTCTACCTCCAATGCATCTCTTTAAGTAGATCATTGGGAAAGTGCAGTTAAATTTTCTAAACGCTATCTCACAGGATCCTTCGAGAACATCTGTTGCTCATGGATTTCATTTAAAAACGATTGTAAGAGTTGAAGCTATTCTTAACTTACGACCATTAACATTATTGTCCAATAACACAACTGATATCACCACTTTAACATCTAACTTTTCCTTGTTGGTCATCCAATTGTATTTTTCCCAGAGGAAGAGTCACATCTATTCCATTTAATTACATAAAATATTTGAAAAACATGATAAAATTACAAAATAACATTGAAACCAAACAACAACTTTGGTAGCAATGGAATATAGAATAACTTCATATTTTGCATTATAGTTCCAAATGACGGTATGTTATTAATCCTAGATTCATGATCATAAAAGTGATCCACTTTCTTGGCTATCTCAACCTACAACAAAGGACTTCACAAATTTCCTCTTCATTACAATCCGTCTACCACCAATTAAAGAACATGCACCTTGGCATTCACATTTCTTTACCATATTGGCCTTTCTTAATAATCCTTTATTTCTCATTCTATTTTCTCTACTCTTCTGTATGTTATCAGTACATCGTTCTGAATCACTGTTTAAATAGAGCTGCTATGTTTTGTTGATATTGCTTTAGTCTGAAGCAAGAGAATAGGCCTATTAGAAATGGCTGCAATGGTTGGAATTGTTTTGTTAGATGTTCACTTATAATCATATAATCATACCGCCTAGACGAAGAGCGACATATTTTGCCCATACTTATTGCTTACTCCATGCATCTATGCAAATTCACTTGGGATTATGTTACGGTAGTTGTGTTAGTGAGTAACAGTATTAAATGTTTTGTTAGTGATATTGTACATTTTCAACATAACATTAATATAGAAAAGCAGTTTTTTATAATTAAACATTACGAAAAATTAAATTTCTCTAACGGCAGTTAAAGTGATCCTACAGCAAACAGGAAACACAAGAAATTGTATAATATTTAAAAAATAAATTCAGTTTTCTCAATTATGCAACAGTCAGAAGAGAACTACTTTGATGAAGATCTATCTACAAAGCCTGTAAGTACTGTTATTTTAAAAATACACACCCAGTCTTAAAACTTCCAAATTATACCTTATTTTTTGATTTTCAAACAATCTGTGTCCCAATTATTTCATATAATTAATACTATACTGGATGTATATGTACATATACAACGTTTTTAAAGGATACAATTCCTAGAGTTACATTTCCTATTGGAGTAGAAATAGGAGGAACAATCTCGGATCCCTCTTGCGAATAATCAGATTCTGAAAAGGTAGCAAATCCTGGAACGTCCACGTTGAAGTAGTGGATTTTGTCGTACGTTGCCACAATTGAGCCATTGTTGTTTATGATGATATGTGTTAGTCTGTACTTACTATGAGACTCCTAAAAAAGTTCTTTATCAATGATTCTTTTTAATATAACATTTTACAAGTATTAATTAAAAAAAATAATATTTCTTTATTGGGATTTGTAAGAGGGTTGTTAGATCCAGAAAGACTGATAAGGAATTATAAATTCATTTCCAACCATTCTATAGGCACTCTGCAAAAAAAAACCATTTTTATAACTGTAATAAATCTTGCATGTTACTTTCTTATCAATGAATGTATATTGAAAAGCAGACCAGATAAATCTTGAAATTAGCACCAATCCTGACCTCTAGATCACATTTTTAGTTCTGAATAAAATTATTTTATATGTACCATTTTTTATGGACTATAAGTAACACCTTAATTTTAAAGCAATTTTTTTTCAGAATTAATTTTTTACCATTTTTATTATTAGATTTCAAAGCCAAACTAAAAACACTTTCTTAATTTTTTTTTAAATTTCCATTACAAAACATAAATATCATACTTTTACTGATAACACAAATTAATAACACATCAATCAGGCTAGACAGGGTTTGTGATGGTGAGGAGGGAAGAAGACAGTGTTAGCAAGCTTGTGAATTCCAGCAACTAATGTCCTTCATAACAGTGCACTGCTCCTGCCAGTTGAATCAAAAATTTGCAAGATAGAAATAGGTTTTCCTCAGTATCGAATATATGGTTCTTTTTAAGACTGGCAAGAATTTTAAAGGAAACACAGGAGATTTTTATAATAATTTCAAGTATAAGACGAACCTGAGTTTCTGAGGCAATTTTTAAAGAAAGAGTTTGACTTATAGTCAAAAAAAAAACAATATATATATATATATTAGCATGTTGACACTGGTGTTTTCAATTTATTTTGATCCGATTTCATTTACACTTGCCACAAAAATCGATTTTTAATAGCTCGAACAAGTTACTTAATCAGCAAAATTAATACAAAATGATAGCTAATATTTAACATTTAAAAGTTCATATTTATTTACATTGTTTTTTTGTTTTGAAAATTTGATTTCACCATTGGAATCATGAGCTAAACCAAAAACATTCTGTATAAGCTTTAACATATATACAAACTGTTTGTAATTTTAATAAACGCTATAACATGTTGTTATTTAAATTATGTTATACTATTAGAAATACTATTATAATACATTTCTTAAACTTACTTTCTGATGATATCCTCCAAGCGATAGCCAGACATTACGTTGTTGTGCCAACTTTGCATATCTTCGAATGACATTTCCGTGTATATGATCTGCCATTGCTACAGCCTCACCTGTACGCTTAGTAATATAATCAAATGATTCTGGCAAGAAAATCATCTAAAATGTTCAAAAGTTTGTCAATTACATTATATTAATAGGAAAAATATATTTTTGTGAACATGGGATACATTATTACATTTATCATTTTATTTTAGTAACAAGAGTGTACAATATTTATTATTCCTGAAATTAGATTAGCATTTTTTTTCATACATATAAATTGTAACAGATGATGAAAATGGAACAGTGATTTCTTTTTAAATAGTTTAAGCTAGATACATTAAAAAAGTTTAATCATACTAATTTATATACTTGCAGAATCTAAAATGCATTATACAAGGGCCATTATTTTAAATATCAAATGTGAAACGGCCTATCGCGTAGTAGGAGGTTAAGATGCACACTAGACAATAGCGTACCTCACCCACTGTAGCCACTGCCATTTTCAACTTCATTACACCACTTTCAGCTGAGTTGAAGTCTAGTAAACATGGCCATGTTTATTGATTCTCTCGCCAAGCCTAAATTTAAAAACATGTCACCTGTTCTTGCAAGCCAGAAGGGAGTAACGCAGCAGAAATTCGTTTAAGAATGAGCCAAGTAGACAATGGAACTTCATGAGCAACAGTGTTCTCCATAAGTGGTGCACCAAACTCTCCAAATACACCCCATTCAAAAAAAAAATCTATATTGTTAAGACTACAATCAATACAGTTGCAGTTTGTCAATCAACGATAGAGACATATTTACAAAAAAATGAGTCCTGATATCTTCTGCAGTTGTTTTCTTCCATAACAACGTACAACCTTTTAAATGGGAGGTTATAGTGAGTGAGTGACAGAGAGAGAGAGAGAGAGAGATGCATTATCATCCTTATGCTCATCAAGCCTCTTTAACACTGATTCAAAAATTTTAAAAAAATAATCCTTGTAATTTATATATGTATTATTAACTTATTTATATCTGTAATATTAAAGAACTATCTTGTAGAATGTGTGTGTGTGTTTGCATGAGCGCAAGAAATATTTAACATTTAACTGTAAGGGTCCAACAATTTTGTGCTGATTTGGTTTGTGTGTTATGGTTTTAATTATAATTTAAATATTTATTATTAAATTGTCTTATGTTCGTAGTATTAAAGAATATCATACAATAATAGAACAACTACAAAATTTACAAAAATCTAATTTAAAACCGCATGATTTCAAACATCGAAGGGACAAGAAATACTCCACAAACATAAAAAAGAACTTCTTATTTGTTTAGAAAATTTGTAGTCCAAACGTTAATATGCTTGTGGTTATAATTAAAAAAATGGGGAAAGTGTAAACTTAAAATAAAGATAGGTTAAACTTCATATTGTGAGTGATTACCACTCTTTTGCATACTGCACTTCATATGGGAACAAAATAATTTGACACATAAAATACATGTAACATAACATGCAAAAATATCTTGGAACATAAAAAACACATACTATGAAAGTACAGTAAATAATTAAAGCTTAAATAATCGAAGATTTTTTAAACATTATTCACTACTTTGTCTTAAATGTCTTTTGGCATTAGAACTGTGCATACGTCCTACAATGACTCATTGTTGAGTCATGCTCATTTGAAGATTATTGTGTTGCACCACTTGAATGTCAGAGTGGCAAGTGTCCCAACTTTTTTGTTTTTATTATTTTAAGCCAAAAAGCACATTGAGGCTATTATCGCTTCCCTAAATGTAAGTGTGAGAATAATGTGTTAAAGTCGTAAGTGTAGTGTTTCTAGTATAAGTGTGTGTTAGACTCGTGTACCGCGAGGGACATCTAAATCCTCTCAATATGTGCAGCTAATCTGCACCCCCTGCAGAGAGGGGGTGTCCCACCTAACAAAATTATACTGTGCAGTAAGTAAATACTTATTACCTCTTGATATATCAACCTAACTTGTTTAACTGTCATGAAGATACGTTCTTATTCTGTTAAAATTCTAAATACAAAATGGGTATGCACGAACATTATCTGACACTTCTATATTTTGAACAACAGCATTTTTTTGAAATGGTGTCAAAACTTTTGTACAGGGACAAAAATTAATATCCTAAAAATTGAAAGATAATCTAGGAAACGTTATCCATAGAAAATGTTACATGAATTATTTAACAGTAATACTAACTATATTTTTACGTTATAATTAATTCATCATGTTACTTTAGTTATTAATGGCTTATTATTTCACCTTAATGTAGCATACTTGATTTTCTGAGTATAACATTTTTTTTTTTTTTTTTTTAATCAAGAAACTGATCCATATCGATTTAGAAAATTACAAACAAAATTATATCTTATTTTGCTAATACAAAACCACTAAATGTATACAAATTGTTATGCATACAAAGAAGTGTAGTCAAATATCTTGTTACACACAAGAGAATCCAACATATTTCCCTCCTCATTCTAATGCTATATCCAAATTGGGGCAAATTGGTTGCTGGACAAGAAAAGAAGTTGTATTAATATAAATAGGATCCGCATTAAACAACAGCGACTCAACGATTGTATGTAGCGAAAAATATGTTACCTAAGTTATCTTATTCTGTTAGACATATTGCAGCTATTAAGTTCTTCACCACTATGCACTTGTTTCTCTCAATAGGCCTATATCAGGGTCTTGGTAGTTAGCATGGTGAAGATACTGGTCAGTCTGCTGCATCTCTGAACTGTGCAACTTTAGGTGATAGTTCCAAGATGCAGTTATTGCCATTACTTTACCCTTACTGTTAACAACAATACTGAGTCATGTTAGCCTAACTGGCATCAAATATGAATGTGAAGCAAATTATTTAAAAATCTCAGTAAATCATTAAAACAGTAGTTAGTTAAGGGTTAATGTTGTTTAACACCTGACAACAAACAATTTATCAATGAGGTGAGTCTTTATCATCTTTGGAGTCTTACTTTAAAAAATTATAGCAATATAGAACAATGTTTACTACTCGGCTGACACAAGCAACTTTTTCTTTATTAAAATATGTTGTTTATTTTTGTTTCTTAACTGAAGATTTACATTTAACCTTAAAAGTCAGAAAAACAAGGAAAGATGAAAAAATTACTTTACATCCATGCATATTACGTTAGATTAACATGACTTACTAACCTAATAGGATATGCATGGAGAGAAAGAATTTGTAATATTTTCTTATTTTCCGCCTTTTTTAACAAGTTCATCTGTTTATAATAGGCCTAAACAATAGTAAATGATAAATTCAGCCATATGACATACAAACTGATTTTCTTTATTGCCATAGCGAGCCACTGTAACACGCAAGTAACACCACATCCTTTCAGTTTTGTGAGATTAGATATAGCGAGTCACTGTAACACGCAATTAACGCCACATCCTTTCAGTTTTGTGATATTAGATATAGCGAGTCTCTGTAACAAGCAATTAACGCCACATCCTTTCAGTTTTGTGTGGGATTATATACCCTCCTTATAATTTTCCTTTCATTTTCCCCCTGTTTTTCATAATCCGACTCTTTAAATATGCAATCTATTTTTAGAAAGGAAAAAAATATATTTCAGTATGAAAAAGGTTACTCAATCCTGACTGTCAAATACTAAGAACAATTACCAGTGAGTTTTTTCTATATATAGGCCTAATCTAATTACAAGATGGCAACTAATATGTGTAGGCCTACTTTATAGTCAGCAATCCAAGACTACCTATCCTTAAACATACTGGATAAATTCAAAAACTATAAATATATGTAGTGGAACTTGTTTATAAATCTTACTTTAGCACCTTCAGCAGCTGCAGATCTCACCAAAGATTCACATATACGAAAATTTTCATCCTTATCCTTTTTAGCAGTAAACTGGCATACAGCAATTATGCCCAGTGGGCACACACTTTGGCTGTCACTCATATTTGCACACTATTGGACAAAAACTTTGTTTAGTTAACAAAATTCTTTTAAAACTTCTAAACAATTTTAAGAGCAATCATAAAATCAAATTTTCATATCTGAAATCAATACAGGTTGCAAGAATCAACTTTTTCATTATAAAATAAAGGTTACTATTACTACCATATTAGCCTAAATTATTATAAAATATTATCACATACATGACAATTCAAAGTAACAAAACACTAATAACAGTCTTCCTTATAAATAAATACAATTATTTTATTTATTTATTATACCGTTAAAACACAAAAATAAGCACTATAAAGAATTATATTAGAACGTTTCATCAATCTACTACTTCAGTTACCGATTAATTAAGACTTCATTCGAATTTCAAAACAACAGATCAGAAAAAAAATAATGGGAGAGATATCATTGCCATGTAGATACACCATCCTTAGAATCACGCAAATCTGGTAAAATAATCACAGATTGATTAATCAATCTATGATTATTTTATACAGATCCTACAAAAAGATACTTTCTAACTTCTTTGAAGTAAACTTGTTTCTATATTTTCAAATAGACTTAATGTAATGTCATTTTTTTTATTGTTTAATAGAAATTAAGTCATAAGTGCATAAAAAGGCTTATATTGACTATTTAAACTTGAATAATTAATCAACTATTCAGTCATGTAGACTTTGAAGTTGTTCTTACGTATTGTTCTGTATTGTTATTTTTATTTATGTATGTAAGTCTGCTGTATGTATTGTTTCTTTTGCAAACAATGACATCTGATGTATTTTATTATTAGTTGGATACCGATAAAAAATAACTTGATTATTAATTTTTTCTAGTAATACCTTATTAATCTACAAGAGAAAAATCTGTGTAACTATATGAATTATCTATTATTACCTGAACTCAAATGTCATAGTAATAACACATTTTAATAATGGTCATTGATTTATTTTTTTAAATACAGCTTTTAGCGAAAAGCATATGAAGGCTATCATCGCCGACCCATTGAATTATTATATGCATAAGCAACAGTTATACATCAACTTTTATGCTGTTACACAATCATTTATTGCAGTTGTAATTTACTAGAGAGAAGTGCAGCACAAGTATCTATTGTTGCTATACTTATGTCGGTAATAGTTGGAAATATATAAAATAGGTAACACATAAATCTACATTTTCCAATTAACTGATCTTTTTAGTTTACTTGTCTACACTTTCATATTTTCTGAAATACAGTGATGAAAATATATAAGCTGTAACATAACCTTATCCTTCTAGTTTTGGTTACTAAGCAGTGAAAATGTGTTCGTGACAGCCGTGATGTGTTCTTGTTTGGTGTTGATGATGTCATAATTCAGTTAATTGTTACAATTTTATGAAAAAGAGATTATGAATTGGCATAAAATTTCTTGCATTAAAAAATTGAACAACAGAATGAATCTCACAGTCGGAAGGTGCATTACCGACTGTGAGATTCATACCTACACCTTCATTCTCATTTCTAAAATTTTGAATCCTCAGTGTAATTGTCCTAAACATTTAAAATGCACATAGAAAACTGGAAACATTTTACCGTAACTCAACCATAATGATGTCTGTGAAGAGATAATGAATGAAGTATTTGCATTTGCAGAGTGCAGATAGACCAGTGATGGTAGAACAAAATGTTTTATATATATATATATATATATATATATATAAAAACAAAACCGTGATCAATCATTAATCATTTGCAAAATTTATTTCCTGAAAAATACCATAGTGGAAAACTGGTACTCAGCTAGTAAATAATAAAAACACATCTTATTCAATACAAAGGTAATATTTTCTGAAATATAACCCTTTAGTATTAGGTTGTTTTATACCAAGATGAGAGTTTTTCTTTCAGGGACTTTAAAGTTTCATAATTAAAAAAAAAATTGTGAACAACTATAATTTAACACTTTTGCCAAAATTCCGATCTCACAGACCTACGGGAATTTTTGAGGTTTTTTATTGGGAACATTGTTTGAAGGAAAAAGTTCATCCTCCCAATACCTTTCCCTTTCTTTTTACTCTAAACAATGAGCAACTATTTGCCTAATTTTTTTGAGGCAGGTGATTTTGACAGTTGTTTTTTTGAAAACATGCTGGTCTGAGAAGTCCAAGGTTTCAATTAATGGTATTTAATGCGTGGTCTCCCAGACGTAAGGTTTTGGTTAATAGTGTAAGTGATATATGTAGTAAATTATTGTTTTGTTTTATTCAGTTATATAAATTAATAATATATATATATATATATATATATATATATATATATATATATATATATATTCTTATTATTTGCATATAGACCCTGTTGGATCACGCAAAGCACTCTGACTCATGTCTTGTTCCTTCAAATCCTCCACACCTCCCTCATCTTGTCCCCATGGATCCTCTTCCGCTCCTCCATCCATTTTATCCCTGCTCTCTTTGGGATTTCATTCTCTGGAACCTTCCAACCGAGCATATTTCTCCTGTATGCGTTCTTGTCTTCAATGTCTGTTGAGTCTATTTTTTGCGTCATGTAGGTCTATTCTGACTTGTGTGATCTGACGACGTTGATTTGACTCCTTGTATATACTTAAGGATTCTGTTGGCAAGTCTCGTTGTTGGGAGTCTACTGATGTGTCCATAGAACCGAAGCCTCCTTCTTCTGATATCTGCTGCCAGATTCGATATCTTCTCTGTGGTCTTACGGGAGTGCAACCTTTATCCCTCTTCTGTTAATCTCGGGTCAAGGATCTTCCTCAAGAATATATCCTCCAAAATATCTTAGATTGATTATTAGATTAATAATTATTATAATTAATTAATAATTATTACAATATTACATTATTAGATTAATTACATTATATTATTACATTATTAGATTAATGTATTAGATTAATCATAGATTGATTATTTTATACAGATCCCACAAAAATTATACTTTCTAACTTCTTTGAAGAACTAACTTGTTTTTATATTTTCAAATAGACTTAATGTAATGTCATTATTGTATTGTTTAATAAAAATTATGTCATGAAGTGCTTAATAGGGCTTAGATGGACTATTTAAACTTGAATAATTAATCAACTACTCAGTCATATAGACTATGAAGTTATTCTTTTGTATGTATGTAAATCTTCCATATGTATTGTTTGATTTTTCCTAACAATGACATCTGATGTATATTATAATTAGTTGGATACTGATAAAAAATAACTCATTAATTAATTTTTTTGTAATAATACCTTATTACTCTACAAGAGAAAAATCTGTGTTCCCATATGAATTATCTATTATTACCTGAACTCAAATGTCATAATAACACATTAAATTATGGTCATTGGATTCTTACATACTTACGCAACAGAAACATTAGTTCATCAAAATGCTGAAATACCCGAGATGCCGAAATGTGAATATTGCCGACAATGGAAATATGCTGGTATGTTACATTTTAACACAAAATTCCTAGTTTGCCATTTGCAAATATTTCCTTTGCAGCAACACTAAGGGTTAGCTTAGAAAATCCCACGAAATTTTGAAGAAATCTCTCCAAGTAACGAGTTTCAATCTAATGTAGATTGTTTTTACTTATTATTTCACATTTTAATATACTGCCATATACCAGTATTTACCAAATTGTGGATTTTGACAATCTTATTGACACTGCAGTAAAAAATTGTCTGTTTATAATTCTATTAATAAACAGAAATTTATGTTGAAATTCGTTTTTACCTATAATGCTGTGAATATGTCTACTTGCATTGTGTTTAAAATGCAAGATTAAATTTCATCATAGAAGTAGAGTATAATTAATTACAGCTGATAGTTATTGTTATGTCAATTTTATTATTGATCTATTCTGTCATATAAAATATTATAAACATCCAACACGGACTACAGTTTTTAAATATTTCTAAAAAATGTCAGGTGAACCTGTAATGAATTGAAACTACATGCATTCCTAATAATACTACTCTGTATGTAAAGGTAAAACTGCTCTTTTGGTCTCATGTTATTTTCGTTCAGTTTTGTCCTAAAATAATTTATTATATGAACTAAAGAGCAAATATTGTTGTAAATTCCTATCAAATTACCTGCCCAAATTAAAATGTATTTTAAAACATTTTAATTATATAATAATATAAAATTGATTAAACATTGCAACTTTATTGTTAAATATTCAACCTATATTTCTCTTATATTTGGAGTCCCTGTGTAGTAAATACCTAATTCACTATGATTAAATTTATAAAGTAGAATTATAATTTTAAATGCATGATGTTGATGAAAACTTTCAATCGCTAGTGATTATGAGGTTACATCTGGCATTGTTTAGTAATTTTTGTATATTCTGAAGGTAATGCAGTCTACCATGATAGCCTGCTATGATATCTGCTGCATGTCAATGATTCATCATGAGTATGCAACATACTCATTTGTATGGAGGATACAAATATAAAAACAATCAAGTCCACAACTAACAACAATCTATAACATGGCATTCAAAATAATTATGTAACATATCTTTACACTACTGCATATTATCTGGTCTATTGTGAGTCTACTGTTAATAAAATGCTTGCAGGGATACAGACAACTAAGACATCTTTAAAAACACAGGTTGTATGTTTAGCAAATATAGTCCAGCTACTTAGTAAATAGCCTGCATGAGAATTTCTCATGTATGTAGAATTTCCCTCCAGCTTCCTCCAACAGTCCAATAACAGAATATACCAGTCTGAGTCTACAATCTGTTATTACTCTGTGATAAAAAAAGGAAGGAAAAGGAGAGAGAGTGGGACTCAACCTACCTATCACACATTTTTTTCTCTCTGTCCCACTAGTGTTCTGGATAGGCCATTTCCTAAAGGGCTTACCAATAAAGGAACATGAGGATAATCATTTTTTAGAAAAAACATTAAATAGAAAATCAATCTAGATAAAATAGAGTAAAATAACAATATTTATTGCAATAAATATCACAGCATATTACCGTTTTAATCTTATACTGCTAATTTGTTTAAAGATAGTTTTGAAGAACTATATTTTTGGGATTATTTTTTAAATTACTATTATACTACACCAACTTTCAATGATCTTACTTAATTATTAAGGAGCTTAATTATTTCAAATGGTAGCCCGAGTTTTAACAAACATTTATTGCATAATCATCAAAGTACATGGTGTATTCATTTTTTTAAATTTATAAAACATTTTTAAAAATATGATTGAAGCATTTAAATTTGCAGTAAGAAAATGGCAGCCAGATAAATATACTGCTACTGTACTGTGTTACAAAATGTTTCATTGTGTACTTTTTCTAATGCAGTAATTATATATTACACATATTTTACATATATTTAATAAATATATTACATATATTTTGATAAATAAATCAATAAAATTATAACATTTTTCTTCTTGATAAAGATATTTGACAGGGAACATATTTTACATATTGTTTTTTTCCAAAGTACACAATTAACAATACCTGTAGTTTTATTACTTTGATCAAATTGCAGTTTATTCTAAATGCATCATAAAGTTTGCAATTATATAAATAGAAGAACTTTTTATTGTTTGCTTTACATTTATAGTCTATTTGCAGATTGTGTTATGCCCATACTACTTAATCCCATTGATGATCGGGAGGTGACAGTATATTTTTAAATATGAAATTTACAAACTTGAGGTTGAGTTATTTTGAAAGTGTTAGGTGCTCGAAGTAACAAATATAAAAAAATAGCAAAATCAATTTTTTTTCTTTAAATTTAAAAGTCTGGAAATTAAATTTCATTCCCTCAGGTACAATGTTTGAAATTTAAAAACTTTAAACAATAGTAAAAATAATATAAGAAAATCCCACATAACGATAACAAACAACCAGAAACTATTTTAAGGATACTGGGACCATGCAATTAATTTTTAATTTCATATTTTTTAAGAACTTCTGCCTCAGTAGCCATTTCTTCTTCCGAGCGCCACTTATCTGAATCCTCTCCTTCTCTATCATGTTTTTGTAGTTCGTAATATATTTGATCATTTTGTAAGAAATCTCCTGGTTTTCTTGGCAGGATGTGTACATGAACATGCTGTAAAGTAAGAGAGCAATCATGGTAAGTAAGTATAATAAGAAATATTACATTATGGTGAAAACATACTAAAGTATCCATGCTCTGAATGTTCTACAGGTCTAAGCAAAATTACTGTTTTTCCCATTTACATTTACGAGTCCATAAATTTCAGTTCAATGTTGACAAAACCTAAGTTGTTATTTTTTATATATAGAATGTTTGGTCTATTACAATGAGGTTAATGTTGTTATTTTGTCAAATGTGGATTACAAAGTAATGTTTATGTTCTTCAGTAATATGAATCTTTTTAAGGATGTTATTTTTTTCTGGTGTATCAGGAAGTGTAACAAATCACAAATTCTTATTTATTTATTACTTATTTATTAGTACTAACTACTACTAATAACTAAATAGTCTAAAACAATAAAATAAAGTATGTATAAATTTTGTATATATTTCAAGTAGTTTCTTGAAGTAATATAATTATTTTTTTACCATTTTCCTTTTTATTCAAAACTCTTAATTATTCTATTGCATTAATATATTTTTTAAATTGTGTATATAACATATATAACATTAGGTATATAACATTAGTTCAAAGCTTATATGCAGTATTTTCAAAAAAAACTTGAAAATTTTGGATATTAAAATTGTTAGATATAAAGATTGTGGTCACACTAATCTTGATTTTTACCAAAGCAAATTTCACCTGCTTTTAATTTAAGAATCAGCATAAAGCTCATTTGACATCACAAAGGATATTTTTTGCAATATGTAAAACAGTAGCATGTAGTTTAAACATAAACAACTTCTGGCTACTCCATGTGTTACTTAATTCTTAGTTAAACTAAAAGAAAAAAAAAACAGGGCAAATTTAAAACCCATATTTACCTGGATTGTTTGACCAGCATCAGGACCATCTTGAACTGTAATTGTCGACGACTTTGCTCCATGGACACCTTCGACAATATTCTGCACATGTTTAACTACATTAAACAAATCTGATATTTCTGACTCTGTCATATCACTAAGGCGTTGAACTACTCTCACTGGTGCTACTAACACATCTACAGCAATTTTAAGGAAAATAGAAAATCAATTTAATTTTTTATCTGAAAATGTTATTTAACATTTCACCCAAAAAGTAAAATTATTTAGATTTTTAAGAAATTAACATTTTAAATTATTTTATATAACCTTAACATATATCTCTGCATAAATACATCCTGAAGTATATTTATGTATTTATTTGCATCTTCCATTAGTTTTAAATGAAATTGTTATAATCATATATTTAACCAGTTTCTGACTGCAAACAAATTAATTAGACCAATTTTGAATCCTTTATTACAAAGGATTATACAGTTTTTAAAGGATACGGCCAGGAACAACACATCGTTTATTAGTAAATGCCATAGTCTTGTCAGTCTTGTAAAATATTGCTTTTTTAGATATACTAACTTGTCCAAATGTATAATATTCTGGAAACTCATTTACTTCCTTGACTTTATCCTTTGAGCTATGTTCTTTATTTTTAAGTAATACCATTTCTGGATACAGATCATTACGTCTATGTTTCAACACAGGCATTGTCATCCGTGTTTGTTCTACAAGCTGCAAATCGATTGTTGCTATAGCATAACCAGTAGTTGCAGAGCATTGTGCCACAATATTGCCAAGGGGATCCACTATCTGTAAGAGAAAGTAAAAATTAGGCTATGATTAATAAAATTTAATTCATAATAACAGAAAAAACATTAATACAGAAACTCGGGACTGGAGAAACCCATTCCAAACAATCCATACAATATTGTGTCTATAAATAACAATACAAAGAACAAACAAATAAAGTAGGCCACACAAAGACACTATAAACTAATTAACTAAGAAATTAACTAACAAATAATCTAAGAAATAAATTTAAAAAGTCTAAAATTTAATCTTCTCCACAGAGTATAGTGCTTCAGACAATAGCAAGTAAAGTAATGTAAGGCTGTTTGGAAAGTTTTATTAATTTGTTTATGTTTTTGTATCAAATTAATTAATTTTGCACCTGTTTGCAAGGTAGTTTACTATACAAATAGCCTGAACTGATTTATAGTGTTATTTTACAATAAAAAAAGTAATAAAACATATTTTCACATGTTCAGGAAATCATATTTTCCTGATATACATGAAAAATAGTAACAACATAACTGTATTGTTTTCTACATTATGGTAACATTGTGTTAGCATATGGTAATTTAAAAATTGTTATATTTAAATCCTCCTTTTTGAAAATTATATAGTGCCACAACACAATTTTTCGAACAGCAGTCAGCATGGAACAGATAAATAATGGAACATTAAACAAAGAACTTGAAACTCCTATACAGTACAGTAATGTCATTAACACTGCATTGTTTCAGTACCATTACATTTAACATTCTCCTATTCCCTTGACAGCCTTTAAAAGAGTTAGTCTAAAATAGTAATTATGTATGTTCTTAATCTAGATGTGATTACACTTAAACCAGAAATCGAACATAATTACAGCAGATTTCTAATTATTCACTGGGATCGGATATCACAAGCACTGCAGATAAATCATAAAATAGACTAAAGATTTAAAGTAAACTGTAAAAACTACACAGTATTAATTTTCTTAGTTGGCTGAGACACTATACATTATATTTATATAATTAATTTTACATAAAATTTGCCAAAAAGTAAGTAAAAACTGTACTTTTTGCCAATGTTTTGTAATTTCGTATTTGGCTCACAAATAAAACTACAGTTGTTATTAATACAGTTAAACTATGTATACAGTTTAAAAAGCAAAGTAAGAAAATCAAACATAACAACAACTATCAAAAACTACAACACAATATCATAATTGTATGATTACAAAGCAGCAATGTTTTCAGACTTTTCAAACTTTTTAAAGTTTTCACACTTTACAGTCCAATATTCAACTTCTAAGCCCTTATTTCAAGCGCTATTTCAAACCTTCAGAAGAACAAGTTTTGGAAACAATCTCTTAGTAAGAATCAGGAACTGTGGAATAAACTTAAAAACCATTAATAGCTCCTAACATCCAACAAATCCTAAAGACAACACAATTAATGGGGTTTTGAGTCTGTGAATACTAATTTTAATCCTAAGTTCAATCCCATGGTTTCGAATGTTTTTGAAATGATTTCTTTGCAATCACCAAAGACGTAAATATACATTATCGTTCATACCACATTTTAACGCCCACGATATAAAAATAAAAAAATACCATATTTCAACTCCTTCAAGATCTGGAGATACAGAGATAAAATTGTAAAGTTTGCATTAACCCTATTTTAACGTTTTAGCGGTGGAATTTTTAAACCACTTCTTGGTGGTCACTTAAAAGCTAAGACCAACATAGTACCACATTTCATCTTTGTATGCTTTATAGCTGTAAATTTCGTGATGCACCATTTTGTGTGTGTGTGTTATTTTAAGGTGAAAAGCACAATGAGGCTATTACTGCCTCCCTAAATGTAAGTATGAGTGTAAAGTGTTAAAGTCGTAAGTGTAGGTATGTTGTAATAATTGTAAGTGTATGTTAGACTCGGGTACTGCGAGGGAATCTAAATGCTCTCAATATGTGCAGCTAGTCGGCACCCCCCCTGCACAGAGTAATGCAGTAAGTGGTATGATATATATATAATTAAATGGAAGGTTGGATTAGCGAACTTTCTGAGTAGCTCGGTGAAATTTATATATTTATTCGAGTATGTGAGCGTACGCGAGGGTTTCCCCTTTCGTAGTTTAGTGGTACAGTAGAGTCTCACTTATCCGACTTGTAATTTAATCCAACCTTGCCTCAAAGAACAATATTTCAAGCAATTTATAAGATTTATACATGTTTACGCCCCCTACATGTCACTTATGCGACCAGCCGATGACCTACATTCTCTTAAAAAGTAATAATGGGTTGAGGTCCATCCTTATACCTGCTTTGTTTGTTCATTTCCATCTCTTAGCATCATTTCAGATTCAAGGAAGAGTTGACGTTTAGAGTGCATTATGCTTGTGTTTCATAACACTTCATATATATTTTTTATCCACTGTTTACTAAAAGGTGTTGTGATGGCTTCTGAAAGGAAAAAGTTTACTGTTTCACACGAGATGTAGTGGCAAGAAAATGTCAAATACAAAACAATTACTAACTTTTTCCATCAGGTTTAATGATTACTGCTCTTTATTACTGTAGGGAGATTCTGTTTGATATTTTTTTCTAGTACAATACATGTCATTCAAAGTTATTTAATGTAATAATTCTAATTTAATACTTTTAAACTCTTGTGTAATCCGACTTTTCCGCTAATTTGACCTAGCCACACCCGGTTTATGTTGTATTAACGAAACTCTACTGTAGTAACACAACATAGTTTTTTGAAATAATGGAAAGCATACACAGTTTAATAACAAACACTGAACACAGAACTCAGGACTCCTATACAGTACAATAACCTCAGTAACACTATGTATTATTTAATTACCATTATATTTTACATCCTACTTCCTTAACGGCCTTTTGCCTTCAACAAACCATTCATTTTCAGACTCAATTTATTATTTGTAGTAAACTACACAACATCTATGTTTAGTTATTTTCTTATACTTATATATCAATTTTATTATTTGTGCATGTAATTTTATAAAATTTAAGTTTAGTTGTTTTTGGGTAGCAACAATACAAATTTTATATTATTGGGTACTGTACTAATTAATAAAACACAATCATTACAAAACCTGAAAATTATATTACATATATTATTTTTTTTTTAAATTATAATATAATTGTGTCTTTATACATTTACTATTTGTCCCTATTTTTAAAAAATTATATAATTTTTCGATTTAATATTTAATTTTCCATAATAGAATACTTCCTTTATTTTCAGTGATAATTATAATTAGTATACTAATTAATAAATGTGGTTACAGTGTTATTCTAAAAAAACTAACTAGAAGGCCAGAAACATTGTATTCTATCGACTGTATTTCAAAAATATCTATGACAGACAAATCTCAGAACATACGCAATGTATGAAGCAGACAGTTTAACGAAGCTGTTTCATGCCTGACAATGTTTGAAGAAAAGGACAACTTGGCACATCTTTCAGATGAAGTAATAGAATTATATCTTTCACCGGATATGAATCCAAAACCTGGTTGGACAAGTGTAACACTAACCCCATTGAAGCTAACTGAAAGTAATTTTCCTAATTATATTCCCTCTACAGTAAAAAAGCCAATCTTATATGTCAGTGTGCAATGTGCAGCAGAGTATGTGATGTAAATGGAAAGCTTACTGCACAAGAATCATGATATTTCTGCACAGATTTTAATGTTGCACTCTTATTTCCGTGCTTATCACTGTAGATACTGTGAACTTGCAACAACACTGACTACAATATCAACCATGTTTTTAACTATATTTTTACTGTTAGGATTTTTAAAAAATGTTAATTTTTAGTTATTAGTTTTAAATATTATAATGAGGTTATAGCCAAAGAATGAACACTATTGACAAAGACATAGGCAAATTACGAAACTGTTGACATACTGCCTGTTGCAATGAGCAACAAGGTATGTAGAACAGCAGTTGAAATGAAAGCTTGGGGAAGAAGTAGGGCAGGGACAGTCGATTCTGAGGGGACCGGAACATCTGTATATTCCGGAAGATGGACGATTCTGAGGAGACCAAAAAGGCTGTACGTCGGGACACACTATGGAAGAGCATTCCAGCCAGGCAGTGCTGAGAAGTGGCGAATCAGTGGTAAAAGTAGACAAAAATATGCATAAACTTCTTCCACTTTTTACTTTTAGTTTGAATACATTAGGATATATTCCAGAGGAACATTTTGAAGAATAAGACAGTAGTGTTCATTCCTGGGGTTGTCATCAACTGTAGTTGTAGCTGTTACAAGATAAATGTAATGTAATACATTTCAATATATTAAAGGGTTTTTTTTCATGAACCACCGATAGTTAATTCATATGAGGACCTGAGTAAAAGAGACCTTGAACTCCTAGAAATCGGCCATGTTCTAGTCTTTACTAGAAATTCCTTGGTATTGCAGGTAAATAATTTTTATTTATATTGATGTACTTTTCTGTTTTTTTTATTGTTAATTAATTAACTCAGCTTAGTTTATAATGTTTTTTCAAATAACAAAAATTACATAAAAGGTAATAATACAGCAATCCCTCGCTATTTGCGGGGCATAGGTTCCTAAAAACTATCGCAAATAACAAAACCGCGAAAGGCAAAACCAAATCTTTATGGAAACGAGCGGTTATTTTCATGATACAGTATATAGAAAATTTTAAAACATTATATAGAAAATTTTAAAACATTATATAGAAAATTTTAAAACATTATGTACTAATACCTGTAACTAATTTACATAAGATAATAAAATTCATGTTTACTTAAATTTTATTTACCTTCTTTTTTAAAAATGTATCCTTTTTGTTTTTGAATAAAGTTTTGTTCAACTTATTAAAGATGATGTTCAGTGTTTGTATGATAGTTATTTATGTTTGTAACTGTACATTTGTTGGGAAGTCAGACGGATACACAAACGTTAAAATTCTAGGAATCAATTGGTTATTTGTGGTTACTTAAACCTTTTATCAAGCAATAATAAATTTTTTATTAACATTTGCCCTTATTAATTACTGATCTTTAAAGTTTAAAAACACGGAATATTCCCTAAGACTAGCGATCAAATTCACAAAGAACAGATTGCATTTGTAAATTAACGCCATTTTAATGGCAGAAATTATAATTAATATTGTGGATCTCGCCGCTAACTACACTCAAAACGTCGCTAGATATCTTACCTAAATGTGGTCTTTTTACATCAAGATAAAAATATTTTTGGTATAGTTTTATTTGAATAGAATTGTGTGACTGATAATATTTCCCTGAAGTAAGCAAACAAGATAAGACATATTTATTGATTTCGAAAAATGTAAACAAAACCCAAGTTCAAAATGACAGTCTTTGTACATAGGATAACTGATAGCTTGGTGATTAAATATGATGCATTTAATTTTGTCTACCCAGCAATGCCAATTGCTAACTGACCTTGGCAACTAGGTTGATAATCAGGTTGACCGTAAATTTCCTCACATGTTCATACTTATAAACAGTGAACTCTACGTACACTGTAATAATTTACAGATTTTGCATGGATAGTACTGTACTGTCCAATAATGTTGCATATAATAATGTCCCTGTATTTTTCATAAAATTTAATTGTTGATTTTGTAAGGGCTACTACAGCTCTGAATTTTTCTTCTTAACTAGTTTTAAGTAATTTTGTTATTTCCATTAGATCGATACTATTGTATTGGCTAATTTTAGTACTATTAGGTGTTGTTTTCCATGTACGGTACTTACAACTCACCCTCAAATTTGAGCCATGGTGAAGATAAACATCAGGTTTTCAATGGAAATAATGTACAGTAGTGCTATTAAATGTTTTGTTTGTTTTTAGTGACCGCGAATAGCGAGAGATTCCTGTATTTAAAAGAATATACATATCTGATATTACTGTATTACTGACTTGATAAATGAAATTTTAAAAAATATGACCTATTATACTTTTTATTTACACATGTATTAAACCATGAAGCAGTTTAAAGAAGCTGTACAAAGCAAGCTATATGTGATAAAACTGCTTAACTCAATATAAAATATAAAACTCATATTACCATAGCGTGTCCCCATGATGTACGTTTTGCATTGTGCTTTCCAAACTGAGCAGCTGCTACGACATAGCTTTGAGTCTCGATGGCACGGCAACGCAACAGAATCTCCCAATGCAATGAACCAGTTGTAAATGTAAATGCAGAAGGGTATGTCAAAATGTGTGCTCCCATTTTCATATATAAAATGCTTAGTTCTGGAAATCTCATATCATAACACTGGACAAGTTAAGTGAAATATTTTAACACATTCAAAACAACTTATTACTATTCAAAAGATGCACTGGATATTTTCAGTACTACAGTCAATTATTTTAAACAGCTGTTAACAAATAAATACAGTAAGTTCAGTGGAACTTGATTGTAACATTACTTAAGGAGGCAAAAAAAGATAACATTATATTTTGTGATGTTATAAAAAATGTGTTACAAAAAATAATTTTGAAGATAAGTGAGGAATTATAAGTAATTGAGGTTATTCACAATGTGATTGTTAACGTTGTTTAGTAATGTCGTTCAGAGATGTTCGAAATTAATTTAAATAACTAGGAAATGCATATTATACATAGGCTATACTATAAAATCTCTCTATAGCAGCATTGAAGGCAACGTTAATCTTTGCAACTATAAAGAGATTTCCGCTAGAGAAAGAGCTAAACCAAAACGTGTATAAAATGTGTTTTTATATTCGTAAAATGTGTTGTACACTATTTTTAACTTCAAATATTGAGTGCAAAAGTTATTGAAATAAAACTATATGATGTACAGTCTTTAAAAAACCCATATTTATGAAATAATACTGTACGGATAATATAATGTAACTGTGAGAAAAGGCAATACTGTTTATCCTATTGTTCATTAATCTGCACAGAAACATGGATATCAATATTTAAAATTACTCTTGCTTGCAGAATATTCCTAGTTATATACAAAATGTAGTTTGTGTACTGCATTATGTTCAATTATACACTAAAACAAATAAACATGCACGCGCGCGATACACACACACACACACACACACACACACACACACACACACACACACACACACACACACACACACACACACACACACACACACACACACACACACACACACACACACACACACACACACACACACACACACACACACACACACACACACACACACACACACACACACACACAATTTGAAACAATTTAAAAGTAAGCCAACACAACACAATTTAGACATAGGCTAGTGTAAGTTACATAATGTAAATTACCATTTAAACATTTCAGTTATAGTTCCTCAAAACAAAGTATTACTAATTTCTACTATCTAGGTACTCACAGATTGTAATCTTGAGTTTCAATTACTTTAGGCCCAATTTTAGGCTCCGACACCCATAATTCAACATGCCATGTGCTTACCAAGTGTCTATGCACTGCTCGGTCCTAGAACTTGCCCTATCAGAGTGCATAGAACTATATAACTTCCTTAGCAGTGCTAGGCACAAATTAGGTTCTCTATACTTGGCTCTGCCTAAGGAAACCAAGCAGTATCGCCACTCCAGACATGACAGGAAAAACAGCAAATCCCTAAATGTAAATGTGAGTGTAAAGTGTTTAAATCTCAAGTATAGTGGTGTGTTTGTGTTTGAGTGTGTGTGTGTGTGTGTGTGTGTGTGTGTGTGTGTGTGTGTGTGTGTGTGTGTGTGTGTGTGTGTGTGTGTGTGTGTGTGTGTGTGTGTGTGTGTGTTTCCAATATAGAGAGATTCCTGTTATAAAGAGATCCAAAATAGAATGATTTTACTATATATATTTAACATTCATTAACTAAAAAATATGTATTAATTACACACTTTATTAAAGGATACAATTGACAGACCAACATTTCCTACAGGTGTACAAACTGGAGGAACAATTTCAGAACCTTGTTTTATAATATCAGATTCTTTCAAATAAATTACTTCTGGAATGTCAACATCGAACATATGGATTTTACGGTAGGCAGCAATAACTGAGCCTTGATTATTTATAATCAGGTGAGTATTTCTGATTACATCATCTGATTCCTAAAACAATAAAGTAAATGCACAATAATCTATCAGAAACACCACTTTTTTACATAATTTTATCAATTACAACTGAAAGGTGTCTAAAAGAAGGACAAAGCAGGGGTAGGGTGCAGCAACTGTGTCCATAGTGGGATATGAGGGGTAACTTTTTCAGTTAGAATAAAAAGACTATGCACACAGTGAAATCAGAGTTCATAGCCTTTACTTAGAAGTCTAAAATCCATAGCTAACTCTTACCAACCTATAAGCCTAATAAGGTCAAGAAGCCAATGTTTACCTCTCAATAAGATTAGGCATAACATAATATATTAGAATGTGTTAGAATTATTTTTAAAAAATCTGTATTAAGCTCATCTTCTATTACAAAGGCTATCTGGAAAGTATCCTCCATTCTCACATTGCTTGAGTAGTAATGATGCAGAGCCATAATCAATAAAGCTGTGCATGCAGCACCTTAGTATGCATCCAACCTGATATTGGTAAGGTTATGTTCCTAATCCTTTGTACAAGGTTAGGTTAATGCCCTCAACAAGGTACAAGGTTGTACAACCCTCCAAAATGGTTAATGCCTGAAAATCATCTAAAATATGTGCCGTGTGAGATTTTTTTGTAAGATAAAAACATTATCAGTAACAGTGTTACGCGTCAATGCTATTACACTTTTACAAATAGCCAATCAAACATTCATGATGAAAAAAGAAGTGGTTGGCCACTTCTTGTTGTTAATGACAACATTGTTCAAAAAAATGTATGGCAAAATTAATTCATTTCATGAAACTGCTGGATCATGATTTCTGTACAATTTTCTCAAACTTGACATACTGTTTTGCATGAGCCAGTGAGAGAAAAATTAGGCTACCATAAGTTCTGTGCTTGGATAGAACCAAAAATCCTTAATAATCACTAAAAAAAGACAATGAATGAGCTTTTCCATACAATTACTTTCTGGTTATGATGAGGAGGGAGAAAATTTCTTTAACAGAATGGCAGTTAAATATGGGTCTCTTATGTGCATGCCAAGACTAACTAACAATCTATTTGGTCTCACACAGCTTCACCAAATAAGCCAAAAAAAGCATGGAAAACCTTCCTTGTCTCATAGGTTATGGCAAATGTTTTCTGGTATGAGAAAGTGATAGAGCCAGTGGTGTTCACGGAACATGGAATAACAATCACCTACATCAATTGCAAAACTTAAAAAAACCGGTGTTCCATTCAAAATAAACGGCGAGGACTAATAACTTTCAGAGCTGTGTTTCTGAACGATAACACTCACCCTCACGCTACTCAGCTGACTCAAAACCTGTTGAGACTTCAAGTGGGACATTTTTTACCATGATTCTACAGTCATTTTTCATTTGTTACTGCATATTAAAAAATGCCTTGGGCCTCAGTGCTTTGACTGGGACGAAGAACTCTAAGATGTCATTACAGGTTACTTACAATTTCAAGCTGCAAAATTTTATAAAGAGAGAATTTTCAAGCTTGTAAAACATTATAATATATGCATAAATTTAAATGGTGAATATAGGGAAAACTAGAGGAAATATGTAGTTTTAAGATGTATGTAATAAAATTATTATATTTCTACAAGTTTTGTTTTTATAACCAAAGAGTGTTATATACAGGCTCTATAACAAAAGTAGTATGACTGATTTTCTGTAGCACGAGCGGAGTTGTGGAGAGGGGTTTGGCTAGCTGGGCAAGATGAATGGGACACTTAGCAACAGAGAAACACCAGCCACAGTCGTTTACGGGGTTTGGTTGAGTGTAGACATTGGTTATTGTGAAACATGTTTTTTGTCGTCATCGATGCACAAAATGAGTAAAAATCTCATTCTATAAAGCCATATTTGATAAAGTTTTGTATCAAACTCAGGAAATCAGCAACGGAGACCCTAGAAATGGTTGTCGGTTTATGGGGATACTGCAATGAGCCGCTCCAGTATTTTTTATGGCACAAACTGTCTAAAGAAGCTCGGTGAATTATACAATTGCACCAGACAGCCGTCGATGGCACGAATCGACAACAATGTGGTGCAACACGAAGCAGAGAACCGCTGGGTGCAAGAGCGAACCACCTGCGAGACCAAGTGAATCGAGACCATCTCCAACAACTGGACACTGAATCATGACAATGCGCCATGCTATGGCGCATTCGTCGTGAGGCAACTGTTGGCCTGATTCAGCTTGCCACATTGCCACACCCCGCCAACAGTTCCAATCTGGCTCCACCTAACTTTTTTTTCCATGGATGAAAAGAGAGCTGAAGAGATAGCGGTTTGACTCGATTCAAGTAGCATAGATGAGGGCTCTCAACAGCAAAGCCGAAGCTCACTTCCAGAAAACGTACAGTGAATGGCATCAACGTTATTCTATAGTTGCCCAAGGATGCTATTTTGAAGAATATTAAGGAATTGTAAATATATCTTCAATAAAAACTTTTTTAAAAAATCAGTCCTACTACTTTTGGACCCTGTACTTTCTAGACAGCCTGTGTAATTTTAACTTGAAATACATAAGCAAGATAAGTTACTGTTTCATCCATGTTTCCATACTTGTAGATAGATTATAATGCTATCCACAAAATTTTCACCATAAATATTATTTAGTAAAATTAATTATTTTCTTGTTACTTCACATACAATGGGAATCTGTTGTATAAAAAAAGGTATAGTAAGGCTACCAGTGTTACTTTTTTTAGTAGAATGAGACACTATGGGCAACAATTTTTTTTAAACTTTTATGTATATTTTAAAAATTACCTTTTCATGAAATCCACCAAGAGATAACCAAACATTGCATGTTTTTGCCAGTGCTTTGTAATTTTGAATTATTGGCCCATCAATAGGTTCTGCTAATGTTAAGACCTCCTTTCTATTCTCTGCAATAAAATCAAATGCTTCTGGCAAAAAAATCACCTAAAATATTCAAAAGTTTAAATCATTACATATAAAGCGGAGGGATGAGAATACTGATGTAAGCCTAGAATGAATAAAACTGAACTGATATGCTATATTCCACAATTACTCTAGATCAATTAATAATAATAAAATAATTACTTTATATTGAACCATACAGCTTTAATTTGTAATGGCTTACTGTTTCAACTGAAAGTAGCTTACTTCATTTTCTAAGTAAAATAGTAGGCCTACACAAATATTTTTGGTGAATTTAGAAAGTAACCATATAGAAATTTTTGAAAATCTGGGAAAACACCATATTAATCTTTGTACACTATTAGAAATTCACTGAAGGTATACAGGTCATTTCTTAATGCATAAGTTTATGCTTTATTAAGAGGCACAGTGAATGCAAAATTTTCAACAACTTAGCTCAAATAAGATTAGTAAAATAAATAGGACCAAACAAAAACAAAAATAATATGACAAAAATGAAGCCTGAATTTGCATATAATAAGTTACTGAAGCAGACTGTTTAAGAAATAAAATTAAAATAACTGACTAACCTCATATGGTTAATCATTTAACAGAGTTCAGGCAAATACAAGTTTAATATTTGCTGAAGACTGTGTTTAGACAGCTGAAAAATGATTTTGTAAATAGGATTCTTTGTACATAGGATAACTGATAGCTTGGTGATTAAATAGGATGCATTTAATTTTGTATACCCAGCAATGCTGATTGGTAACTGACCTTGGCAATTATATTTATTCTCACAAAAAAATATTCTCTCAGATTTTGTGTTTGCAGGAACTGTTAAACATCATGCTATTCCAGAAAATGTTTTTGTGGCAGGAAATTTAAAATTATCAAAGTATACAGTTAGGCCTAAAGAGCAAAAAAGTCAGTCTGAATTAGATGTAGCATATTACACTGCTTGGGTGTTTACATATCCTCTCAATCGCAATATTTGTATACAAATTCTAATTTTAAAACTGGCAATTTAGTGTTTTTGTGTTAAATTCAGTTGAGGATAAGGTTATTTCTGCATATATTACTGAATTCTTATCAGAACAATGCAGCACCCACTGCACTTCCTGCGATCAATTTAGGTACTATACCAGTACCCATGAGAAAGAGGAAATTATAAAATGCTGCATCTGTGCAAACACAAAAAAAGCAGAAAAGACAATAAATTTTAGTGCTGTGAATATAAGATGGGTTTTATATATATCGTTGCTTTGAATAATATCATTAAAGAAAATAAACAACCCTTATATTGAAGTATTTCATTTTTATGAATAAGGAATGTAAATAGTTTGATTTCAAAACATTTAGATTTTTTTATTGCTCCTTTTTGTGTCATAATGGTTATTCATTTAGATACTGCAATATGCAATATGAAGTATGCAAGACATTCCAAAAAGGCTTAAAGTGTTAAAGAAGAAGAAAAATTTCAGGTTTTGATGAGAAAGAATTCCACCAATTCTTTGACCAAGTTTCTTTCCTATTAAGAAACTATATGCAGTTATAACCTAGCATCATACCAAAATGTAATAGAAACAAGAATATTTACAACTAAAATATATATTGTCACGCTAAGTCAAAAAAACTGTACAAAAAGTACACAACTGTATTCAGTAATAAATGAAATTACTAACGAAAAACTTAATAAATATATAATATTAGAACTAAAATATTTACAACATAAATGATTGAGTGGCACCAAAAATACAGCACAAAAAAGTACACAACTGGTCACGTGGTGTCAAAATGACGGCATTTCAAAAAGATACATCTTCTGTCTCGAAAATACCAACTCAAACTAAATACCAGTCTAGAAATCGAATGTAGAGAGGATGGTGAGAGATAAGCAAGATTGAAGCTACATTTATTAAAAAATAACGGCACGATAGCAAAACTTTAAAACTCTGAGGTTCTTTTGACACTGTGTGACCCTTTCAGGGTAAATTTTATAAAACAAGTGAAATTTTCATTAAATCTATAATGGTAAGCCTAAATATACATTAACAGGACTTATGACTATTTTCAAGTTTTCTACCAAACTGGTTTATTTCTTGCCCATTTGTAATAATCATAATAATATAAAAGTGAGGAATTTTTTTAAATTATCTGCATAATGTAACCACTACTATTGCATGTTACTATGCTAACGTGTTTT